>OX424530.1:23450049-24050049 GCA_949152445.1 Cerastis rubricosa | reverse complement strand
TTGGATTATCCGACATGTATCCTGGGGTCCCGCTGCACTCAGCTGCAGGACGTAAGTCGCTAAATGTTTACATCCGCCAGTCTCCGAGTCGACTGTGGGAACTTCCTTCCAACCGCCACTAACAGAGCGTGCACAATCCCTTTTACTTCTCATCCTTGACGGTAATGTCAATTATCTTGACATCTAACAGTTTATAATATGTTTAAAATCAATTTTGTCCGAGAGTTTTTAGAAATAATTTATGAAAAATTTAATTTAATACCCACAAATTTACCTAGAAATACGAAAAATCAAGAAATATGATAGATAGCTGTTATCACCTTTTAACAAAGTTTAATTCTATATTTGAACGTCGCTGACGGCAAAATATAGAAATCTTTGCACTATACAAAAAACACTACAAAGTTTTATATACAATTATATTAAAGAGAGGGGTCTCTTTAATATAATTGTATATAAAACCTTTATAAATGAATGTATGTATTTATTTTAATAATGATACACCACAGTCTACCGACAGTATTGTCTCTTCCTCTCTCAAATCTATACAAAAGTTGTCTTTCTGTATCGTGGATGATTTACAAACATTTAAACTCACACACACAAACAGCCAGACCCGGAACAACTATCTGTAGGCCATACAAATATTTGTTCTGTGCGAGGATCGAACCCGCGACACGCAGAGCAGCAGTCAATCGCTCAACCACTGCGCCAACCGTGCCGTCTTGTAAATATCGCTTGTAGCGATAAGTAATTGTATAACCCTATTTATAATTACAAAATTTCAAAATTTTTAAACCTAAGTTGTATGGTGTACATAATAAAGAGTATTCTGACTAACTATCTACCTGCGCTGCCTACGCTGCTACGTGTCGTAGCGAGCAGAAGTATTATGTGATCATTCTGCCAATTTCTGAAATTAAAGTGGTATTAAGCGTTTTCAATAAAAAAAAAAAATTAAAATTTAAAAAAACCCCCGCCACAAAAAACCTCTAAAAAGCCAAAAATAAATTAATCCAAGCGTCGTAGCGTCGGGGGACCGCTTTGTTCTGTGCTTGTACTAAGCGGTCTTCTTAGCGGTCCCCCGACGCTACGACGCTTGGATTAATTTATTTTTGGCTTTTAGAGGTTTTTTGTGGCGGGGGTTTTTTAAATTTTTAATTTAATTTTTTTTCGTGCTTTTTAAACTTATATTATTTTTTCTTAGCCTTGACTGTCCTTCTCCTGGGCATAGGCCTGCCCCCTTTCCTTCCAATTTTCTCGGTGTTGCGTCTCTTCTCGCTTATTAACGAAACCAAGGAAAGACATAAATTAAAAAAAAAATGAACGTTTTGGGGGGAGGGGAGTTGTACCCCCCCCCCTCAGCAATGCCCATGGTGACAAGCGACAACATTTCAAATAGACTACCTGTGAAAGTTATTTATATCCCTTCATCAACAGAAAAGAGGTGATGATCTTCAAACGGCTGAGCAGATTTTCTCGAAACATAGCTAAGAACACTCTCGATTAAAATACCTTTCAAACGACACCACTTTTATCAAAATCGGTCCATCCGTTTTGGAGCTACGCTGCCACAGACAGACACACAGATACACAGATACACAGATACACACGTCAAACTTATAACACCCCTCTTTTTTGGTCGGGGGTTAAAAAGGCTTTCAAATAAGTATGAATCAGTTCGTATAAAATATCATCATCATCTGCCTAGTCTTTTCCCAAACTATTTTGGGGTCGGCTTCCAGTCTAACCGGATTCAGCTGAGTACCAGTATTTTACATGAAGCGACTGCCTATCTGACCTTCACAACCCAGTAACTGGGTAATACGATACCCCTTAGTAAGACTGGATGTCAAACATTTGGCTTCTGACTACTCGTTACGACTGTCTCAGATCTACAAATGACAGCCGGGACCAACGGCTTAACGTGCTTTCCGAGGTACGGAGGAAACTCGGTTTGTAATTATGGTCACCCATCCACGGACCAACCTCGGCTTAACCTTAAAGATCGACCCGTGCGGCTGTTATTATTTAGCCACGAGCTCCTCCAGTATAAAATAATGTCACTCTTTATTATAGTTTGGAAAATATCCGTTTATTATGAAAGCCGCTTATAATAGACGACTGTTGTAACGGAGAGCTCGAAATATAGCGGCGTCCGAAGTTGAACACGCAGCGAACCAGACGTGCAACAGTATCTATTTGTGAACTTCACCGTATAGATAAGTGCAGAAGGGACAACTCATGTCAAACGGCCCTGATTACTAATATATTAATTATATTATTTTCACACTATTCTCAATTAAGAAGAGAGCACCACGCCGCGGCCGCGCCACTCAGTGCGTGTCTTTGAATTTATGTTCTAGGTCGTGCAGGTACACACAAGGTATTAGTATATATATATTCATACGACTTTCAACTAGCCAACTAATACTAAGCCTACATTCTGCAGATCGCGTGCGGGTACAGTCGCCGTGGTTTAAGGACTAGGGACTGAATGTGGGCACCACGAGATACATCGTAGTGGCGACTGTTGACTGAGCCTACGTTCATCCAACAGGGCACGTCTCTCGGTGTCGTGTCGTGATGATCACTGCTAAATGGACATTTCTATAGAGTGACTACTACTGTCCTAGGCAGTGAACCTTCTGTTTATTTTAAAGAAGTGGTTAAAATAAAGCTTCGTGTTATCGTTTATTAGTTATCGTCGGTGTCGGTGTCGGCGGCGGCGCGCGGTGGGTAGCGGCGCGGGGGGCACAAATACTCGATCACTTAGCTTACGACGCGCTTCTAATGGACGTCCTTCGCTATCGCTTTTAGCTTCAAACTTTTAGATGACGGATATAGATCAATTTATTGGTTTAAAAAAGAGGTACAGGTCGGAGGAAATTACGTGAACCCAAGTTACACGCGAAAAGATTGAAAAGAGATGTGTGGGACATAATTATTATACGGTCCACAACGAGAACAATCAGTGGTCTAGGCTGTAACAAATCAGAGATGGATCGAAACAAAGGCGAGGAAGGTAACGCTATGACATAGGTGAGACAGCTGGTGCCTTGTGGGCTAGAGACACAAGAGACAGCGATGAATGAAGGCCTGGCGCGTGGCGGAGCCCTTGCGTCAAATGGTGCGGTCATTGACGAAACACCGAAGGGCTTTTGGACTTTTGCTCAATTTATCATTGTAATTTGTTTAAGTTTATCAGTATCAAGTGTATTACTATTATATAATCAGATCCATTTATGTGTTAAACATAGGTATTCAAATTAAAAACGTAGGTATTATATTAAATGCTGCTCCACAAGGACAGGGCGCATGAATTGATAGCATTAAATAGTATTGTTGGAGCTGAAGATTGTATAAACTAACTTTGCATTGTATAATTTAAATTAATTTAGTATTGTATAGTCGCATAGCCCATATTGTGTGACCACTATGTACTAGAGAGCTATCATTTACTGAAAACCTACGTCTTTTATTGACTTCAATGTGCCCTGGTGGTTAAGAGTATGTCATGCTCTCTTAAATGTCACGCTGATAGTGGCGCGTGTGTCGTGTCATTTAGTTCCCTTCAAAATGGTTGAGTTGAATGATGGCTGATCCATGCGTGATGTTCGTGAACGGGCGCTGTCAGTTGTTCCTGGTCATCTTTTAGTTGCCACGGCTTATTTCGGACTATCTATTATATATTTGAGTTGTCTGTTTTTTAATATGGACACTTTTAACGTGCACGTCTTGCTACCTCGTTCTCAAACATAATGTACCATCTCAATTTGAATGATGTAACCAAGGTTTTTGTAACAAGCTACTGATTTAAAAGTGTCCATGAAGTTTCTTGCCCATTCTTCTCCATAGAGATCTACGCTTTGGAATGGGCAACTACAGTACTTTCACAGTTATTATGTCTTGTGACCGGGACTGTAGTTTCATTTTTATTGTTTGACTATTCAAAAGTGCCTGTAACTGGCCTAATTGAAATAAATGATTTTGATTTGATTTGAAATCAAGCAAAATTCCACACTCGTCACGTCTCTATAATTTGTGTGCTTCACCCATGACACGGTAAACCAATCATATAACTTTAAACCGTCTCAGACGGTTTAAAGTTATATGATTGGTTTAGACCATGGTTGACGGTGAAACAAACAGTCAACATGGAAAAATAAACAACTAATTTCAAATTGTAGTAACAATCAACATACCGGACTTGGCTACAGTTCACAAGTTGGGCACGTGACAAGCAGCAATTCATATTCGGGCGTCGTTGATCGCTCGGCACTTCGGCAGTGGGTATACCCGTCGTAAAACCGGCCGGTTTATCGCCGGGGATGGATATTGCCGTCTGATAGTTTACGGCAGTAATGGCCGGATTGATTCGCGCGGCGCGGTGCTGACAATCGCAGCACATAAACACTTAGCGAACTGATCGCTTGGTGGAGTTATTGTAAGCCGCCATGCTAGCGACGCTCACGTTATTATATTATGTGACGGCGTACTTTGACGATGTGGTTCTAGTATACTCTTTATGTTTTGATTTGGAGAAACGGTACACTTAGCAGATGTATTCGTGATATTGTGGTAAAGAATACACCTAATAAGCAGTTTGAATGATTTTATTGGTTCAAGAAATGTACTTAACTGACTATATTAAGATTGTTAAACAACCTGCGATTTCCTCGATAACACATCTCGCTCCAGTAGCCCGACACCTGGCGGGGCGGCGGGTGCGGAGCAAATAATGAAATGAAAACAAACCTAGAATTCATTACAAGTATGGAAACAACATAAAATGTCGGCAAAGTAAACGGACGGACACTTTTTTTAATTTAATGTCCCATTAATCGATTCAATTTATTTGATGCGTGACTGCAAGCTAGCTCTCTAACTCACTTTCGCATGGTTAAAGACGTTGATGGGTCTCTTCTTTGCATCTAGAACTAGACTAGAAGTGGGGTAACTTTTGATGTTCTGAACGGGTGTGTAATATATGCCATAATAACAGATAATATATTACCACTTGAAATAACGTTCACATGATATAATTTTCATATGCTATAAAAACAAATAACCTAATTTCATGTGATCTAATATTACCTTTCATATAAACTTCTTTTGCTCTAATAACATTTAGTATAACGTTCAGTTGACCTAATTTTCATTTGACCTAATTTTCATATTTACTCATTTTTTGCCCAAATTCTGTAGTGAATAAGTAAATATCAGAAAACATCATATCATACTGTTTTAACCTCATCTAACCCAAATTATTTACCAACAATAGAAGGGATCTAGCGATCAGGGTGCTATTGGTCATGGTACTAACCTAACCTAACCCAGATGGTTCACCCACAATAGGGGAGATCTGGCGCTCGGCGGCCGCTGCCGCGGCACGCTCGCTATGCTCGCTCGCCTTCGCGCGCTATTGGTCATGGTACTAACCTAACCTAACCCAGATGGTTCACCCACAATAGGGGGGATCTGGCGCTCGGCGGCCGCTGCCGCGGCATGCTCGCTTTGCTCGCTTGCCTTCGCGCTAATGGTCATGGTTCTAACCTAACCTAACCCAGATGGTTCACCCACAATAGGGGGGATCTGGTGCTCGGCGGCCGCTGCTGCGGCACGCTCGTTTTGCTCGCTCGCCTTCGCGCGCTAATGTTCATGGTTCTAGCCTAACCTAACCCAGATGGTTCACCCACAATAGGGGGGATCTGGCGCTCGGCGGCGCGCTAATGGTAATGGTTCTAACCTAATCTAACCCACATGATTCACCAACCATATAGGGGATCTGACGCAGGAATGTATGAGGAATAATATACGAACTATATACTACACGAACTGAATATTAGTTCAAATGTGCATTATAGAAAATGTTTATTAGACCATATAAAATTAGGTAAACTGAAATTATATCAATAATTCATTATATCATTTCATCGTTATACTAATCAAAAATTATATCAAAATGAAAATAGGTCAAATGATCATTAGAACTTTTGTTATTTTATCAAAAGAAATGCACCCGTTCTAAACATGCTGATTCTCTGACTATTTAAACTAATATTATTACTACTTCCCCCGCGCCCCTCGTGGCGACCGGGCGCGGGCGACCGGGCAGCCGAGCCGACGGAACACAATTTGCGGCGCAGTGCAGCACCTGAGCGATACGAGCACACCCACAGCGCCCGCCGGGCCACCACGCAGCGCACTGTACAGGGCTGCAACACTCTACTTTCCACCATCACGAATCTATTTAAGCTCGTTTCTGTAGCTGCTATTTAAATATTTATTCACATAGCTTTAGACTATCAACATACAAGTTACAACTTATAGCAGTCCGCAACTGACCTTCAGTTGTGTCCAGTGTTCTAAGTTTGCAAACATTGCAGGTACATTAAGTAAAATATAAAAATACAGACGCCAGCAGGTGAACCTACCGCAAACTGTCAAATTTTCGCAATCAACCTTGAACAGTATTCTTTAACGGTAAGGTCGAAAATCTTTTAAAGAAATTTGACAGATTGTTGTAGCTCGATGTGCTGGCGTGTGGAGTCCAATCCAGCGTATACGCGAGCCTCTCACAACAAGTTTAGGTTTATGAATGACATTGGCGAGAAATACACTTATTCATGCTTAGTTGCTGAAACTCTATCATTATTATCGGCTATACTATCTAAAACATGTAAATGCGTTTGATGATATGGGGCAAACATCTACGTGGAAATGATTTGTACTAGAAGTAGTTCTGCACTACCAGATAACTCAACACAAACTTAGATAGGATTCCCAAGTTTTTGTCAGCGCGCGATAACTCTTCAAGATTTTTTGTCACATTCGTGGATAAGGCGCGACAAATGGCTGATAAAAAATAGAACATTGCTACTGATAAGCGTATAGGTATTCTTGTAAATCTGAGCTATTTACATAATATTATGTTTTGGTTGACAAGACAGGTGTACTCAAGGTTTTATTTGAGAAAACTGTTCTTATTAGTTACCATAATTATCTAAAACGCAAACAGGAACATTTTTAGATGTAGAGTAAATTCATTCATAGTTTCATTTTTGTTATAAACCTGTCATCCTTGGTTGCGGGCGTGTGGCAGCAGCGAATATTCCATTTGGCGCGAAGGAGGCAATATCCCGCGCCTCGACATATGAGATAGTGCCTCACCTCGGCACAGAGCTCACAGATACGAATAGCTGAATACCGGATTTATTTAGCTAAACATTCACATTTATTTGGGGCTGAAGGATTGCGACAGAACCTCTACACGAATAGTAACGTGTTGGGAACGCTACAAGGTGACCTAATAAACCCATCGAAGCGCTACTTGTACAACAATTGAGCGCGACATCGAGTGTCGATCGCTGTCAGTCGTTTGACGTAAACCGTCTGTGAAGCAACCTCAGATTATAACCTACTGCATCCCTATGAAAGTCACATCGATTTTGATGTAAATATACATCAAAATCGATGTGAAATACTTCAGCAATACTTATTTATTCCCTTCATAACACAACGGCTGGCTTAATTGTGTTGTAGTTAACGTTCCTCCGTGTTTCTGATACACTAATAACAGAAACGGTCCAGTATAATGTTTATATTTAATTCTGCAACGTGTGTGACACAATAAGCTGGAGCCCCGAGCGAATCAGCCGACATGAGGCAGCGGAGGCGAGCGCTCGTAACACTGTGAAAATACGAGCCCCACAGTCGCTGTCTGCGATGTAACCGCTCATGAACCGAGCCGTCGAGTGCGGAGGTGCCAGGCGATGCTTAGGGATATGGAAACTTTACTCACATTTTTGTCTAGGGTAGTTTGGATGTTATTCTTCCATACATTATTATCTTTCAAAATGAAAGATGAGATGAGTCATTCATACCTTGAGCAGCACATACATATTTATATGACTGCAGTAATTAACTCACAGCTATGTTGTCACTTACAATAGCAATATCCGGCGTGTAGCGTTATGCCTGCGACCACGCACACGGCACAACACCCGCTAATATTTCCGGCCGCAGATTGAACTTGTACTTTGTCTCGCACTCCGTTGTAGACTTGTAGTATAAATCCTAAAGTATTGCCCTATATTTGGAACATCCTTCAGGACTAAATTGTTTGAGCTCGCGACACCGTGTGAAGTCACGAACAGAGCACAAACGAGATGGATCGTGTTCGGAGCATCCTGCCCCTCGATAGCAACCACTTTATATAGAAGGCACAGTTCTTGTCGAAACACTGAAGGCGACCTTTGTAAAAGTACCTGCAATTAAAACGACCCACACTGTGCTACGAAAACTGGAGCTTTAAACAATTAACTTCTTTATTCCTAACTCACCTTTCTAGCAGAGATGTTATGGATATGATATTTCGGATCTGGATACGGATATGGGAATAAAATTATATCGGTTTAGGATTCGGTTACAGATATGTAATTATTTCGGATTATCCGTTAGTTTCGAATAGTTTCGGTTACGGATATTAGATTGAAGTAAAATATAAACACAAGTAGTATGTAATAATTTGGTTTCATTTATAGGTTTTATTTCCCTTTGGGGGAGGCCTATGTCCAGCAGTGGACGTCTTTCGGCTGAAATGAGGATGATGATGATGATGATTTATAGGTTTTATCTAATCTAGGTTATCATTTGGTATTATTATTAGTCATATAGGTAAGTAATTATTTAGGGATGTTATAATAATTACTTGTTGTGAAACATAAACCTGTCGAAACATGTCGTTTTATTTAGACTCCGCCCTTATACGAAACTATCCGAAACTTGAGAAACGGATATATTTTATTAAAAGTTAAAAGCTTTTATTTTTTAACTTGCAATGTATGTATGTTTGTTGCGGTGGAATCTTGGAAGCTAAATTAGAACCACTTTCCGATGTCCGATTGAGCTGAAATTTTGCACACACCTTTGGTTCTGAAGACAATACATTTTTAAGACAGATATAAGTTAATCCTGCAGCCAGGATCGTCTCCTCACAAGGGAACTTCTCAACGGTTAATAGAGTGGACACGAAACTTTGCATATGGGTTCATATTTGATGCATAATTACGATTTTTATCATGCACTCAACCTGCAGCAAGGATCATCTCCTCACGATGGAATTCGTCAACGGTTAATAGCATGGATATGAAAAAAGGGTTAAGTTTGAGATAATAATATGTTCAGAAACAATTACGGTAAAACTAAAAATGTTAAATTAAAATTATATGTAAAAAACCTTTAAAAAAATAACTTTTACATAAATGCTCTAAAAAAAAGAAAAATATTTTTTTTTTTAACTTTCAACTTATAACCTCATTATACACAATTTATATGATCATAAAAGCTTGTCGCGAGGTTTACTTGTGTAAATAAACTAGTACTTACCTATTTCATTGAGTAGTTTATCTTGCTAAGTTTAAGTATTTTTTTATATTTCAGTTTATTTAAATACTTATAGGTACTTACGCAAACCTCGCGACAAAAGATTTTATGATCATATAAATTGTGTTTAAAGAGGTTATAAGTTGAAAGCAAAAAAAATAAAAGAACATTTTATTTTTCTTCTTTATAGAGCATTTAAATAAAAGCTTTTTATTAAAAGGTTTTTTTACTTAAATTTTTTTATTTCGGATATCCGTTAGTTTCGGTTACGGTTACGAAGCTTAATAACATCCCTGCTTTCTAGCAAGGTATATTTACAAGAAACTTGTTAATTATTTCATCCTCTTTAAGGCACCAATCAAAAAGCTATTGAAGCGTGCAGTTCTATTCATGAACGTAGTCATGACTCTTGCAAATGTAACGTTGAGTAGTTCCAGCCAGCAGCGCGTGAGTCGACACATTCTGCTCGACGATGCACGAGTCAGCGCTCATTTCACGGCGCTCACACTTTAACTACCAGCCCCCAGCGCGTCGGGCATGCCCGGAATACTAGGCTGTAACAACTCAGAAGTACGCACGATCCCAAGTAAATTGACTTTTCATGATAGATTACGTATTCTAACAAAGACACTGTTTCCAAAATTGGTTACTTGCAAAATACTTTACTAAAAGCAATGTCGTTTAAAGCTACCTTTACGTAGCAATGTTCGCTGCATATTCAGTTGCACGACAAAATGCCATCGTGTTCCAATCGTGAGATAATAAGAAAACAGCACAATAGATAGTTATCTAATAGCAATTGCATGCAGATTACATTCGTGCCGGCGATGTTACAAAACAAAGAATCCCGAGCAGCGCGGCGCATAACGCGAAGCGACGTAATTACTTGCCAACAAAGACATGCCGCTATAACTAACTGTATTGGGCTCGAACAGTTAAAGTTAAACTTTCGTTTGGATCGCTATCTGCTGCGCGGATAGTGCACTGCGGCACGGAATCGTAAACGTTGTCCGTGGAACGGAAAATAAATACCACTGCAACCATTATTTTGTTTACCAATGAATACATATATACGAGTAGAAAGGAGAATTCGACGTGGTACTGTACCTGTCTTTTCTACTATATTTCAGATTTTGTCAAATTTAATAAATAGAGTAAGGTTGTTAAGTTATCAACAAAAACCTGTCAACATAAAAACGCTTAAACGCGTCTGCATTAAATCAAACAAAAGCGTGTGCGCGCGCGCTTGGCGTACGGCTGTTTCATAGATCCACTTAGTCAAATACGTAATTGTGCATAAATATCTAAAGACTGTGTTTTGATAATATCGCATAAATATTAACAATGGTCAAGTGTAAGAAATGTAATAAGGTTGTGTCGATAACAAAGGATGAGTTTAGTAAATGCAAAGGCTCATGTGAAGCAGTCTTCCATAAAAGGTGCGTCACGAAAGCTACCTTCAAAAATGAAATATGTGAGGATTATGTTCCCGTGCCCGAATCGCATCCTAGTTCGCCTAGTGTTGAGGAACCGGACGTTGCAGTGACCCTGGCTGCGATGAACAGGAAAATGGATGTGGTGTACAAAATGGAGAAAAAGTTGAGTGAGCTAGCCGATTTGGTTGATTTTGTATCAGAAAAGTATGATAATCTGATCGAGTACCAGAAATCAACCGAAACAAAAATTAAATCTCTAGAAAACATGAATGCATACTTGGAAAAGTGCAATAAATCATTGGAGGAACGAGTGAACGAGCTGGAAGAGAAAGATAAGGAGAAAAAGGTCGAGTTGGCTGGATTGGAGAGAAAAGAAAATGAAGATGTCGCGAAAATAATAGTCCAGGTTGCTGGCAAGCTCCAGATGGATATTGGTCAGATTGAGTACGCAGAGAGGGTAGGCCGCGAAAAGCCAGACGCCGACAAACCACTGCCAGTAGTTGTAACGCTGAGAACAAAAGAGGCTCGTGATAAGTGGATTGGAAGTCGCAAAAAACGCTTGACAAATGGCGAGATATATGGTTCAGATAATGACAGCCGTATTTATATAAATGAGAATCTCACCAGATATAAAAAAAAATCTTCTATGGGTTACTAAGAACCAGCTTAAAAAAACCTACAAATATATTTGGGTCAGGATGGAAAAATACTCATAAGAAAGAGTGATGAACAAAAGAAAATAATGTCAATTAGGAGCGAACGTGATATTGAGCGATTCATAGAAAGCAACGTAAATACGAACGTACAGCGTGACTAGCTAGATGGTGTTTTGTTGGGTACTTACATTCCTCACGCACACATAGTGCGAAGTAAACATTGCGAATTAAACTAACACCTGCAAATAAAAGTTGATCGTTTCGATGCAATCATAACATTGGAATGTCAATTCACTAGATTTAAAACACCGAACACTTGGGTTCAAGGTATATCTAGCAACAACAAATATCTACACATAGGTAGTACACTTAAATATTCGATCGATGAGAAAAAACTTTAATGAATTGCAATTTTTTATAAAACTTTGCTCTGAAGAGATAAGCATGCTCGTGTTGACCGAGGTTAACATTAAGGAAGATGAGTTATCGTTATACTACATAGACGGATACAATCAATTCGCAAACACAAGGGGGACTGCAAGAGGGGGGGGTGTGCTTATTTATGCTAAGGAATGTCTTATTTTCAATGTGAGCAAAACCCTGACGAGATCACTGGAGGGACTACATGGTAAACTCACTGTTGACCACTCAACTCTAAATATAATTGCAGTTTACAGACCACCGAAAACGAATAGGTTGTCACGTAGGCCTTCATGGGCACTTATGAAACGTCGACAAAAAGGTGCTCGGTTTGGGTTGGTCGTTTCCTATGGAGAAGAACCGGCAAGGAACTCCATTAATACAATACATTTGGTAAACCAAATGTGTAAGCCAATATCGTCCAAAGCACGGCCAATGTTTAAAAGAGTGCGTCCATAAAAGCGTATAAATAACTGCTGAGACACGTCAATGTACTAGTTATGTAATCCGTGCAGGTACTCGGTCGCTGCCTCGCTGCCTCTCTCGGCACACAACAGCACAATATCGAGCACGTAGCTACCTCACCCGCTAATGGATTTCCGATATAAATATTATTTCGGCGGCGAATTGAATTCCGATTGATGTCGATTGATGGGCTGTGTGGAGCCCGGTGTGTACACAGTACACAGTTCCACACGCATGCCATAATAAAAGTTTATATGAACGTGTTACAGCCGGATATTTTGTGTGTTAGATTTAAATGGGCTTGGTAGCGGTTATGTGGAAATTCCATGAGCTGTTTATTGTACCGGCCATTGTGTACAGTGGAAATGTTTGATACTTGGTAATTTACACTTACTTCATTGCTTTTTGTGCACTCGTAGCATACAAACGTGCTCATTAATTAATTTATTATTGGCTGAAACTTCAATAATTGCACCTATGTTATTGAAGTTTCAGCCAATATACGTCAAACCATAATCCCTCAATCAAGGATTTTCATAAATTGGTCGTCCTGTCCAGTCAGAGACTTCAATTTAGTAACGATGTGTTACAAATGCCAACAGTACTTCCATGCAGCAAAATCTTGCAGACAGATCAATACTACATGTGGTCACTGTGGTGAACCAGTCATATGAGGTCCGAATGCACGAAGAAATCTGACAAAATTTAGCTTTAAAAACCCCGTGACCATAAAACCGGAGACGCTGTATGTCCTGTCATGATAATAGCAGGATACATTCACTCTGTTGATTACGAGGGTGCCTAGTGCGTCATACAACCAGACTTGTGTATCGGTTGTTGCTGACTCAACAATACATGTACGAGACCACTGCGCTGCCCTACTTACCATCGATTTGTCGCTGTCTAAGCAAATTCTTGACCTACAAAAATGCCATGATAATGATTTTTGCAATAATGAATAACCAATGCCATCCTGTTTGTGTTTATAAAAGACTGCTAATACCATCGTCGTACTGTAATTAATACCGTAATGTAATAAATAATTTGCGTAATTAACATAGCATTTATCTGGGTAAGTAATATATATGATATAATTACAAAATCTCTAATATTTACAAGATATAACAACTGAATCTATAATTTTATTCGATATAATTATCAGTTAATATAATAAACGATTGATATAATTTTAAAATAAATATTTTTTATACTCATAACATACATTGAATTTAAAATCAATTGATATACAACTCAAAAGACATAAAACCTATTTAGTCTAATATGATAAAACGCCTAATTAAAAACATAAAGCAAAATTTCAGCATTATAACATTGTCTAGCAAGCATGCTGCATGCAAGCAACTATGCAGCATGCAAATAAGCATGCAACAGGCATGATTTCTGTCACGGCTTCGGCGCTGCGGGGCTCCGGCGGTCCCAAGCGAACTTATCGTCGCAGATGTGTTTCACGCTCACCACCGCGGCTTCGGCTTGCTGGCCGGCTTCGCTGGCCGACCTCAGCAGCGGCGGCGAGTGTTGAAACCACCTGCTCCTCAGCTCGCGGGCTCCCTCGCCCCTCCGGGCCTACGCGATTTTAAATTACACTCTAGGGGTAGGGCAGACAAGACTACGTGGAGTCGGTTTTACAGCGATTCGTTTCTGTCACGCCACTCCTGCAGCACGTTAACGCGCGAAAGGCGAACAAGGGTCACTGTTCTAATCAAAACTAACCCAAATGATTCACCAACTGAACATAGAGGGGACCTGGCACTCCGCTCCGTTCTCGCCTTAACCCTTTAACCTAATACATATAACCCATCCGAGTCGGATTGCTTTGAATCGGGGTGTTAACCTTACAGATGGTATCAATATTATATATTTTAAACGATAGGCCTAATGATTATCGATGAAATAAACGTTATATCCAATGACGTTATACGAAATTTATTTATTTATTGATTTGTTCACATGTAAAACACTGGATAGTAGGCATGCATTAAAATTTCATGACACAGTATTAAGACATGCACCCTGTAAGGGCACTGCAAATATTTTATATAACTAATTATTAAATTAAGTACATAATACACAAAATATTGATTCTGATTATTACAATTATGTATATTACATTAAAAAAAGAAAAAAAAGAAACATAACATACATCAGAAATAAGTTTTAGAGTATATAATTGTTATATCTTAAGAAATTATATGAACAGTTGGTATAACTCACGTTTATTATATCTTGTGAACGTTATTGAAATGAAAATATACCAAATTACTTTATATGAAATGAAGCGCACCCCATTTATCTACATGTTTAAGACCTTCATTAATTTTGTTCTAATCTTTAAATAATAGAGTTTAAGTAAATTAGGTATATTATTTTCATAATAAATTAACTAATTATTTCACTATACACAAAATAAATAAGTATTGTTTAGAAATCTGTTGTCCAAACAGCCCCGGATATTGAATTATTTCGAGGCGGGGCAAAAACTGATTTTTTTTTACCTTAATCTTTATAATAAAAAAAAAATAGCAAGACATCCAATCGGGTAGATTAAATTTTCTTTTGACACTTTAACCAATGGAATGTAAGAGCGAGCGAAGCGAGCTCGAAAACTTTTGATCCCTGTACGGGTTCTATTTGTTCATTTTTAGGGTTCCGTACCCAAAGGGTCAAACGGGACCCTATTTCTGAGACTTCGCTGTCCGTCCGACCGTCCGTCTGTCACCAGGCTGTGAACCGTGATAGTTAGCCAGTAGAAATTTTTACAGATTATGTCTTTCGTGCGCGAGTCCGACTCGCACTTGGCCGGTTTTTTTTATATATTCTTATTTTTGTAGTACCTCTCCTTAGATGACATAAGTTCTCTTTGTTAATTCATTACAGAAATTAGAATAGAATGAATTCTGTCAAGTTTTGCTGAATTGAGAGAGTAGAATACAATGAATTGGGACCAACCACACTTTCTCAGCTTTGTTTAGCTTTTTTCCGTAGAAAACAACGAATTTTTATGGAGATGCGTACGCGTCCGTTCAGCTTTACGTATCTATTCAGTTTTTGCAGAAAACAGATATTAAATAAGGACAAATATGTTTTTACCATACGACTGCTATAAATAGAGATCATCAGAACCATCCGTGTATAGCGCTATTCTACCGCGTTCTGAGCTGTTCCACCACATTCAGGGCTGTATGCGGTCGCAACTTGTCAACGAGGAGTCGGGAACAATCCACGATCAGCGCTGAACGTAGCAGAACAGCGCTGTCCACGGATGGTTCTCGACTCGTCGGCGACAAGTTGCGACCTGCATAGTTCCTGTACAGATTTGACTAGAAAGAGTATGTAATCGCTTCTCAAATATCCAGCGCCGTACGCAGTAGATAGAAGCGCTTCAGCAGAGAGTTATCTCTGCTGAAGCGCGTACAGCATCGTAAGATTGTAAAAAGCCGTCATAGCATGTTAATGTTTACAATCTTACGATGCTGTACGCGGCTGATAGAAGCAAAACTGTATTAGTGTTACCAAAATCGTTCAGAGAAAAATGAATGGAGCGGAATAAATGCAGTTAGTCCCTTAGCGAGCGAAGCGAGCGAGAAAATATTAGCATTCCGCCTCGGATTGGTTGATTTCTTTATACTTGTCTGAGATTTCGGGGATTAGTTGTTTGTTGCCTTCGGGCCTGTTTCTGAGATGAGTAAGATTTTCAAAATGAAGAGATCGCAAGAGCGAGCGTAGCGAGCCGGGCCTCGGATGGGTAGGTTCTCTTGCTCTAGTCATACATGAACAGGACTAAAGGATTGACTTAGTCGTTTACCATCATGCAAGGTTTTTATTTAATTTAATTCAATGAGTACGTCAAGAGAAGTGAGAAGTAATCACGGTCGACCTAGACCCAGCCCAGGGTGGATAATGAACCTCCCTCCCCTGGATACGTTCTTGTTACTAATAGACTGCAAAAGTGACTAAAGAGAGCTTCCAAAAAGCAACCCGCCTCCGCGTCGGATATTAGGTTATTTTTGTTCATTTATACAGAGATGACAATAAAAGTAAACTTATACCAAACTAAAAAAGAACAGCGAAATGCATAAGCGAACGAAGCGAGCTTTAAAATTTTTGTATTCCTCCTCGTAAAGCTTAGTTTCTCTTGCTTAACGATTAAGGATGAAGTTCCTATTTTACAGAATTTCCGAAAATTAGCTATTTCAGATTTTGAGAGGGATTCGTGACCCCCTCCTAGAACCGCGTATGGTATTCGTCTACCGAGCTTGAGAGAAACTCAGAGGGCGGCAAAGCCCTCTGAGTTTGCCGCGCGGGCCTGGGCCCGGCTCGGGTCCGAGCTACCAGTGGTCAGGGCTCTTGAGAGAGGAACCTCCTACCAATACGCGCCGTGTTCAGAAGTACTGCTTTCTGAATCAAGCCCTTGAACCAGATGTTGGTCGAGGCTTTTGGTAATCAAGCCTTTGGTCGACACGACTATCGGCACAATGACTGCTGTACTCACTTTATTATTTATTATTACACTGCTTATCCGAAAGATTAAGAAAGATAAAATATAGAACTATTTTACCTTCCGTTCTAAAACTGTTGAAACAAAGAAGATTAGAGAATTTGAAGTATGTGGAAGATTTTCGCATGAGCGAATGCGCGGCACATGAGCGAGTGCGCGGCACATGAGCGAGTGCGCAGCACATGAGCGAGTGCGCGGCACATTAGTCGTCGTCGTAGATCAGCGCGCCTCAAATGAGCCGTGAGATTGCGTCGCCCGCGCGTCCCCGACACACATCGTGCGGAGCACGCTCGACCGCGCTCCGTTCGTGCGACGCGATATATCGATACCATGGGTGTCGTCTACTACATCAATCTGTTAATACTTCAAAAATACTTGTCGTCAATTGTGTGCTTAAAAAGAGAGGAATGTATTTCGTGAGCAGTTTCTAAAAAGCATGAAATCAGTTAAGCTCAATACGGCCTTGATAATACTGTGAAACTAAGGAACAACTGTGAATTAAACAACACAAACCTTTTTGCGCAGTTTCAGTTCTTTTCATCAGTATAATGACCAACTATAATTGCAAAAGAGTATGTATTAGTGGTCGGTCACGTCGGGGCGAGCCTAATTGGTTGATTATTGGTCCGGGGAACCCTCATCACGGCGCGCGGCAGACAGATTGCGAGGCGCCGCATTTAAATTGAAACTAATGCGAATCCAGTGTTCGTTAGTATTTGCAAACGACACAGGGCTGTTCTACATCGCCTACATCGTGTACACGGTCGGATTACATTAGCATGAGATCGCGACAGAACCGCGAGGCGCCGCGCAATATACACAGTTTGCACACGAAATATTGCTTGACACGTAAATACAAATAGCAGTAATACAATGAATAATTCCGCTTTTGTACTTATTCTTGCGAGGTTCTGGGTTAAGCAGACCAATCATCGCATGAGTTGCGAATTAAACATAAACTGTTATAATAATATGCGCAATGGTTTCTATTATTTAGAACATGAAGTGTGTGGCGAATCATTACCTGAAGTGTCCATATATCCTTTTCGTTGTATGGTTACCTCGTAGTGAGCGGTCAGGCCGCGCACCCCCGTGGCTCCTGGCGCACATAGGTAAATCCAGTCTCTCGTTCATTTCCCCGGCCGCTGCTCGGCGCTCGGCACACCAGCCAGGGCCGAACTGTTTATCCGGCTGCCACTGTTACTTACTCCGACTGTGTACTCTGACGGTACACAGGCTGTAGGATATACATATTGCTCTATTGTTTCATGCCCTTGGACAAACTTCGTGATTTACTAGTTCAAATAGTTTTTGGACATAAGCCTAATTCATTTCTTTCACCTGTAAAAAATAGCAACAAATAAAAAATATTTGTTTTCATGGGTTAGACCTGGTTGAGAATCGCGCAGACCAGCGGATGATGATGACGATGTCAGCCAGCAATCTGCCTGTATCTGGTGAGCATCATTTTCCGGCTCAAAGAATCAAGGGAACAACTAAGCCTAACCTAAGCCTACTGACAAAAGCCAGAAGCTGATACGGATATTACCTATACCAATATTTCTCTAATACTAACCTCCTCCTCCCCCCCTCCCCTATCCTCCTCTCCCCCTCCCCTCCCTAACCTACCCCTCTCCAACGAACAAATAATATGAATATTTCGGCCACAAGTACGCGTTGAGCGGATGATACAAAGTGATGGCGTCGTAAAGCCGGGCCGCAGTCGCGCGGATACCCGGATGGGCTCACGGCGCATTATCCTTTAGCTATCGAAATGAAGCAGTTATAGCGAGGGTGGCTGAACATCGGCTATTGTGCCGATACGGGGCACTTTACGATAGCCCCTGATGTACCGATACACTTATCTACTGTATAATGTTATACCGGGTGGAAGAGGTGCTTGACATATGGCGTACCTGCTGCCGATGCCGGCTGAAATGTGACGATGTGATGTCCAGGAGAACTATGGATGTAATAATACATGGCTCGAGACAGATGTGCGACCTCTTCTCCACATTAGTCAGGTATCATAAGCAGGAGTGCACAATCGAACTTACATGCATTTGGATTGACGCAATTGCAAAACAACAAGGAATTGCAATTGCAAAATAAAATGCTTGACAGGGTCAACTTAAAGAGAGCAAACTAGGATTATGTAATGTATCTATATCAAAGTTATTTTCTACTTCATCCAACACATCAAAACCTTTAAGGCCATATTGAGCAGCTTTACGTCATGTGAGCGCAAGCACCAACTTGTAGAAACGTTGCAGGTTATCGTGTCCCCTCGCCCCCCCCCCCCCCGCTTTCTTCGGCCGCATGAAACTTTAACCGCCACACACTCATATAGTACAGTACTACACACCTGAGCAACAACACGCGTTTTATTTTTAAGTAGCCAATCAAAGGCGCCCTGATTTCCCTCGAGTTGTGTCAGGAAGCTTTTTTCTTTTAAATTTGTTGCTTACCCTGCGAGCTGCGTGCGAGGTAGTCGAGAGTGCGAGGCAGGCGGTGAGCCGGCAGCAGGCGCGGCGGCTACCCTCGTAAATCCGCGATGGATAAAGATAAAAAACTGCAAGTTACTTCCCAAACTTGGTGTAAAGTTATACACGGATCTGATAGCGAGTTGGAAATAAAAGCGGGTCGCGTTCCGCTTATCTTTATGTGGGTCGCGGCTGTCGAGTGTCGAGTGCCGTCTCGAAGTGTTTCCCTACGATGATTCCTTCATTGTCATTTATGACAATGTTACTTTCAGTGTAGTTTTATTTTATGGAGTTGTTTGCCATTCTATGCAATAATACCGACATAAGTTATGTTATAACTTACACAGGCCGCGTTCGGTTTTATTTGCGCTGTCATCAGAACGGAACAACAACAACGTTTTACGAAGGCAAGCGGGACGCTAGTACTACCGCGGGCAGAGATCACGAGATCGACTATGTAACTCACTGCATTGCATCGATACACCCATGTCACACATGGTGATATTTGTCGAAATAATATGAAACCCTTACAGTCTTCAAAAGCTGATGTACGTATACGCACACATACAGTGTGTTAAGCCTTCACAGCCGACTGCATGTATGTACTTTGTTACATAGAAGCTATATTCGCTGCTACACTGAAAGCCATCAATCGGACGTTCCGTAAATAATAAAAGAGTAGTTGCGAATCGCTCGGGACAAGTAATCTTGCGCTAGTGATGTGCGAGTGATCGCTCGATAGTATCGACACTGGCCCATCGATCCATCGTTATGTGTCCGTCAGCGTGTCACAGCACGTAATCTATGGAAGGGGACTGCCCGAAACTTTACTAAACTGACTATGCATATTTTGTAAAAAAAAAGCTTTTTATTGGCCGAGTGCGCGGGTTTGCGTTTGACATTTTTGAGTAATGAATTTTTGATGCCGGTTCGGTAAAATAGTTAGTAGGCGGGCGTTTCATACTTCAGAACCTCATACACAGGCACAGGTAAATATTCCCTTTTGCGGGATGAATGAAAAACGAACGTCTTATATTATGGAATTGTAATATAAGTAATTGATTCAATGGCCCTCTGGCCGTACTATGTGGCCGATACTTGCAGCGCCTTTTGTATGAAGGCAGCAATCGTAATCACTGTTTACTTAGCAAATTATTTCATTTGTGGGTGATTAGTAAAGGTGCCTTCGTACAAAAGGTAACATATATGATACAAGTATCTGTCCCAAGGGGTCTCAGCGGCCACAACCTCACTTACCGGTCCACTTGAACCCGCAGTACCGACATACTTAGTACGGACTCACAATAGTATCCCCCACGCTCGTTGCCTCTCCATCAATATTTGCGAGCAGTGTTGTAAATTGGCACATGACAGGCGAGAGGCCATTTGTGGATTATATTGGGTTCGGCTCGATTCGGTTGGTGTGTGGATTAGCTGGCGCTGACGTCGCCGTGGTCGATGTACGAACTGTTCCTGATAGAGTCCCGCATGCAATCAAGGTTGCCACTACAAAGGATAGAAGAGATGCCTGAATATTAATTATTGGTTCTTGCAAAAAATAGAGACATCTGAAAATATTTGGATTTGCTCTATTACTGAAATTCCTAAATCTATGTCATGTAATTATATAATTTTTCAAGTGAAAATGCTTTAGTAGTCTGTGAATCTGGCGACTTTCAAAAAGGAGACTTCGCGCACTCTATCAACTTCAATAATTCTTGTCTTTACAACTAATCTTGATCATCAGTTAATCCACTACTTTTCTGTTACTTCTCTCCTCGCATGAGCCTCCGACATTGTCCGCCGCAATTTCCTCCTTGTGCCCATCTTGTCCTTGAACTTTTGAAAACAATATTATAAATCTGAGACTTCGGCAATTAATCAGAAAGTCACTTCCATATCCATCTGGCAGACGTATGTACTCGTATATGCAAGGTATGGTAGCCCTGCAAAGCCCATGCAAGCCATGCATAAGATTATCGAGTGGACCGTACGACTGGCGACTGGCTCGCCGCCGCGGCTAGCAACCGTTGTTGTGGGATTGTGAACATGTTGTAAGATGTTTAGGTTTATGTCAACATTGCGCCGCTTCGCTGTCCAACAGAACAGTACTATTATGTGTATGGTTTCCGTTTATCTCAATATAATACAATCTTAGGCAGCGGGCACGACACGAGCGTCGAGAGTTAAACTTTTAAAAGTGCAAAGGTACGCATTTTGAAAAAAAACTTACTCTTTTCTGGCAATTAACGATAGATATAATTATAATGTTTTAGAAACAACTATTCTAGTTGCCTTCACGTCATTATTCATATCCCCGTCAGTGCACAGTGTAGCGGACAATAACTCAACTATACAAAGTTTTGCTAAAAGTGCCACATTATTATGATCATAACACGAGAGCGTTGCAGCGCGTTGTGTCAGCGGTGCTCGGTTACCGCGCGAGTGCTCGCGCCAGTGCTTAAGCTAGTCGAGTGAGTCGAGTCAGCCACTCGCCTGGAGTGCTCTCCGTCCGCGGGCGCGGATGTGAACAGTTAGCACTCAGCGCTGGTACAATGTCGACGAGATGTTACCTCAAGTGCGTCGTAGTTCGCGCTAGTGTACTGACCTTTGTTCACGTTCAGATAGAACAGGCTCAATCTAAGCTTTATGTCTCCGGCGTCACTTCTAGTGGCTGTTTGTAAGTAAAGAGCTGTGCCGGCGAATCAGTCCGGAAGGCGATGTATCTACTAACTTACGAGCGCAACAGAGTTGACATCATAAAGTGCAGCAATCTTGGAGCACAGCTTAATAAGTTGTTCGTCAGAGTATGAATCGCCATAGCACCGCACCGCCGCGGGACGTATATCCACGTCGGCTTGCAACACTACACCTCCCCCTTCCTACCCCCCACAACTGTACCGTGTGCCCCACCCCCACCAGCCCGAATATAAACACCATCCAACCTTAACTATAAATCCGTTCCCAGAAAGATATAAATTCAATCGTAGGACGCGGTGCACTAACCATCGTCTGCTAAATAACTTTAGTTCAGTCTGTCGCACAACTGATTGTATTCCGGTTACTACAATAAAATATCTCGTTATCTAAGAATGCTTCGTCGAGCAAGCGAGCGAGCAATCTCCCTCCGAACACAATACACCTAAATTGACCTACGTCGCGGCACAAAACGCAGTTTAAGAAAACTGCGGATCGTGTAGCGCCGCGTCCGTGGTCCGTGCTGCAAGTGAGCTGCAACTTGTGCAACGTACGTAACGTTTCGACCGGCTATCGTCCGGCGACACGCCACTTCAATAATTTTTCGGCAATAGGTGAGCGCTAATAACCATTGCTCGACGCTCACAAGTCCGCAACTACCGTTTACATAACGGTATGGACGGAGACTAGAAAGTTGTGCTGTTAAGCCGGCCCCAAAGGAATGACGGCGACTATTGTTCTAAATGAATCTTAACTTTTCAATTTATCACGCCACGACGGCCAATAACTTCTTAACTCTTGTAATAACACTGATTCCTACAGTTCTGTCGCACCGCACTTATTCTCTGCTCCAGTTCAATGAAGTAATTCCGGAACGAACGACTTAGTGTTTTAGGACAGGATGCAAAAGGTACGATGCATTACGTCTAAAGGAGTCTGGCCAATACACCGTACCATACCGTGACCGTGCAATGAACTATCCCCACGAGATCGTTATATCACCGACCAATACCGTCGCGTTCAACACAAAGAATATAGGGTTAACCGTGTATGGTGACTGTTCTAAGCCCGTTTTAAACTGATATGATGACCGTTCTCAACCCGCTACAAACGTGTTTGATACGCTGTTGATACGTTCTAGTGGGCATAGTAGTCTGTGTCATGTCGGCCAACTTCTTTTAATTAATGTTTTTTCTCGCAGACTGAGGTTGGACTAAGACATTATATGAGTTATATTCGCCATCAACAGCAGGCATAATAATTTGAGAATTATTATACAATATTAATAGCCTTCAATTTAGATCTTAAAGGTAATTTTTTTTTTTTTTTTTATTTATTTAACATCTATGGAAGACTAACAGCTAGCAAAACAGATTAAAAAAATAGTACGTGAGACTGCCAGCCAATGACAAGTCTTCGCTTATAAAAAACAGAATGTAAATACAAAAAGGAGTGTGAACAACACAGCGCTGCGCACATCAAAGAAAAAAATAGGACAACGTCAAACCTTAAACTTAAACAAAAACAAAATATATCTTAAATACTACCATTATAGACTACTAGCACTTAAGTCTAATAAGCTTTAATTTAACCACATGATTACACACCTTTCACATAATGAATCTTAATAATATAAAAAAAATATAAAACTACACCTATCTTAATTAAAAAAGCTAAGGCTCAGGCACCTTCTGGCCGACGACACACTTGTTAAGAAGGGATCCAAATTATGCTGTTTACTTAAGAGGTTGAAGTTTTTGCTTGCACGCACAATAAATGAATTTTGCCTATAATTACTGGAAGTAAATGGAACACGCAGCGGTGGGTACCATCGCTTAGACCTACCGGGAACGTTAAAATAAAATTTGGATAAAAGATCAGAGCTATTAATATTATTATTGAAAGTCTTAAGTAATAAAATAGTGTCAGAGATGGTTCGGCGGTTCGATAGCGGTAGTATGTGATACTGCTTACAGAGACTGAGGTAATCTTCAGATCGGTAGGGCACTTTTTGATGATAACACAGAAACTTGATGAATCTTCTCTGGATGCTCTCTAAACGATCGATGTATTTATGGTAACATGGATTCCATATTTCAGAAGCGTACTCCAAGTGGCTTCTAACAAAAGTGCAATATAGAATCTTTAAGGTTTTGGCTTGTTTGAAGCACTTGGATAGCGAAGTAATCATGATTTAGTACTGCGCATAGCTGATATTGTACCCATTGCACATAGACAAGTCAACACCACTTGCTGGCAACACATAACGTTGTTGCGCGAAGGTAAACGCGCTAATGTTTGCATTACAATCGCCTCGTTTAGATCGCACGACTGCTGTGTCTACTGTTGATAAACGCGCACTATTTCACGTGAGCCGTGCGCCGTGCGCCGTGCGCCGCTAGCGTGGCTGTCTACGCTAAATGTTGCAAACACAACAATTATACTCAGCCACGTTAACGTACAAATTAGTTCAATCTTCATCAGCAGTTCAATGTATTGCCAAGGAATGCAATATTTAGTAAGTCACTGAGATTCGTAGAACGATGAAAAATGTACACATTTTATTTAACCGACTTCAAAAAGGAGGAGGTTCTCAATTCGATTGATAATTTTTTATGTATGTACTCCGATTAAGCTGAGATTTATGATTTGATTAACGTGATTCTTCTTTAGTTTGATGCGGAATAGTTCCCATTTGGTCCCATAAAAGTTTAACATGGTTTGGCCCAGTAGTTTCCATTTTTTTTTTTCCTGTCTTATATTTGCGATCAGTGCTTGGCACTATTAGCAAATTTGGTGAGCGCATTATGTCGGTTAGAGTGCGTCCCCCAGTGAGGGCGTCTCCTCATCGTCTATCCTTGATTATTTGTTCCAGTTATATGATGTCCTACCGCTTGAGGCGCTTTATGTAGCTACGTATCGTAAGCTGTTTTGCCAAGGTATTGGGGTGTGTCACTAGCTTCTCCCGGTATTTTATGGTGACGTTTTGGATTTCGTCCTTTATTGTGGGCATATTCAGATGTTCATGAATTTCCTGGTTTGTGATGTACATACCATGGCACGTTGCTTATTGTTCGCAGTATTATATTTTGCATTCTCTGCAAGCTTGAGATGGTTGAATTGCTGGCGCTAACCCAGAGTTGGACGCCATACATCCATACCGGTTTCAGGATTACTTTATAGATGAGTAGCTTGTTATCCATCGACAATTTGCTGTTACGACCCAGAAGCCAGAGCAGTTGCTTGAAGCGAATGTTAAGTTCATCTCTCTTTTTTTTCACGTGTTGGTTCCCTGTCAGGCGCCGATCCAGATGCAGCCCTAGATATCGGACACTGTTCTGGTGTGGTAAGGTGGTATCTTCCAGTTGGACAGGGGGGCAGTTGCCTTTTCGAAGAGAGAATGTAACATGGACAGATTTTGAAGCATTTGCTTTGATACGCCAGTCCTGCAGCCACTTGGTTGTTTTATTTAGTGCCTTCTGTAGGAATTTCGAAGCCGTGTTCGGATCTTTGTCGCTAGCAAGGATGGCGGTATCGTCCGCGAACGTTGCAATTGTTGTGTTATCTGCTTCAGGTAGATCGGCTGTATACAAGGTGTTGTTTTGCAACCTCGTCAAATTCTAGGAGTTAACTATGCTAATGATTCTCGACCCGAATCAATAATAAAATGAGTAGGTAATTTTCTTTTTTTCATTTATTTACTGAAATCGGTAACTGTGAACCACCCGTGTTTTAAACACGGGCCGTATGATCCCCGCCTTATAACGTCGCTTACACACAAACAAAAAACCTTAAACGTTTTTTCGATAATTTCATAATCCCTAAACCACGTTAAGGGGGTTATTCTGAAATATTGACAAATTTAAACAACAAAAAAACGCAGTGTTTTGAATTAATTTACTAGGTACCGTAATTTATATTGATTATTCATGTCTTTTGTGACAACATCCTGAATTTTGACGAGGATGCAAAACAACACCTTGTATATGGTATACAGCAGAGGTCCAAGGGCAGAGCCCTGAGGAACACCAGCACGTATCTCTGCAAATTTAGACATTTTATCTCCTTCTTTAACCTGGAACAGTCGTTCAGTTTAGTATGAAGCCAGAATTTATGATAGCTGTGTGGGAGGTAACTTTTAACTTTGCAGAGGAGGCCTTCATGCCACACTCTGTCAAAAGCTTGCTGGATATCCAAGAATACAGCAGAGCAGTACTCTTTTTCTTCAAGAGTTTTTCTAACTTTTTCGTATACTCTATGGACCTGCTCCACTGTGGAGTGCTGCTGCCTAAATCCAAATTGATGACCCGGTATGACGTGATTTTCTTCCAGGAAGGGAAGTATTCTGCGTAGTAACAGTTTTTCGAAGATCTTTGACAGTATTGGGAGTAAGCTTATAGGCCTGTACGAACTGACTTCATTGGGTGGTTTGCCATCTTTGTATACCATTGTAATTTGCGATACTTTCCACAATTTTGGAAAGTATTGTACTCTCAGGATACCATTATATAACATTGTCAGGAAGATAAATGCTTTCTTAGGTAGTTGTTTTATGATTTCCTTCGTAATCAAATCAAATCCTGGCGCTTTTTTATCTTTGAGTCCCACTAACGCTCTCCAGACCTCTCGTGTAGTTACGGGTTTCGGTGGTAAGGTCATTTGATAATCATGTTTAAGGATTAGTTCCACCTTTTTATCAAAGTCTTTGTCGACCGTATCATTTGGGACAAAAACTTTGGAGAGATGTTCTGCAAATACGGTTGCTTTCTCTTGTGGGGTTCCTGCCCAGCCAGAATCATACTTCAAAGGAGGCTTTGCAACCTGGGGTCTTCTGTAGTATTTGGTGAACTTCCACAAGGAGTAATTCGTTGCCTCTGTAGTAGACAATGATTCAAGTTGTATCTGTAATTTGTTATCTCTCCATTCTTTTAATTTGCATTTCAGATCTTCGGCGGCCCTATTGAAGTTCGTTTTATCTCTTCCTAGTCTGGTTAGATGCCACACCCTGCGTAGTCGTCTCTTTTCTAACAATGCAGATTTTATTTCTAGCGGATAGTTGGTGGTATTGGTTTTACGCTGATTGTTTTCCGGGGTACTGATCCAGCAAGCCCTCTGTATAAGCGTAGTTATGTATTTTGCTGAGTCCTCCACATCATCACTCGTTTTAAGAGCTACTTTCAATTCTATATTTTTATCTATATACTCTCTGAAGTAGTCCCAGTCAGTATTCTTATTATGTAGGGTGTCTGGAGTTGTTGTTTCTATGACATTTGTGCTCATAGTAAGTATAACTGGCGTGTGGTCAGACGAACCGTCATAGCAGGATTCTATTTTTAGGTAGTTGTTTGGTATACCCTTGATTATGAAAAAGTCCAGGAGGTCGGGTATTTTATTGGTGTCACTTGGCCAATATGTTGGCTCACAAGAGGTGATGTGTCTAAGGTTGTTTTTATCAATGCTTAGTTTTAACTGTCTGCCTCTGGTTGTTATGAGCCTTGATCCCCAGTAGGTATGCTTAGCATTCCAGTCTCCTCCCGCAACATACCGATTGCCTAGTGTTTGCAAGAAGTGGGAAAACATAGCTTCTGAGATTTTATGTTTCGGTGGGCAGTAGACCGCAGTCATGGTGAAGTTCCCAGATATGTCTTCCACAGAAATTGACGTCGCCTGAATATGTTCAGTTTTGTATTCTGGCATCTGATGATGTTTGATAGTTTTCTTTATGACCACAGCAGTACCAGCATGGCCTGTTCCGTCAGGATGATGCGTGGCGTAACATTGGTATTTGTCAAATTTTACAGATGTTTTAGCAGAACAGTGTGCTTCGGATATGAGTAAGATGTCCAAATTCTGTGTCTCCATTAATAATTCTACTTCGTCTTTATTTGGGACAAGCCCATTTGCGTTCCAAGTTGCAATGCGCCGTGTGCTCATTTTGATAACTTGTCAACAAGTTTGGCTATGAGGCTCATTAGAGTACTCATTTGTTGAAATTTCATTTATTAAACAAAAATATCAAATTTCATTTTATGAACATTTTTTTTTGACGATGTGCTTACTGCTGTTGTGTAGGTAAAGTGTTAAAATTGACACTTGACTAGGATTTATGTAAGATACCACAATTAAAAATGCAAAACAAAAACTTTTTCACAAAAAAAATAACCGTGTTGAGAAATAAACACTTTTTATTTTTATTTTCAATGATTTATTTCTATACATACTAATTACATTTTCAAATATTTTTACAAAATTATATAAAAAACATTTAAAAATATAAAAAGTAGACCAACGGCATCGGGAACAGGGTTCGGGCTACCGGTGGTCAGAGCTCTTGAAAGAGGAACCTGCTAACAATACGTGCCGTGTTCAGAAGTACTGCTTTCTGAATCAAGCCCTTGATCCAGCTGCCAAGCGAAAGACTCCTCAGATGTTGGTCGAAGCTTTAAGCTATTAAGCCATTGGCCGACACGACTATCGGCACAATGACTGCTGTACTCACGTCCCACATGTCGACAACCTCGCGAGCCAGATCTAGATACTTGAATTGTTTATCTTTCTCTGCTTTCACGAGGTTCTCGTTATGCGGAACCGTTATATCAACAATCATTGCGCGACGCTTCAATCGATCTATCAACACTATGTTAGGCTTATTGGCAACAATAGTTCTGTCAGTGATGATAGGTCGATCCCAATACAACGTGATATTTCCATCATCGAGAACTGGGTCGGGCGCATACTTATAGTATGGCACTTCTGATTCAACAAGGTTGTATTTCAAAGCAAGTTGCTGGTCGATAATCCTGATAACAAGGTTGTGTCTATGCAAGTACTCTCCGTTAACCAGACGAGAACACCCAGAAATAATGTGTCGGATCGATTCTCCCGGACCGTGGCATGCCCCACATAATATATGTCAACCGTGCCACCCTTTACAATGTGTTTCCGGTACTTATTCGTCATCATAACTTCGTCCATTATTGCACAGACAAAACCTTCGGTTTCCCCGAAAGGTTACCGAAACGCAGCCAGGATACGGACGCTAAGTCTACATCGGCCCCATGTAGGGCCCGGTAAAAGCATCCGTGAAGCTCCTTGCTCTGCTATACCTCCCTGTGATCATTACTGGCTAATACTACAGGCTTGCGCCAGTTCTCGTTAGCCAAAAAGAGCGGGAAGAGCGTCGTGCACAGAAGAACAAAAAAGTCTCCGATCATACTCTCAAGCTCATGAAGGAACGGCGTGAGATGATCCTGCAGTCTTCAGACGAGGCGTGGGAATACCGGCAGCTCAATAGACGGATCTCCAAATCCTTGAAAAGCGACCTCCGCCGCTTTAGTACCGAGCATATTAAAGACGCCATTGAGCGCAATAAAGGCTCAAAGGTTTTTGCAAGAGATCTGGCTATTGGGCAGAGCCAGCTCACGAAACTGAAGACCGACGATGGCAGGATCGTATCCGCCAAACCGGAGGTACTGAGGGGGATCGAGACATTCTATAGGCACGTCAACCAGGAAACCCGTTGTAAATCTAGCCCAATAACCCAATAGCTAGACTGAACCGACACAATACCGAAGACATCCCAGACATCAGCCTGTACGAGATTAGGATGGCTCTGAAACAGCTTAAAAACAACAAGGCACCGGGTGATGATGGAATAACGGCCAAACTTCTGAAGGTGGGTGGAAAACCGGTCCTTAAGGCCCTTCAGAAGCTGTTTGATTCCGTCATACTCGAGAGGAAAACGCCACAGGCATGGTGCAGGGGTGTGGTGGTACTCTTCTTCAAAAAGGGCGACAATGCCCGGTTGAAGAACTATAGGCCCATCTCACTTCTAAGCCATGTCTACAAGTTGTTTTCAAGAGTCATCACGAATCGTCTCGCGCGCAGGTTTGACGATTTTCAGCCTCCCGACCAAGCCGGATCCCGAAAAGACTTTAGCACCGTAGACCATTTACATACGCTGCGACAGGTTATACAGAAGACGGAAGAGTACAACCTGCCTCTCTGTTTAGCGTTTGTGGACTACGAGAAAGCCTTCGATTTGATCGAGACTTGGGCTGTACTGCAGTCTCTCCAACGGTGCCAAATTGACTATCGGTACATCGAGGTGTTGAAGTGTTTGTACAAAAACGCCACCATGTCAGTCCGACTTCAGGACCAGACCTCGGAACCTATCCTTCTGCAAAGCAAAATCGTTCTGGCAGCGAAGTGTGAGACAGGGAGACGTCATATCTCCGAAAATGTTAACCGCTGCATTGGAAGATGTCTTCAAGGTTCTGGACTGGTGAGAGCTAGGCATCAACGTCAATGGCGAGTACATCTCTCACCTTCGATTTGCCGACGACATAGTGGTCATGGCTGAGATCATGGAGGACCTCAGTACAATGCTCGATGACCTCAGTAGAGCTTCCGAAAGAGTGGGTCTTAAAATGAACATGGACAAAACCAAAGTCATGTTGAATGCCCATGTAACACCTACTTCTATTAAGATCGGAGACTCTACTATCGAAGTTGTAGACGATTATGTCTACCTGGGACAAACGGTCCAGTTGGGTAGAACTAACTCTGAGAAAGAGGTCAAGCAGCGTTCGGGAAGCTGTGTGGTATCTTCTCGTCCAACTTACCGCAGTGTCTCAAGACAAAAGTCTATGACCAGTGTGTGTTGCCAGTGATTACATACGGGACCGAAACGTGGCCGCTCACAATGGGCCTCATCAGAAGGCTTAAAGTCACTCAAAGGGCAATGGAGAGGTCTATGCTCGGAGTTTCCGTGCGTGATCGAATCAGAAATGAGGACATCCTCAAGAGAACCAAGGTTACCGACGTAACCCGTAGAATTGCCAAACTTAAGTGGCAATAGGCAGGGCATATTGCTCGCAGAACGGCTGGCCGATGGGGCTGGAAAGTTCTGGAATGGCGACCGCGAACCTGAAGACGATGCGTTGGAAGGCCTCCCACTAGGTGGACCGTTGACCTGTTGAAGGTTGTGGGGATCCGATGGATGCGAGGCGCACGGGACCGGTCAACTTGGCGTCACTTGGGGGAGGCCTATGTCCAGCAGTGGACGTCTCTCGGCTGAAATGATGATGATGAAGAAGAGCGGGGTAAGGCCCTTGTCTACTGAAACCACATCTCGGTGCATCCCCACGTCGGCTTCTAGGAAGTATTCCCTGAGACTGCATACCTCACGTTTGTGCAGGGTCTTAGCAGTTAAGAAGCCACGACCCCTACACTTCCGCGGGATATACAGTCTCATCACCGACGGCCGTGGGTGATGCATCCGATTTGCGGTCACCAGCACGCGGACCCTCCAATCCAGGGCATCAAGTTCTGTCTGAGACCATTTGAGTATGCCAAAAGAATACATCAAAACTGGCATGACACAACCATTGAAGGCGCGCACCTTGTTTGCGCCTGACGGAAGACTGCTTATATAGGCACCTTATATAGGCGGCCAAAGCGACGTTCCTTCAACGATTGTTTCATGTCAGCAGTATTGATGCCTAATGACAGACATACCCAAATACTTGTAGATTTCTGTTGAGGACCCTTTCCTCAAATTTCCATCTAAAGCGTATGGAATCCGAAAGTTGAGTTCCCACGGATTCTATAATCTTCCCTCGCTTCACATGCATGACTGCACATTTGACCAAATTCCATCCGGATGGCGCTACTGAAAGTTTCTACTACCTTCCGTAGCTTCATCAGTTGCAAATTGATGGGGGCAAAAAAATTCAAAATCATCCATGTAAAGAAGGTGAGATATGATCTGACCACCTCCTCAACCGATAGCCTAGACCTGAACCTTCTAGCAGTGTGCTAAGAGGGTTCAAGGCCAGACAAAACCACAAAGAACCTAGACTATCACCCTGGAATATACCACGCTCGATCCATATCGGTTCGCTGTTCCCCCGTGTCTGTCGACATCCTGAATAGCGAAAACATCTTTATTGACGCCACTGTTGGCGCAGTGGTTGAACGATTGACTGCTGCGCCGCGTGTCGCGGGTTCGATCCCTGCACGGAACAAATATTTGTATGGCCTACAGATAGTTTTTCTGGGTCTGGCTGTTTGTGTATGTGAGTTTATATGTTTTTAAACGCATCCACATCAAAGGAGAAATGCCTAGTGTGGGGCAACGTTTTTCTTTTTACAGTAATTCTGCGATGGGATTACAACTGCAACCAAAGACATTCAAATATATACATACCTGCAACGTTTTAATGCGTCTGCGCCCCCAGCGCCGCCCAGCGCCTCGCCGCGCTCCGTACCGCCCCGTGCCGCGTCGTACCGCGTCGCGCCGCGCTTCGCTTTGAGATTGGTTTTCTCTTATAAGGCTTTTCAAGAATACGGGGTTACCATTTTTCTACCTCTCTTTATATTTACACTGGCATTTCGCCCCGGATTTATTCGGAAGCTATATATTTTAGATAGAAGACAGAATTCGGGTCTTAACCTGCACAAACATGTTCATCAAGCGAGTAACGAGCTCAGGCGGTTACCACCGCGGTATCTTCGGACTATGTGGGGAAGTTTCGCAAAAGTAACACTGTGGCAGTAAGTATCAACACAACTAATACTAGGTTTAGCTCGCGGCTTCGCTCCCGCTATGTTCGGAAACTAAACCACGGGAACGTTTTACATGTAGCCTATAGCACTCGGGGATAATGTAGCTTTCCGTAAGTAAAATAATTTTTGGGATCGGATTAAGTGCGTTTATACCCTACGGCATTTCATACAAACTTTCAGGTCGTTATTTTTCCAATATGACTGAACAGATTTTAATGAAACTTCCTACGCATAAGCAGTATACATAGGTCTAAAAAGTTACTTTTCGTAAAACATTTTCGAAAAATAATGTTACAGCTAAATTAGACCGATTCTATAGAAACAGAAATTTCCAATTATCTTTATTTTTAAAAGACATATTTTTTAGTAGCTTTTTAGACCTATGTACACTGCTTGTGCGTAGGAAGTTTCATCAAAATCTGTTCAGTCATTTCGGAAAATAACGACTTGAAAGTTTGTATGAAATGCCGTAGGGTATAAACGCTCTTAAGGCATCCGAAGTGACGGTCACCTTATTTTACTCTATTGTGTTGAAGAATTTAACAAAATCTTTCACGAAACAGTCGATCCGAGCTCGGCGACAAACAGAGTAGCAAACGAACGGAAGCAAACTCGCCAGATGTGGCGATAATAGAAACTTTACCTTCCGAATGATCTGTGTTCCCTGCGGAGCGAAGTGTAAGTCGGTGAGTGTCCGACAAGGGACAATGACACCGGGACAGTGTGATGTAACAGTAGCAGCTGACCGACAGAGAGGGTTGAGCTCTAAATAATGTATGTTAGGGACCTCTGCGGGTCCAAGGGTGCTAGAGATCCGCCTGGGACGCTGCTATTTCTAAATGCATAGAATTTGGAAGATCCACCGCCGCCGTATCGGTCCCCGCCCGATAGTGCCGTAGGCCAACCCACCCCGGACAGCCCGGCCCACCCCGGCACGGCCCGACCCAGCCCTTACCACTCCCTGTAGTAACACAACTATCAAATAAGTTTATTGATGGGGTCTGCTCGGTTCGCTACGAGATCACTATCAGTAAGACATGCCTCAATTTTATGTATATTTTTACTGAAGGATGTGAAGGTACTCGGCCTTTTATATCCGTATGACTTGATGGCGGCCGCGGTGCGGTGCGGTGAAGTGCGGTGGGGGGCGGGGGGCGGGCAGCGCACGGTACGTGTACTTCAGGATATCCGCATATATCCGCGTGATCCGCACCACTCTCGCTGGAAAAATGAGGAACAATACCGCACACGTGATTTACATTTACTACCTACATACATACATTCAAATATGAACATATAGAGCTACGGGTATAATACGAGCAGTTATTTTATTTGCTCAGTTTATTATGCATGAAAAATATTGTTTATACTGCCGTAGAATAGAGATGAATCTGTGCAGTACTGTTATTTACTAATGCAAATTACTAATGCGTAAATAGTGCAAAGTATCAAAACAACTTCAGTCTTACAGCAACTGATCAACAGGCGCCCACAACAGAGTCGTGGACGGCTATTAAACAAACTAACAGAATAATGACTCGTAGCACTTTCGTAGACAGCTTAGCGGCTACGTCGTAGCGTCGTAGATTGTGTTACGTGAAATAACGTATTGTTACATTATAGAAGTGCTACGTCGTAGTATTGCTACGTATTAGTGTTGCTACGATGTAGTAACGCTACGTCGTAGTAATACTACGGCGTCTTGGTTACCTTTACATGATCAGTGCAAAAAAAAACTAACGGTTAAAACGAAATGTTTGTGTTGTGCATCTAACATTTTGTAGCAAAACATCAGTATATCCGACACCGTACATGCTCAAAGTAACAGCTTATTCTGTACATTTATAATGAAAGCTGCAAGCTGCTAGTTAATGGTGACTGTCACCGGAAGTAACGCAAGAGCTCAGCCGCGCCGGAAGGCCCGTTTCCGGGTGCGCTCTATATTGAAATTACGTACTTTGTTATAGACGGACGGGTGATAGATTGTGGGACGGTGTGATATACATGAATATTGGATGGTTTCATTGGAACCAAGTGTTTTGCAAAGAAAGGTGCTTTGTAAGAAAATCAAGACTAATGAATTGTCGGGTCCGAGAGGGCCGATGCCTGCCAGGGCTGCGGGACTGTTCGAAAGAGATACTGTGGCCCTGAAACACAAAGGGCTAAGAAGGGACATGGATGGGTTTTAGTCAGTACAAGTCTGACAGTCCCTTCCGCTCCACCCAGAGCAGGAAAATTATCAAATGACCCCCGTCATTTGATAATTTCCCTAGCGTAAAACAAAAGGTGCATGTGTTTGTTTCTGTTGATGTTTTTCCGCATGAACCATATCAACTTTTTACTGGTGTAAAAAGTGTGAATTATTATGTCAAGTAGGTATCAAAGATATTTTGCCAAAGATTCATTATTTTTCCTTTTTTGCAAACGTAGATTCGATATTGTATCGATAAGAATGAATGTATTCGTTCGGGGGCACTGTCAGACTGACAATAGTTGCGACTGCGAGTACTTCAAGTTGTAAATTACGAAATAAATAACTGTCAACAACAATTGCAATGTTTTAATTAATCAAAAACATATTTTCCAGTAAAAACGTTTCCAGTTTGCTAGTTTGAAAATCTGTTTTGACTTTTAAATTAGTTTCCGCGCATTGTTTGATAACTGTCCGCGATCGGCGCGTTTCAGCGGATTTCAGCATTTCAGTCAAATCTGCATGTAAATGATTGGCATTAGAGCCCACGTACGCAAGGCGACCAATCAAGCTATACAAAACCAGTTAACACGGATCTCTCATTGTACGAGAAATCTATACAAAGCGAGGCCATGGCAATTTTTTTTAATTTTTATTACGATGCGCTGGTGGCGGCTCGTCTGTCCGATCAGAGCACTTTTCTACATTGATTGATTTTGCTGAAGTTGGCGATTTTATGATAGGTTTGAGTCAGCCAAACAATAACATGGACGTATTTAAAGTTTGCCATAACCTGTAAATGTTTTGCGAATGTTGATGATTAGGGAAGTGAGCACACTTATCGACGCAGAATTGCTGTGGGTAGGTCAGAAAGAGCTATATCTTCGTGAAGTCAAAGAGAAAAAGGCGTTATAAATGTGGTGAATTAGTGATACGTGATCCGTGTACGACTCAAGTCGAGTCGATGTCGATAAGTGTGCGACTCCTTAATTGTAGTACGTCGGCAGCTCACCTCACTCGGATCTTTGCCTGACAGCTGTGTAGACAGAAGTCTGTTGTCACAACAACCCCGACATGATCATAATTATCTACAGAGCAAGTTCCCGATACTTGCGAGTAGTTGTTACTATCGAGACTGTGCGGTGCTGGCAGCTACCTGTGGCCTCAGCTTGGCTTTCGATCGACAGTACGGTTACTAATTACATTAGTTAGGCTAACAATTAGGCTGGCGGCGCTTATTATCACTAATTTATCCACCTAACTACCGCTACTAGACGCAACTTCCCCTGCTCTCACATAAATAGGCACAGAACAGTGGCCCATCATATCATACAAGCGTCAAAATTTAATCAATTATTAATTTACTACGAGCACTTCAGATATGGTTATTGAAGCAGTCCGTTTGGGATGGATATCCAGTGGGTATAAAAGGTCGTTCTTCCTCTGATAACTATGCTCAGCTCAGGTATATTTGATGCACGTTTCTGGCACAACCAACATGAATGTATTTGCTCCTGTAGAACCATACGAACCAAACACCTCCAGACGTGACAAGAGCGATCGGTTGCAGTCGCTAGCAAAGCACCGAAAATTATTACGTCCGGATTCAGTTGCCGAAGTCATTCATCTCCATATTAGTAGTTTGTGGTACGCGTGCACGAAGCAGCTCGCTCTCGCAACAACTCAGTTTATGAAACTCTTTATCTACTTAGACTTTTCACAACTATGTTCAGGTCCAGTATTTTTTCCAAGTCAGTTCGTTAAATTAACTGTGACACAACTATATGCAGTGTTTTGTTGAGAGTTGTAATTCAGTTTGCACAGATCTACAGCTAACCGCCGGCTACGTGAAGGTGTCGCCGTGACGACGACGTGACGCGGGCGTAAGTAATTTGTACGAAGCGCGAACACCACTACCTGACGCAGGTGCACTGAAATGTTCCTGGGAATGTAAATTTACAAATGTAATTCGCATGACATTTTTCTACAGACACAAGATTTTCAACTGCGAGAAACTACAGGTTTGGAGGAGATCGTACAGTTCAACAACGATAATCCAAACTCGTTTTAAAAACCTCTCTTATAGAAACCCAACAATGTACTCACTACGAATATATTACGTGAAGCACAATTAACTCAACCGTTTGCAAAACAAACCTACCCGAGATAGCCAAACTACGTTGTTTAACTAGGGATAGTTAGGGAGTGCAGTCGCTACACGCGCAACACGATGATTTGTTGCAGCAACAACTAAACTCGCTCGTCACACGGATAATGTCCGAATGTTTCGCTCTACCTGCGCCACGCCGCTACTAATGCGCCGATGTTTCTGAACACATACTCGCAGAAGTACCATGTCATTCGCCTCGCGCACGTTACTTGGCTAGTTCGAGACAGGAGAACTAACAAAGGGCAACGAATATGAACCTGCTGTATGTTTGTAATTCAATTGCTTCAGTTTTTAACTGACGGTGGAGCGGAGCACGCGAGGAAACAGACTCAGTTGTCCCGTAGAAAATGAGTTGCTACTCATTGTTTTTGCATGACGTCGGCCAGCATTTCAGTAAACGGGACTGGCAAAAACACGCGTTTGTTTTAATAAGAATGCACAGTAGAACTTCTATCCTTCCCTATTCCGTGATTTAGAATTGTAGTAGCAGTGATGGATCGTCGGCTGCAAGTTTACCAGCAGCTCGGAATATGCGCAACTCCGATAATGGTCTGTTTGCACAGCACCTCGTTACAGCTCCGCGCGCTGCGTGCTGCGTGGCTGCGACCTGATTGGACCCGCCGACCTGCTCTCCCGCAACACTCGCGGGGCCCAAATGATGGTCATTTTATATAAAGGTGTTAGAAATAATCATTACCTACTAATTAATCACTGCCGAATCCACTCACAATCACACATCCACATTTAAAAGCGTTATGCCTATACACAGTTGTAACACTGATGGCAATGTTTGATCATTTATCTCAATGCAGAACAAATGTTTTGTTCAAATGACTAGTTTTTTTTTTTAAATTATCGTTATTTAATTTTACCTACGAGTACCTGTGCTCGGACTATTTCCGAAAACCGAAATTATATTAGAAGAACCTGGTATCCAGCTCTTCAAGTTAAACTGATCTGTCTTGTATCTTATAGTATGTAGTGGTGTTCACAACACTGTTGCTAATCATAAGCTCAATTTTTTTTTTTATATCGGCCTGCTCTTTGCCAATGCTGGACAAAAGCCCACCCCATGGCTTTCCAACTTTCCTTCATTTCCGCCTTTTCCGACCGTTCCGTTAAAAACGAGTCCAGATTGTAACGCCAGCGTTTCTTTGGCCTGCCTCGGCTACACCATGATGGCCAAATTTTCGGATATAATTCTATTTGCTGATGACACTTCGCTGATCTTTAAAATTGATAGAAAAGATACGAATGCCTTATTCTCTCGAAATGGTTCGCAGCCAACAATATTTTATTGAATTCGAATAAAACAAAATGCCTTAAATTTTCTGTACCACAACGTGACCTAAATTTAAATCTTGACGGCAAGAAGCTTGATGTTATAGCGGAAACTGTATTCTTGGGGATTACTATCGATTCAAAACTGCAGTGGGGCGCGCACATTAGAACTCTTTCAGGAAGGTTAAGCTCAGCTGCCTATGCAGTTAGAAAAATAAGGTAGTTTTACTGATATAGCCACAGCTAGTTTAGTATACTACGTACGCTTATTTCCATAGTATTATGTACTTATATGGCATTCTGCTGTGGGGATCGGCAGCAGACGTTGATTCAATTTTCATACTACAAAAGAGGGCTGTCCGCGCTATCTATAAAATGGGTCCTCGTGAATCCCTCATAGAAAAATTTTAAGAAATCGATATACTGACTCTGCCTTCACTTTATATTTTGAAATGTATTTTATATATCGGCAAAAACCTAGGACTCTTCAAAATTAGAAGCGACTTCCATAATATAAATTCACGCAGTAAACACGAAATTGTAATACCTAAATTCAGATTAACCAAAACTAGCAAGTCTTTTCTTATAAACAGTATACGCTTTTATAATAAGTTGCCGAAGTCAGTTACAGAACTGACCGATGGAAACTTTAAAAATTATATTAAACGTGTCCTAATTAAAAAAGCATATTACAAAATTAAGGACTACGTTGAAGATAGAGAAGTTTGGCTTTAGCCCCTTCGCACATGCGGCTTCCCTGGTAGCTCATAAACGGCACAAATGTGTGATGTCTCTAACTATTCTCAATCTTATTTTTTTTTCCTTTCTTTTAATCAGATGTTTTACAATCGTTTTTAAATCATTACACCTTTTGTTTAGAATAGTTCCAGCACGGATGACAACATTTGTGTCACTTATTTGATCTAGTCATTTTGTGATATTTTCTATTTATTTTTTGTTGTTGTATAGACTCTTTTTCTTATTTACCGATTGTTTGTAAATGTGTGGACATTGTAGGCCTTATAGATTCCTAGATCCTTGGTAACTTTTTATTTCGTTCTACGTTTCGTAGTAAGCAACGACTTATTGTCAGGCCTACGATGTCCTCCCATACTTTAGTACTAATGCTGTAACAGAAATATTGTAAAACTAAATGATTTTAAAAGAGTAACCATGGAGTTTCTTGCCGGTTCTTCTCCATAGGAAACGACCAACCCGAACCGAGCACCTTTTTGCCGACGTAATATAAGTGCCCCTGTAGGCCTATGTAAAATAAAGATATTTTGATTTTTATTTTTTTATTTTTTTGAGGTTAGGTTACAATAATTGTTTTTTCCCAAGAACGATGGACTACCTTTTCATTAGAGTGGTGCCAGGGGAGAAAATTGACATTTTAAAAAGTGTCATATTGAAAAGCAGTGTCCGTTTCAACCACGCGGCCACCTCATAATACTTGATGAAACTTTGCCAGGAATTAGTCCTAATTTGTTCCTATACACACCTCTTTTCGTGAATTTGTTCCAAAAAAAACCAAGGCGCTATGACCAAGAATAGTTGGCCGCTAGAACCGCCACTTGCCGTAGTCATCGCCCGTGATTACACAGAAACTATATAATGCAGATAGACGAATTATGCATCAAAAGAAAGGTCTTAATTTGTTCCATTTGTTTCAAAAATAAAAAACATCAAAAAGTAAATAAATGAAAAGTTATGCAATATTTAGTTTTCAGGTTATGAGTAGGTAGGTATCTCACCTTATATATCAAATTATTAGAAGCTAATGTGTATGGGCAATTAGTCCCTAATTTGTTACAGCGAATAAACAGAAAAAAATACTAGAAAGTAGGTTCAATGATTTGTTAGAGTCGATTTTAGTTGGCCGCTCGGACGGCAATATGCCTAAAATACAATGGCGTTTATCTCGTTATTAAAAGCAGGTTTAAGCTTAGTTATAGTACTAATTGACGGGTAACGTAACCTAGTTTGGATAAACATGGAGAATATAACTGCAGCATTCATATTTTAGAAGAAATTTACAAAAAATCTGTAGTATGAAACCGTATGAGAGTAGGGTGACCATAATTACATTGGTACGAAGGCATGTTTTTAATGTTGGACTCTGTTTGAACGAATATGCGTTTCGTTTTGCGGCCATTGTCTATTGTTCTTAATCCAAAAAAAAATAATAACAAAGAAATAATAAGATTTTCAAAAGGAGATTTTTTCGTTTGGGAGCAGCCAAAAGCAGGCTTGCTTCCAGTCATCATGAAAAAGTAAAAATTTAACTTACCGCAGTTCATTTGGATCCCTCTGCAATACTTTTTGGTGGTGAGTTCCACATTAACAAATCCAACATATAAGTGACACAACTCATAGCTAAGCACTCTTAGACACTTCTGGATTTAGTGATAGTTGTCTCAGTAACTTAGTAGTTTGTAAATCTCGGGAATTAAATACGTACGAGGTACGAGCACACAGTTAAAAATTCAGCACAGTAATGACTATATTCACAACAAAAAATAATCGTTCAAACCCCTTGTGATAAATATTTTTAACAATAGTTTGGAAACAATAGAGATCCTTTTTCTGGAATCGTTCCCATCATAAAACACCTGTGGAAAGTCAATGAAACGAAAATTTAATCAGTAAATACTTTAAAGAATTAAGAACAATAGACAATGGCCGCAAAACGAACCGCATATTCGTTCAAACAGAGTCCAACATTAAAAACATGCCTTCGTACCAATGTAATCATGATCACCCTACTCTCATACGGTTTCATACTACAGATTTTTTGTAAATTTCTTCTAAAATATGAATGCTGCAGTTATATTCTCCATGTTTATCCAAACTAGGTTACGTTACCCGTCAATTAGTACTAAAACTAAGCTTAAACCTGCTTTTAATAACGAGATAAACGCCATTGTATTTTAGGCATATTGCCGTCCGAGCGGCCAACTAAAATCGACTCTAACAAATCATTGAACCTACTTTCTAGTATTTTTTTCTGTTTATTCGCTGTAACAAATTAGGGACTAATTGTCCATACACATTAGCTTCTAATAATTTGATATATAAGGTGAGATACCTACCTACTCATAACCTGAAAACTAAATATTGCATAACTTTTCATTTATTTACTTTTTGATGTTTTTTATTTTTGAAACAAATGGAACAAATTAAGACCTTTCTTTTGATGCATAATTCGTCTATCTCCATTATATAGTTTCTGTGTAATCACGGGCGATGACTACGGCAAGTGGCGGTTCTAGCGGCCAACTATTCTTGGTCATAGCGCCTTGGTTTTTTTTGGAACAAATTCACGAAAAGAGGTGTGTATAGGAACAAATTAGGACTAATTCCTGGCAAAGTTTCATCAAGTATTATGAGGTGGCCGCGTGGTTGAAACGGACACGAAAAGCAGACCAAACGTACAGTTGGTAACTATTGGGCTGGGAAATAACACAAAATTATATGATAACTTGGCTATATGATTATTCGGCGAAATAAAATTCTGCAAAGCGTTGGTTGGCGAGTGAAAATCTGGCAAACAATTTTCGACGAAAAGGCAGAGAACCCCTCCCATACTTTAGTACTAACGCTGTAACAGAAAATATTGTAAAACCAAATGATTTTAAAAGAGTAACCATGGAGTTTCTTGCCGGTTCTTCTCCATAGGAAACGACCAACCCGAACCGAGCACCTTTTTGTCGTCGTTTTATAAGTGCCCCTGTAGGCCTATGTAAAATAAAAATATTTTGATTTTGATTTTGTCACCGGCCTCTTTAGGCACCCACTGTGTGACTATCTCCGCCCATCTGTCCGGCTTCATTCTAGGAACGTGACCCACCCAGTCCCATTTTAGCCTCGCAAAATTATCGCCAACATCGGCGATGCCTGTCTTAGATCGTATTAAGGTGTTGCGCATTAGATCGAAGAGTTTAATATTGAGAATGTTTTACTCCAACTCTCTTTGGTAAATATAATCAATATACATAAAATTCAAAATCCTGACTGACTAAGATATCAACGCACAACCTAAACTGCTGGTCCTAGCTGGTGTGTTGTTTGTGAAGAGTAGGTATCCACTTAGAAAGAGTTTTTCGAAATTCCACCCTTAAAGGGGTAAAATAAGGGGTAAAATAGATGCATGTCATGGGTGTCGCTTTCGTGGTCATTGACAATGAAAATAAGGTCAAAATAAAAATCCAGGGTGGCGCCGAGGAAAACTTTCGGGTTTTTCCGTCATGGGTGTCGTTTTCGTGGTTTTCGGGGTCGCTGACCATGAAAATAGTTATCACCGCTAAAGGCCACTAAATGCCGTCAGTGCAATGTCTTTTATCATCGCGTTTGCGTCGGCTTCCCTGGTACGGGTATTGTTGCACCCACCTGGCGCTGCCCTGATTGCTTTAAATACGCGGTTAGAGACAATAAGAAGGAGACACCAGTTCGAGGTGGGGCGTCCCGTACAGGCAGAGGAGCACAGTAGCCCCGAGGAGCTCATGGACATGGAATGTCCATTAAACAGCAAGGCCCTGGATGGTACCGTTAATTTCTCTCCCGACTTGGCAGACGAGCTGCGGTTATTTAAAGAGAAGCTGCGTGCCGAGATTCGCCTGATGCATCTGGAATTTCAAGAACTACGCATGGAAATTACTAACTAAAGAATTCTATAAAGACATCTGATGAGCGGATGGATAAAATAGAAGTAGGAGTAGGCTCCCTCGAACATAAACTGCAGCAAGAAATACACCCAGACAGGGACCCATTGGAAAACACGATTGCTGAACTGAAATGCCAATTGTACGAGAGCGATCAAGAACTCTTGCTCAACGACATTGAGGTGACTGGAATACCGGAGAGCAAGGATTAATATAAACTCGCAGAGAAGATTGCTAAAAAGCTGAACAATTAAGGTAATGCTAGTACACCGACCTGCGACTCTTGCAAGACACCTCTCACACTTAGTCGAAGTCGATTTCCCGAAGAGAAGGCTTTTATGATGCTACTTGCTTGCTTCAACTTTTTGTTGTCTTTTGTTTAGTTAGAGAAGAACACCTAAGTAGTAGGTACACCTAATATAAATTCGATGGAAGATTACCACTAGGTATATTTTATATATTGTGTAAGATATAGTCATGAATTAATTGTAACGAATAAGTACTGCTGGTATAAATATTTGATGCCCACAAACAGCGTGTGGAGAAATTATTATATTGGTCTCGTACGTAAATATGGACATCAAAACTCGTTCAACAAACAAATTAATAAAAGCCAGACGAAGGACGCTCGGGTCTGTGTGTCCACGTGGGCAGAGAACGCCGCGCCGGGGTGGGGCGCGGGGCGTGGGGCGGCTATGAATATTCATGACCAGTCTGGCCCTTTTTTTCGCTCGCAGTGGTAGCGATGTTGAATCGGATTGGGTCGGTAATGCTTGCAGGTGGACGCAACGAGTTTACCGCCGTCCAGAGATTTTGTCGCAGCCTGTAGCTAACTTGTCTGATCATGATTTAGGACATGGAAACTGGCCAAATAACTGCTTACATTACACTCGGAAAGACAAATGTGCTTTCAGAATGTAAAATGGATGAGTGAAGATAATGGACGAAATAAAAACATCTAGCATGCCTCGTGCGGCGCGGGTATTAATTTTGTTTGGTAGTAAGCAAACAAGAGTATTAGGAGTTGTTTTAAAGCTCTCCATATTTATTATGTTTTCTTTGTATATGATGGAAATACAAAGAGAATACCATAGAGAATATCTGTATTATAATTTACGACGCCTAAAAGCTTCTTATAAGTAAATAGTGTAAATGGATTAAACAAAAGAAAAAAAAGTGTTGCGCTGACCCCCATATTTGACAATCAATCGCTACTCATTTCAATAGTTTTTGAAATCTACTTTTAAAGCTGGAGTCCCTGCGAGGCCAAATACCGTCATCAGCGACGGGTCCCGTTTCCCACAGGAGGAAATGTCCTCCAAACAAAACATACACTACTTCCCTCCCCAGAGGAAATATTAGAAACTACACACAAACAAAACAAAAGGCTTTATAATTCAATCTGCAGAACACGCTCAATGAATCGCTCAACAAAACCGAACGCCGCAGCTGCAGTACAGAGTGGGCAGGTAACGAACTCCAACACATGCCACACGAAAACTAACCTTTACAACAGCTTAACAAACTTATATTCGCTTATAGTTGGATCGGAAAGGTGCGATACATTTGTTTTGGTGGGAACAGATCCTTCGCTCCACGCTCGTTGAGCGAAGCGAGCGGAAAGCGTAGCGTGTGAGCTGTGAGCAGGCATGTCGCTCGGCTCTATCTGTTTACACACGAGCCCTCTCCGAAATTAGTGTTAGTAAAGTTTGAGCAGTGAGAGTGTAGGCGATTTGTCGGGACATCTGTTACGCGAACTACTGGAATAACATGGCTCGTTGAACTGGCGCCTCGCGGTGTGCTTCACAAACTAATTTGGCTTTGAAAACTTTTATTGTTAAAGAGTCTGAGTTTGAGTTATGTAGCACGAAATCCAAGTTTTGACAATAATTATGCACAAGACTCACTGGGAAAAACACTGCGCTATAGTAACAACCTGCTATCGACGTCAGTAACTTCTCATCTCGATCGGAAAGTCTATCCTCTATGTATTCCGACAAGATCAGCTAAAACAGTGAATTCTGAAAATATTTTAATATTTCATTAGTGGACTCATCGATGGCGCGGTCTCCCTCACAAGTCACAAGCCGAGGCGTTTGAATTTATCTTACTGAAGTTTAAGTTCATAACCTAATCTTTGCTATAAATAACTTTCCCAAAGAGCAGAGGACAAGGTCAACAACAGAAAAGTATGGTATGTCATTGTCCAACCAATTGTGGACGAGAAAGCCGTCCATTTAATTTGTTTGCATAGTCTAGGATTCTTTTTTTTGCCATTTCGAATTGATATGTCTGATGATGTACAGGACTAACTTGCGTTGTGGGTTTTTCTTTTTTGAACTTAGTATAAATTCCCTTAGGATTATCCTGAAAACGACAAAACATGCTTGAAAGTAAGTCCAACATTGTAAAAACATTGGTCGCCACTTTTCGCTCGTCGTCGACACATAAGTCACGGTCACCGGGAACTTGAGAAAGAATTCATAACAGTCCAGCAGCGCCAGCAGCTCCTCGCCGCCGGCGCGTGAATGCGTAATGTGGCTCATTAGCGAGCGCTCTCAAACGACATCGAGGCATCTGTATTCAAATGCCGCCAGTATTAAAAGACGCCGCTATTCAAACTAGAAGAATAATATTCTCAATCGTAAAACACCTTATCACTTTAAGGTTTTTTATCCGGAAGAGCGTGCAAATGCGTGTAGTACATCTTTAGAAATTATCAAGGGCACTAAAAACATCAACTTTAGCACATAATCTACCAATAACCTAATAATAAGGAGTTTTATTACCCGGCTGCGGCGAAGCACAAAAGGAGGGTTATGTGTTTGACCTATAAGTAAGTTTGTAATGTAAACACAATCTACACACATAAGTGTGTGAAATTATACGCTGTTAGATTTGTCTTGGTGGCGCCAGTTTGATGAAAAAGTCCCATATCTCAAAACTAAACATCATATCTTATTGAAACCAATTTTCGTTGATAGTTTTTAGGGTTCCGTAGCCGAATGGCAAAAAACGGAACCCTTATAGATTCGTCATGTCTGTCTGTCTGTCTGTCTGTCTGTCCGTCTGTATGTCACAGCCACTTTTTTCCGAAACTATAAGAGCTATACTTTTGAAACTTGGTAATCAGATGTATTCTGTGAACCGCATTAAGATTTTTACACAAAAATAGAAAAAAAACTATTAATTTTGGGGTTCCCCATACATAGAACTGAAAACCAAAATTTTTTTTTTCATCTAACCCTTTCGTGTGGGGTATCTATGGATAGGTCTTCAAAAATGATATTGAGGTTTCTAATATCATTTTTTTCTAAACTGAATAGTTTGCGCTAGAGCCACTTCCAAAGTGGTAAAATGTGTGTCCCCCCCCCCTCTAATTTCTAAAGTAAGAGAAGGAAAATTCTGAAAATATTTAAGTTTGTAGAACGTAAAAAAAACTATCAACGAAAATTGGTTTCAATAAGATATGATGTTTAGTTTTTGAGATATGGGACTTTTTCATCAAACTGCAGCAGTAACTTTGTTTTTCATTAACATACTATGAAAAACCAATTTAGTTTTGCGGTTTAGTGGAAGTTTACAACTTATTAGTTGTAAACTTCCACTAAACCGCAAAACTAAATTGGTACTACTAACTAATGAATGACAGTTCAAAATATTGTTTGGGGCTATGGAACCCTGTGTGCGAGTAAGACTCGCACTTGGCCGGTTTTTTTTTTACCTTCTACAATCCTAAATATTTTCAGAATTTTCCTCCTCTTACTTTAGAAATTAGAGGGGGGGGACACACATTTTACCACTTTGGAAGCGGCTCTTGCGCAAATTATTCAGTTTAGAAAAAAATTATATTAGAAACCTAAATATCATTTTTGAAGACCTATCCATAGATACCCCACACGTATGGGTATGATGAAAAAAAAAATTTTGGTTTTTAGTTCTATGTATAGGGAACCCCAAAATTTGTGGTTTTTTTTCTATTTTTGTGTGAAAATCTTAATGCGGGTCACAGAATACATCTACTTACCAAGTTTCAACAGTATAGTTCTTATAGTTTCGGAAAAAAGTGGCTGTGACATACGGACGGACGGACAGACAGACAGACAGACATGACGAATCTATAAGGGTTCCGTTTTTTGCCATTCGGCTACGGAACCCTAAAAACAAAGAAAAAAATGGTGGATTTGGGGTGCCATATTGTATATATTGTGTGTGTTCTATATAGTGTGTGTGTTCGTAAGTTTAAAATTATTAAAAATATTTTTATTATATGCTGTAACTTAAAATTTAAGGTTTTCGCAATTTTTCCTTTATTTGTGCTTTAGGACGTTGCTTCGTACCAGATTTCAAGATTCTGAGTTCACGGAAAGTATCCCGTAGGTTTTGATTCTCTTGCGAATGTCGAAAATTTGCGGAAATTTGCGGCATAAACGGCTGTATCTTTTGATTGCGTTGGCTTAGAAATTAATTTTTTTCACAGCTCAAAGGCACAGTGGACCTAAGTATTTGATATAAATTCTAGCTTGATACCTCCACGCGTTCCTGAGAAAAAGGGTCTTGACAGACAGACAGACGGACAGACGGACGGACGGACAACAAAGTGATCCTATAAGGGTTCCGTTTTTTCCTTTCGAGGTGCGGAACCCTAAAAAGCAAAAAACAAGCACATTTAAATTAAACAAAAGGGAAACAGGCGGCGCCCACTCCATTATCATAACTTTATATTTAAATAGGCGCACCGTTACCACACACTTCTACACTTGGTACGAGTTGATCGAGAGACATTGGCTTCATAAATCTCCTTTCGAATATAGCAGACCCATGATTTATTTCGTGACATAGCGGGACTTTTCTACACATATCTGATCTGAGGATCTGTTGGTAAACCGAACGAAAGTCAAGTTTCGGAATTATCTAAGCGAGTGTAAAGATAAATCTACTACCTACGCGACTCACCAAAGGATTGAAAGCGAGCGAGCTTGAAAAACGACACGAGTATCTATTTATGGTTCAACGGGATAAATACGCAAATAAAATAACTTTCCACAAGTAATAGCATACAGCCACGAACCGGCCCTGCTCGTGTTACAGCCCCACAGGCCCATAGCGCCTGTCCGAACGCGAATAAAACTTCCGCAACAGTTCTAATAAGGCATACACGTAAAATACAAGCGGAATCTTTTCACTTTTTTATGACAAAGCCTATATTACGAAAGGTTTTATGACGCAAACAAATATAAGCATTTATATGCTGAACTGGGAATAAAAGGATAACATGTAATAGATGCATAATATCTCCAGCGAGTGTGAGTCGTAACACTGAACGTTTGTATGTTATAGCTAGGCAAGCGAGCGATACGCGACGCGGGGTATTACGATGAGAAGGAGAGAACCACGCGTCAGTCGAAAAACTTGCACTGCGCCAACATTTTGCCCTTAAAAATTGCACTACGGAAACAGCTTGCCCTTAAGACTTGCACTGCGGAAACATACTGCCCTTAAAACTACGTCATACGGTTGACTGTACACTTCGATTAGAATCCAGAAATGCAAACACATCCAGCATAATAAAGGACTCCTTCACTAATGGGTCTCTTCGTGAACTATTCCAACCAAGCTAAAAAGCTCCCTGAAGCGTGACACACATAATGAGGGTAATGGATCAGAAATACCGCCAGCATGTAGTTTAGCACCTTGCGGCTGTGGCGTGAAGGTATGCAGCTATGGGCCTTCGTCAGCCGCACGCGATAGCGCTGATACTATGGCCGATAGTAAACGGTGCACTTTCTTAATATCATAAGTGGCGGTGGTGGATTCTGTCCCAGAAGGCCACAAATTTGGCTAGTAACCGGGGGTTACTAACCAAACTTGTGGTAGGTTTCGTTTAAGCGAAAAAGCATGGAGAAACTTCAAAATCGAAACATTTGAATTGGACTTAAATATTAATACGTGATCAATTTACGTCTATCTAAGAATCCAAGTATACACACCGTCACACGTGTAATCCCCGAAGGAGTAGTCACTTAAGCAGAGGTATAGTTGCCCTGATTTCGCCAGTTGTGTCCAAGTGCCATGTGTGATTGTGTCCCGAGTAAACTCCGGACAGCTACTGACAAATTCCTCACACACCATATTGCCAAAAGAGCACACCAACTTTGTACTGTCAACAAAATTTAAACCTAAGCCCGCCTGCTCAATTGTTTACTTTTACGATTAAGTCAAACTAATACATACTGAGAGGGCCATGACATGCTTAAGTTACGTTGATAGTAAGCACATGGCATTGTCGCATGCCGTGCCCGTCATGTTCGTATGATATCGCGGCACCTCTCTAATGTAGCAAGTTGTCGCAAGGCCACCTCCACCCTCCGCGCACGTAATTGCCTCATTGTATTAATGAGCTTCATTTAAATTAGAAGAGCAGTGTTATTGTATAGCCTCCCTTCGACTGCAAACAAATCGAGAGGTTAGGCTAATTGCGTTAACTTCCAATTACGATTCAAGTGTTAATGTAAAATGTGTTTACAACTTTCATTCTCAGAAGTGCTTAGATAATATAAATTACCTGCGGTTATTTGTGAAAAAAAAAGCATCACATACTTCAATTTCGACGTAGTAGCCAGCCCTGGTCTCTTAAGAAAGGCAAATTAAGCTGTAGAAACGTGTATTTGTCTGTAATATCGCATGTCTTAAGATTGACGGCGAATTCTCCGTAGGTGAAAAGGTCTGTAGTTAAAAGAGTTAATAGCTGTATAGTCATGTCGGTGAAACATTCGGTAGCTAGAAAGGCATGTCGTCGAAAGTGACGTAGATGAAAAGTTCTGTCGGCGAAATGTCCGGTAGGTGAATGAGTCTGCCGGTGAAACGGAAATAAATTTATTATCCCGTTGACGAACAGTCCAATGATGCATCGGTCTTCGGAAAACGGTTGCAGAATCCGGGTCGATTGCACAAAGGATCAACTCAGGATAGATGAAATGGCGACGGGGCACTTGAACTACTTGTGAACCTCGGATGCCCCTCAAGTTAAAGGGGAAAATTTACAAGTCCGTGATTAGACCTGTCGTTCCGCACGGATCAGAATGCTGGGCTGTGAAGAAGATGGATGAAAAACGATTGCACGTAGCGATGATTTGAATGAGCTTGTTTTTTGATTTTTAGTTTTTTCAGTCGGGGTTTAATAGTTTTTAGGGTTCCGTACCCAAAGGATCAAACTGGACCCTATTACTGAGACTTCGCTGTCCGTCCGTTCACTAGGCTGTATCTCATGAACCGTGATAGTTAGCCAGTTGAAATTTCTACAGATAATGTATTTCTGTTGCCGCTATAACAACAAATACTAAAAACAGAATAAAATAAATATTTAAATATTTGTGTTTTTTTGCTCGTTTTTATAAATAATGGTACGGAACCCTTCGTGCGCGAGTCCAACTCGCACAAACTATTTATTTTCATTATAGAAGCAAAATAATTAACTGAGTCCGTAATTTTGGTGATACAGCTTAGACTGTGATCACATTATTTTCCCTTATATAAAAGGAAAGGAATAATCTTCTTAAAGGAAGTACACCTGAGTAATTCAGTACGCACCCCGCGTACACTACCAAGGTGTACTTCCTTTATTGTACGTCCACCGTACTATCGTAAACAACAGAATTTCTACATTGTTCAATTTCCGAGCGTACTTCAGAATTGGCCGACTGTTCCTGAATAAATCCGTGACGAAACAATGCGTCTAAGGCAATAAGTAGGCGATATAATGTGCCGCCGGCCGGCCGGCAAGAGCACCGGGCGACGAGCCACGTGAACTATCGAAATGAGCGCGACTCAATTAAAGTAGAGATAATAGTATAGCAAGAGACACATCAATAAGATTTTTAATTTGCTTGTATTTCACGATAAAAATAAAATAAATCGATACAATAGGGTACAGAGCTATAAAAATAAATCAGAATTCAATACAAATTCAAGCCTCTTTAAATAATAATGTTAATAATTCATTTATGTTAATACGGCGCGTCTCCCACACGAACTACAACCGAGTCTGCAGTCCCGCCTCCTGAACGCTTACGAAATGCACTCAGCTCTCGAGCTTTACTCCTTGTGAGCGTAAGAGTACACCCTCGTTAAATAGTAACGCGCCAAGCTTCGTGCAGCTTTTCACAGGCTTCTCAATATTTCGTGTAAGTAAACTCGAGCCTTCAGAAATGGTTACCCGGTAGTCTTGCTTCTATACAATAGTACGTACGCGTACGCTGACTGCCGTAGCCAACCACGATGGATACGCAGTTCAATAAAAGCAGCAAAAAAAGCTCATATTCAATTCGGGATCCCTTCTTTTCGCATAATGTTCTTTCTCCTAACATACTTTGGCATAACTATTTTGGTATAATTTGTTTTACCATATTTTTTGGTACCTATACAGTTTATGTTGGCTTAATTATCTTGAAGATTAATTTGTTTCGGCATAAATTTAATTCGCATAATGTTACTTGGCATAATGGCTATTAGCATATTAGTATTTAGACATACAAATAATAGAAATAACGGAAAGAAATTTGAGTTATTTTTACACACAAGTATTGTCTTAAAAATGCAATATGTTGTGCTACAAGTTAGTGACAGAAACGAATCGCTGGAAAATCGACTCCAACGTAGACGTAGTTTCGTCTGCCCTATCCCTAGAGTATAATCTAGCGTTGGCGCGGAGGGGTGAGGCGGCCCGCGAGGTAAGGAGCACCGGAGACTGGGATTGCCGGAGCCCCGCAGCGTCGGAGCCGTGACAGAAACCATGTTAATTATCATGCTTCTTTGTTATGCCTATAAAATATATATGCGTAATTAAATTTATGCGTTAGAATGTTCTGCTTACTAATTTTTATAAATTAAGAAATTATGCTTAAAAAATTATGCGTAAGCTGTTATGCATAAATAATGTTATGTGAAAATATAATTAAAAGTATGCCAAGTTATATTAGGTCTTAAAATTTTATGCAAATGGAAAGGGAACAATTCAATTCACATCGCGGCAGCCGAGGACTTACGTAACTGATAAGTTATGATCCTTAGGTTTTTAGCTCAAAGTTAAGTTATCCGAATTATTATTGATGTGCTCACCAGTGCCCGTATACTCCCTGATGTTCTCTGTTGAGTTGTTATAAATGGTAGTGCTGGAGGCCCGGAGAGGGTTCTGGCATAGCAAATGGTCCCGCAAGTCGCTCCAGCCGCCGTTCCCCGCCGGGGGAGGCTTCACCCCCGTGTCCACGCGACCCGTACGGCTATACAGCATCACCACCCTCACTCTCACAGGAAACGTCTGAGCGTCACCCAGCCAGAACTTGATCTGCTGCAGTGCGGCGCGGCCGCTCGGGTACATCCCGGTGGCCAGCACGCGCGGCGCCTCCACGGCCGCCATGAGGGCTTGGCCGCCGCCGAACTGGCCGAACGCGTGCAGCAGCGAGTAGCTCCAGCTGAGGTCATCGTACAAGCAGTAGTACGACGACAGCGCCGCGATCTTCTGCCACACAGTCTTGTTGAACGCCAGTCCTTTGTCGAACGGCGGCCGCCACGCGCTCACCGACAGGAGGTCATAGTCTAAATCTTTTGCGTGCGGCCTCCCAAAGGACATGACGTGGATCCCTCGGAGGTATGCCTTAGAGCGCCTAGTGTATCGTAGCATATGCAGTAAATCCGGTAAAACATAATTGTTCTCTTCTAGGAAAATGACCGTCCCCTCGTAACCTTCTGACCAGTCTAACTCATTGAAGATGAAGAAAGCCTTCCACCACCAGTGGTGTTTATGCTCAGTGAGGCGTCCGTCGCGGGTGCTGCAGTCTGCCGTCCCGTAGCCACTCAGGCAGTCATCGGAGTCGATGCCCGGGAACTGGTAAGGATACAGCTGAAGCGAGTAGGGGTAAAATATTTGCAAGACCCTGCAGAAGGTGATGCTGGTGACGAGCTTGTTGATGTTGTCGTCGTAGTAACTGTGTGAGAACACGAGCAACACGGACTGGATGTAGCGCACCTGCGCCAGCGACACGATGAGGAACTGCAGGCGCTCTATGTCGCGGTGCACCTGCACCACCAGCATGTCGGTGTCGACGCGCACGGACCCGAAACGCCACGCCTGCAGCACCTCGCGCTCGAAGTTCATCATCTCCGTGATACTGATGAGCTTGTTGATCTCCGCCCTGCTCAGCGTCTGCTCGGGGAACTTCACCGATTCATTGAACTTCACATATCTCTGCATGACTGTCGGGACGCGCTCCAGCTGTGGCGGGCTCGGATAAAAACTCTTATACACTAAGTATATCAGTAAGAGAAAAAAGCAATAAACCGGGACACCTTTAGATCGCGCCCTAAAAATTAGTAATCTTAAATTCATTCTGAATTAGAGTGAGTGACTTATTAAATTAATGTACATACTATTAAGATGACTATTGATGACGGATGTTATGCAAACCAAAGACCAAAGAGTAAAGATTAGAATACTTCAAAGAGTAGAATACTATTCGAATCCATTACCGAACGGAATTTATCTGTCAGTTCCTCAGTGGTGTGCATAAACAAAGTGCACAGCAAAGAGACGAAGGGCCTGTTACACAACCTATGATTAAGCTCCCGTTAACTTGGCAGATAATTTCATACAAATTTTGTTCCATTTTTTAATTTATTGGGTAAGTAGTGGCTATTCGGGTATCAATAGACCCTAAGAGTAGAATACAATTACCAAACGGATGTACACAGGCGTCAACTAGCCTCTAGGACGTAACGTAGGAACATAAAAGGTTCCTACAAAAGTGCGATACCTATACGATCCATACGGGAAAGCTGCTTTTAGGGTTCCGTACCCAAAGGGTCAAACGGGACCCTATTACTGAGACTTCGCTGTCCGTCCGTCCGTCCGTCTGTCACCAGGCTGTATCTCATGAACCGTGATATTTAGCCACTTGAAATTTTTACAGATTATGTATTTCTGTTGACGCTATAACAACAAATAATAAAAACAGAAAAAAATTAATATCTATGGCGGGCTCCCATAAAAAACTTTTTTTTTTTCGTTTATATAAATAATGGTACGGAACCCTTTGTGCGCGAGTTCGACTCGCACTTGGCCGGTTTTTTTTAATTACCGATGAAACATTTCTAAACGGGGGCGTTCAGAATGATGTACTCATGAGTACATGTTAAGCGTTTTCGCGTCGGTGTCCCTTACAGCCTGTATGGTAGGTGGTGGTTACGACCTTTTGCGAAAGCGACGTTCTGCGTCAAGACCGTTTAAACCATGTTTCAGCTTAGAAACGCAGGTTTTAGCAGTAGCTTGCCGCACATTCATAGAATTTAAGAAAATTTGTCTTTGATCTTTGGCGACATTCTTGACGTTTGCGAGATTGACAATCTGTAAAATAAATAGGTATGGATCTGAACGATTTCAGAAAAAGTCTTATTATTAAGTATTTACGCTGCGTGAATTCCCCGGAATTTGTGACCCCAAAAGAAAAATGACGCAGGATAACACAGGCAAAGGAAGCAGAGTTAGGAAGTTTGAATTCGAGCTAGCTGCAGTTTCAGTCCAGTCAAGATTGTCACCGTTCTGGAGAGAGATTCCACTTGAGACCACGTGTCCCGTTCATTCAATTTGAAGCCGTCGTGGACCTCCATATTGGCAATGATAGTTTGCGCCACTTCTTCGCAGTGGATAGAGGAGCCTGTATTATTGGGTTTACGCACTACATTTCAACAACAATTTAAGCCCAGCGATAATGAATGACTTTCAAATATGAAACTACTTACTCTTCTTCATTATCTATTATATTTCATTATATTTTATTATATTGGTTTTCACAATATGTAAAATAAATTCGCACCTAAACAATTTAAAAAAAATTAAAAAACAAAACCATTTTGTTTCTTTTGTTTGTTGTAACAAAATAAATCGGCTTGTCCCTACACGGTAATCGATACTTTATTAGAAATCCACACTTAATGGAAAAATAATGTAAGCGTTTTAAGTATACAGAACAAACAGACTGAGTCGTTCCTGGGAGCTTTAAAAGTTTGTGCGGACGGCCGTCGAGCGCACCCCGCCGTCGCCGCGTTGCGCCGCACCTCCGCAACCCCCACGACGACACAACTTTCAGATCTTAATTTTTTGTCCCGGAGAATTCAATTTGACTAAGTATATCGCTTAAGTACATTTGCATTATAGGCTTACAATTCCCTCTTGTTCTTTAAGTTCTAAAATAAAGTTTGAAGGCGTTCCCGGTGGCAAGCCGGTGCTCATCCTGCGAATAAATAATAGGTATGCCGACTGTAATGGAGTTTGTATTGACAGTTATTTTAAAATATAACGCGCCGGCCCCCGCTGACTGAATGGCAAAACACTCGTAAATTATAAAGTGCCAACAAACCGTGCCATTATCTGAGCCGACAGCGACGCTCCTTTTTGATTTTTCTCTCAAGTCTCGACCAACTTTTCTAATAAAATTCTAGTTCAGAAGTATTTTGCTTGAACCGGGAGCGGTCTGAAAGCAACGGACAAGATTATAATGCTATTTAGTTTTTGTACGAAGCATTACTAAGGTAATTCAGTTTTGTCAATAAATATTTACCGTCAATAATTCCGTGGGGTCGCGGAATTTCCGCGGTAATGGACAAGGATTGTTGCGACGTAAGAAGCGATCTCGGGAAGTGAGATCGAGGTAAGCTACTTGGAATGATAGGACAATGAATGGAAGAGCCAGAGTCGCCAGAGAGTTAGCGGATGTGTTGAAAGAAGTAGAAAAAACATAACCCTTCCTTCAGTCGGGTAAAAATAAGGGTAACATACTTTGATTCTTATAGAAATTTTTGATAAGATAAAGTTACCAGGTTTTTTTTTCTTCTTTGGGAATAGGTAGGTACCTACAGGTTAATAATGAAGTGTACCTACACCTATTTACCTAACTACTCTGAATATTGAAGCAACACTCGCACTGGCGCACAATAACGTTATCAGCAAGCTGTCACCGTCAGCGACACATCACAGCCCCCTGACAGTAACAACAAAGGTCCCGAAGCCGCCATGTTTGAATACAAGTGTGTTGTAATTCTTTCACAATAAATTGACGTCACGCCAGTATTTAGGTCCATAGATGGCGCTGCTGGCGGGCCGCGGTGTCCCGCTGTCACAGGTGGCAGCAAATTGTCGACCCTCGTCAACGGCGGCAGATTAAACCCTCCTACATTACCTGAGCCCTGAGGGTTGAGGGCTACCCGCACTATTATGTACGAGCTTGATAGTCTACCTTCTTCGACACGCTGTACACGCATTTTTTATTGTTACTCTACATTAATTTGCTCGGATAGACAAATGTGGCGGCAGGCAGTAGCTAGAAGAAAAATGAAGGGCACGATCACTGAATGAAGGCTTCACACTAACTGTGGAGTCTAATGTGTTCCTATAAATGCTTGTAAGCTTTTGTTTGTTTTCATACCTAGATACCTTGGCCAGTCAAGAAGTCGATTAACTCTTCAAATGCTGGAAAGCTGGGATGGAATAATTAAGTGTGTATAACTACAAGTTGAAAACGGATCCTCCACGAAGCCTTCAACCAAGCATTCTACAGGGTGTTTGGTGCATCGTGTGCCAAACTGAAATGGTCGACTGGGAGGGTCATCTGCTATCCATTCAGACCCCTAAACAATTCTCATGCCCTATGGTTTATTTTTCATCGACTTTTTACTGTTTTATTAAAAAAATACCCAAATTTTACATTCAAATACAAATTTAAAAAAAAAGTATAAGTCGTAGACTCTGAATTTTAATTTTATTTAGATGTGTATTGTATTCCAGTACTTCTAAATTCAAAATAAGTGACATTAGTGATCTAGTTTTTGAAGTGAAAACTTCTTTAGCGGCGTTGAGCACTTTTCTGTAATGGGTATAAAATCTTAAACTCGCGTCAGGACACGTGACCTGATCGAAAAAGCGTAAGACGGATGGAGAGTTTTTGACCAGTTATTGGATCTCTCCACACGCGATTATTTAGATAACTTTTTCAAACATTTCTGCTTATATCAAATGAATTATGAGTTCTTGTTCAATTAAATGGTGTGGGAAATCGTCTAGAACATCCAGCTATAAAAAAGATGGCATAACTTTTCATCGGTAAGTAAAATATATTTATAATTTAATAAAATTATGAATAATTGCAGGGCTCTAGCTAAACTAGTTGTTTACGTTTAAGGCACAAAAAACGTACACCGCGTTGATGTCTTTTTGAAAAGTCCCTTTCTCTCACTAGGTATTGTCAATAAGTCTGTCCCTTTCCATCTGTAGGTGTAGATAGAAAGGGACAGACGTAATGCTGTAGTGTTGTGTCAACTTCGAAACAAAGTATAAATAATATTGAAGATAAAAATTACGGTGTTCCCTTACTGTAAAAAAGTAACATTACTTAATGTTTACATTTTAGATTTCCAAATATTCCAGAAGTGGAAGAAAAGTGGATTAATGCTGTTAACAGGGAAAGTTGAGGAGGATCGTCCAACCATTTTGCACAAAATTAAAATTTTCTTTGGATTTTTTTCGATTTTTTTTATGATTAATTTAATAGCAACGTAAAAAATAGTGATAATTCATTATTTTATGTATTCGAGGCATATCTAATCATATTTTTTGATATTTCAAGTATTTTCATGCATTGAACTCCGCAGTTGGAAAACGGCCGATCTTATAGGAAGTTTGAGTTGGAATCTTATGTGAATAATGTATGTAGGACTCCTAAAAAACACTGTCATTAGATTACTTGTATATTTGTGATGTTAGTTATAAAGTTTCGTATAAATTTATTGCGTAGTTTTACTAAACAAAAATAAAATACGGTGACAGTCTATTTGCAGCAAGCAATCGCATTTCTATGGGATGTTTATAATTATCAAGTAGTCATAGAAAAGTTGTATATATTATAATACACGGTCTTGTTATCTAAGAACACGACACTGTTTACCGTTTAAGATAAGCTTTATTAGAACTCTGGCGATAAGAGTTTTTATGTCGGCCGGCCGAACGACGTCAGCGATGACGTAATGCGCGCGGCCGTTAGGGAAGTTACGCGTTAAGAAATGCAGGACGGAGAGGTTAACCTTGATTTTATTTTAGCATTGATTTGAATAAAGTGAAATTTACAGTGTTACGTAAGTGTTTTATTTGCACCCAGTTAACGCCCTATCAGTATAGTTTAAAAAAAAGTAGAATTAATAGACATCGTAATGTTCAATTTTATCGATATTAGGTATTGTAGCAAAACTGACTTGTGCATCACTATGTGTGGAACATTCGTCCTGACATTGTTGCATCGGCCAATCACAACCGCTATATTGTCTTCGTCCCCCGAACCGCAGTGTAGTACTTTTATACTGATAAAGCAATTGGTGCAAAATTATTCCCTAACCATTCCAAAATATCAAACATGCTCAACGTTAATAATCAAGTTTTCACTTCTGCCGGCACTCCCGGAGTGCAACCCGTCTTTTTTTTTTTTTAATTTATTCGCAAAGTTTCGGTCTCAATTAAAGCTGTCCATGTTGCAGCTATTTACATGGGTATAAAAAAAAACAAAAGTGACCGGGATCTTCCAACTCCCTCAAAAATTCTCTAGTCTATCCTCTTGCTAGTGATGTGCCACATGCCATAAAAATCTTTTTACAACTTTGTGAATTCGCTAGAATTGTGAATCGAGTCACGAAATATTAAATTCCAAATTATGATTTCAAAACATATTTTTGCTTAAGTGATACCTGAAAAACTTATTAAATCTGTTATCTCATTCTTATAAGGTAAAATCTGTCTCGTATCTCGCTTTTGGGGGGAAGCAGGGTTCTAGAAATAAAAAAAAATGCATTTTTAACATTTATTTAATAATTATGTGTGACGATGTGTTCCCCAATGCGTGGATTGGCCGCGATAGCCCTTTCATGGCCGGCACGTTCCCCAGACCTAACTCCGCTAGACTTTTATGTCTGGAGACGTGCCGAAGAGCTGGTATACGACACGGAGGTTCCGACTAAGGAGGTACTACTTCAATAGGACCAATCCATGCATTGGGGAACACAACGTCAAACAAAATTATTAAATAAATTTTAAAAAGGCATTTTTTTATTCCTAAATTCCCCCTTTCTCCCCCAAAAGAGAGATACGAGACAGATTTTACGTTATAAGAGTGAGATAACAGATTTAATAAGTTTTTCAGGTATCATTTAAGCAAAAATATTTTTCTAAATCATAATTTGGAATTAAATTTTTTGTGACTAAAAAAAAATGCATTTTTAACATTTATTTAATAATTATGTGTGACGATGTGTTCCCCAATGCGTGGATTGGCCGCGATAGCCCTTTCATGGCCGGCACGTTCCCCAGACCTAACTCCGCTAGACTTTTATGTCTGGAGACGTGCCAAAGAGGTGGTATACGCCACGGAGGTTCCGACTAGGGAGGTACTACTTCAATAGGGCCATCGCGACCAATCCACGCATTGGGGAACACATCGTCAAACATCATCATCCGCCTAGCCTTTTCCTAAACTTTCTTGGGGTCGGCTACCAGTCTAACCGGATGCAGCTGAGTACCAGTATTTTACATGAAGCGACTGCCTATCTCACCTTCACAACCCAGTAACTGGGTAATACGATACCCATTGGTAAGACTGGATGTCAGACTTTTGGCTTCTGACTACTCTTAACGACTGTCAAAGATCTACAATTGACAGCCAGGACCAACGGCTTAACGTGCTTTCCGAGGCACGGAAGGAACTCGGTATGTAATTATGGTGACCCATCCACGGACCAACCTCGGAAAGCACGGCTTAACCTTAAAGATCGACCCCTGCGGTTGTTTTATTTAAAATAAATGTCAAAAATGCAATTTATTTTTATTTTTGGAACCCCCCTTCCCCCCATAAAGAGATACGAGACAGATTTTACCTTACAAGAGTGAGATAACAGATTTAATAAGTTTTTCAGATATCATTTAAGCAAAAATATTTTATTAAATCATAATTTGGAATTTAATATTTCGTGACTCGATTCACAATTCTAGCGAATTCACAAAGTTGTAAAAAGATTTTTATGGCATGTGGCACATCACTAGCAAGAGGATAGACTAGAGATTTTTTGAGGGAGTTGGAAGATCCCGGTCGCTTTTGTTTTTTTTTTTATACCCATGTAAATAGTTGCAACATGGACAGCTTTAATTGAGACCGAAACTTTGAGAATAAATTTAAAAAAAAAACTAGATGGCTAATGTCACTTATTTTGAATTTAGAAGTACTGGAATACAATACACATCTAAATAAAATTAAAATTCAGAGTCTACGACTTATACTTTTTTTTTAAATTTGTATTTGAATGTAAAATTTGGGTATTTTTTTAATAAAACAGTAAAAAGTCGATGAAAAAAATCCACAGGGCATGAGAATTGTTTAGGGGTCTGAATGGATAGCAGATGACCCCCCCAGTCGACCATTTCAGTTTGGCACACGATGCACCAAACACCCTGTATATTCTATACATAAGTAACACAACGCAACAATTATTGCTGGAAAACGGCTTTTTTTTTGGAGTGAAATAGTACATTGTTATCCTAGGGGTGAAAGTAACTTATTTAGTCCCGAGACGGTCCAATAGTTCGAGGGACTAAATAAGTCTTTAACCAGTGAGGTAAACACTGTGCTTTTCATTACGAATGCAAGGAAAGTAAAAATAAAAGGATTTCCACTACCGCTTTAGCCTCTTCTCTTATAAAATCAGGCGTTAAATTCATATCTGAATCAGATAAACTCATTTTATACAAATCTCTGCTATACGGAAACATAAATAAAACTCTACGGATTGCCGCTTTCCCGCTTATTTTGTTTTTTTTTTCTGTGGCCAGCCAGCTATTCAGCCATTATTTTTCATCTACATTATTGAATAAATGGTAAATATTTTTCCCAAACCAATGTTATTTTAAAGAATTGATAAAACTAAATTATAATAAAGTTATTTAAAAATATATATTGTACGGCTTACGTACACACCGTCAGGCTGCAAACGCAGCAACCTACATTTCTCTTTTGTATTTAAAACAATGTTTATTATAATTTTAAATTAGTTGACAAATTACATACTTACGCGAACACCGCGGATTAGCATCCAACCTACTCTTACTTAGTTGTGATCGGTTCTCTAATAAATTTTTAGTGTTACCAAATCTGTGTGTGTTTAAGTCAACTCACCTAACTCCAAGTACTTACTTAGGTACTTGCTAGTTCTAACTTAAACTGCAAGTGTAAGGTGCCAACTGCTACGGAACCTTACATATATTCTTTAATCAATACTTAACTTTAAGTTATTTCAATTTTACATCGTGGCTTCATAGAAAGTTGGAACATGGTTTAATTAAAATGTGAAAATAGAACTAGTTTATTTTTTATTAGCTGTCCGGCGCAACTTCGTTTGCGTCACATTTTCCCCGTTTGCGCAACATTTTTCATTGCTGCTTCACTCCTATTGGTCGTAGCGTGATGATATATAGCCTATAGCCTTCCTCGATAAATGGGCTATACAGGCTGTTTGGTGCATCGTGTGCCAAATTGAAATGGTCAACTGGGGGGGTCATCTGCTATCCTCTCAGACCCCTTAACAATTCTCATGCCCTGTGGATTTTTTTTCATCGACTTTTTATTGTTTTATTAACAAAATACCCAAATTTTACATTCAAATACAAATTTAAGAAAAAGTATAAGGCGTAGACTCTGAATTTTAATTTTATTTAGATGTGTATTGTATTCCAGTACTTTTGAATTCAAAATTAGTGACATTGTGACAAAAACTAGGTAGCTACCTAGTTTTTTTTTAATTAACTCGCAAAGTTTCGGACTTCAATTAACGCTGTCCATGTGACAGCTATTTACATGGCTATAAAAAAAAAAACTAAAAGTGACCGGGATATTCCAACTCCCTCAAAAATTCTCTAGTCTTTCCTCTTGCTAGTGATGTGCCACATGCCATAAAAATCTTTTACAATTTTTGGGAATTCGCTAGAATTGTGAATCAAGTCACAAAAAATTTAATTCCAAATTATGATTTAGAAAAATATTTTTGCTTAAATGATACCTGAAAAACTTATTAAATCTGTTATCTCACTCTTATAACGTAAAATCTGTCTCGTATCTCTCTTTTGGGGGAGAAAGGGGGAATTTAGGAATAAAAAAAATGCCTTTTTTTAATTTATTTAATAATTTTGTTTGACGTTGTGTTCCCCAATGCATGGATTGATCCTATTGAAGTAGTACCTCCTTAGTCGGAACCTCCGTGTCGTATACCAGCTCTTCGGCACGTCTCAGACATAAAAGTCTAGCGGAGTTAGGTCTGGGTAACGTGCCGGCCATGCAATAGGGCCATCGCAACCAATCCACGCATTGGGGAACACATCGTCACACAAAGTTATTAAATGTTTAAAATGCATTTTTTTTTTTCTAAAACCCTTTCTCCCCCAAAAGAGAGATACGAGACAGATTTTACCTTATAAGAGTGAGATAACAGATTTAATAAGTTTTTCAGGTATCATTCAAGCAAAAATATTTTTCTAAATCATAATTTGGAATTAAATTTTTTGAGACTTGATTCACAATTCTAGCGAATTCACAAAGTTGTAAAAAGATTTTTATGGCATTTGGTACATCACTAGCAAGCTGATAGACTAGAGAATTTTTGAGGGAGTTGGAAGATCCCGGTCGCTTTTAGTTTTTTTTTTATAGCCATGTAAATAGCTGTAACATGGACAGCGTTAATTTAAGTTCGAAACTTCGCGAGTTAATTAAAAAAAAACTAAGTGGTTAATGTCACTAATTTTGAACTTAAAAGTACTGGAATTCAATACACATCTAAATAAAATTAAAATTTAGAGTCTACGACTTATACTTTTTTTTTAAATTTGTTGTTGAATGTAAAATTTGGGTATTTTTTTAATAAAACAATAAAAAGTCGATAAAAAAACATCCACAGGGCATCAGAATTGTTTAGGGGGCTGAAAGGATAGCAGGTGACCCCCCCCCCAGTCGACCATTTCAATTTGGCACACGATGCACAAAACACCCTGTATAACACTGAAAGAATTTTTCAAATCGGACCAGTAGTTTTGTGAGCCTATTCAATGCAAACAAACAAACAATCAAATCTTTCCTCTTTATAATATTAGTTTAGATAGTTTAGATAACTTGCCATCTGTCAGTTGAAAGCGATTCTCGTTAGGGATGAAAAGTATTACTTTCATCCCGCTCCTCAGGCAACTTCAGACCTACTTTTAGAGTATGAGTAATGAAAATGATTTTTATTGGGAATCTTTCAGAGTATGAGTAATGAAAATGATTTTTATTGGGAATTCTAAATCTAGAGGCAACAAAAAAATACCTATAATTATTTGATGATTATTATACGTAAGTACCTACTTTTTATGACCCGTAAATTATAAGACGAGTTATGAATTATTCATACATCATCATCATCATTTCAGCTCAAAATACGTCCACTGCTGGACATAGGCCTCCCCCAAGTCACATTGACATTTTGGGGGGTTTTGCCATAATCGCCACGCTTGGCAGGCGGGTTGGCGATCGCATTACGGTTGTTACAAAAGCACAGAGAACGCTGCTGCTGCCCATGAATTAGTCATATATATTTACATAACTATGTTCTAAATGTACTTAGTTATAATAAAATTAGAAGTCGATACAATTAAGTACTTTTGTGCCGAATTATTGCTGCAGTATATATACCACCAAAAACGCCAGAGTTTGCGTATGCTGAATATTTTGAACTTTTGCAAGCACTGCTTGGTGGCACAAACATTGATAATTTCTATGTGGTAGGAGACTTTAACCTTCCGGAAATCGACTGGATCACTTGTACAGATAGTACTTCATTATCGGCTCATGTTTGTAGAGGTAACTCCCCCGTTAGTGATCATATGCGTGCACTTTTGTCGTTCCTCAACGCTCATCAATACAATACAATACGCAATGCGGGTGGCAAAATATTGGATTTGGTTATTGGTAACGGTGAATGCAATGTTTCAAGAGCCACAGACTGTTTACTGCAGCTTGACAGCCACCACCCACCACTTAGTGTTTTTATTTCTCTAAGTGTACCATACGATTCGATGGCCCGCAAGGTGATTAAAAAATATAATTATTACAATGCAAATTATGATGACATAAATGCGGATTTAAAAGACATTAATTGGGAGGAATCTTTAGGTAACCAAACCGTTGACGATACCTTGAACACGTTTTATGACGTTGTTTTCAGCATTATTAAGAAACACGTTCCATTCAATAACTGTAGATCGTTAAAGTTTCCGGTATGGTTCACAAAATCGCTTATTCATATTTACAAAAATAAAGCCAAAGCTTGGGTAAAATGGAAGATGTATCAAAATATCTCAGACTACGAACAGTTTTCCATTTACCGCTCCAGATTCCAAGTTGAGAGCAAAAATTGTTACAGAAAGTACATTGCCTCTGTAGAAGACGGCATCCGAATTAATGTTAAGCATTTTTGGACGTTCATTTCTTCCCGCAAATCCTCTACAAGCTTCCCCTCTATCATGCACTATAGTAATCATTCAGCCAACAACCCTGAAGACATCTGTAATTTGTTCTCAAGCTTTTTCAATTCGGTATATGAGCCATCCACTTCAAGTCACAGTGCTTCGTCGCAGTACGGAGATTACTCGGAAACCTGTTCTCTCCTTAGTAGCATTCAGTTTACTGCCGATGAAATATTAAGTGCGCTAGAAGCATTAGATCCGTCAAAAGGTCCGGGACCAGATGGCTTACCAGTCGTGTTCATTAAAAAGACCGCTGTTAATCTGTGTGTGCCATTACAAATTATTTTTAATCTATCCATTTCAAAAGGAGTCTTTCCCCAAGCTTGGAAACTCGCAAATATAACTCCTGTTCACAAGTCGGGACCTAAACAGGACATCGAAAATTATCGACCTATTTCGATATTATCGGTTTTTTCCAAGTTATTTGAGAGACTTGTTCATGATAAAGTTTATCCTTTACTGCATAATAGCATAATTCCGCAACAACATGGATTTGTCAAAAAAAGATCAACTATCACTAACCTGATATCTTTTGTTGACTATTTATTTAATAGTATGGACTCTCGTATTCAAGTTGACACTATATACACGGACTTCCAAAAGGCGTTTGACAAAGTGGACCATCAACTGCTTTTGAGTAAAATTGCCTTTAATGGCATACGTGGCGACCTACTGAGATGGTTCTCTTCTTACGTTTTTAACAGATCTCAGAGAGTTGTGATAAACGGTTTTAATTCTGCGACCCTAAATGTTACTTCCGGTGTTCCTCAGGGCTCTATACTGGGTCCTCTTTTGTTTGTTATGTTTGTTAATGATATAGGTACGTGTTTTCTAAATTCTAAATTATTACTATATGCAGACGATTTAAAAATTTTTAGACCAATAACTAATTTACGCGACTGTTTATTGCTGCAGGAAGACTTAGATAGATTCTCTGCATATTGTGTAAAAAACAAGCTAAAATTGAGCATATCCAAATGCCATTGCATTAGTTTTACTAAAAATAAAAACTTAATAAAGCATGCATATACCTTGCACAATACAGATCTAGCAAGAGAAACAGTGGTTCGTGACCTTGGTGTTTTGCTGGATGACAAACTCCATCTAGATGCTCACGTTACTAAAATTGTGAACAATGCTTTTCGTATGTACGGGTTTGTAATGAGATCGGCTCTGGAATTTAGGCGTCCTAGTACTTATTTATACCTATATAAAACTCTGGTCAGGTCTCAGTTGGAATACGGGGTCCCGGTGTGGAATCCCTTCTATGAAAAATATTCTAACATGATAGAAAGAGTACAACGTAAATTTTTAAAGGCCATGCATTACCGTTGTTTTCGCAAGTATGCATCTTATAGCGACTTGCTAAATAAATTTAAACTTCAAGATCTTAAATCTAGACGTATAATGTTGGAATCGATGTTTTTGTTTGATTTATGTAACAATAAATTTGATTGTATAGATATGAACAATAGAATTAGTTATGTAGTACCCAGAAAAACTATATGTCGGGGTGTGCGCGCGCGACCACTGTTTGCTGTAACCTCTTGTCGATCAAACGCGGGCTCGCGAGCACCCCTACGTCGTCTTACCACTCAGTTCAATAAAATTTTCCAGGATATTGAGTTCTTTGCTGTCTCGGCTGGGAAATTTAGAAGTATTGCTCTTAAAACCATAGCAGACTTAAGTACATAATAATTTAAAATCATAGTTCAATTCTTTCTCTGTTTTTTTTTTTTTTTTCTTTTGCATGTATAACTTTCAGTTTAGTTTTATTTTAACATTTATTCATACCTTAAAGTCTACCTTACATCGCACGATGTTCATGTTAGTTTAATTTTTTTTTGTATTATGTGGAAAATGTTGTTGGTTATACATTTATAATACCATTTTAGTTTTAAGTTCTCAACCATACTGTAATGTGTAACCGTTTATTTTCCCAAATAAAATAAAATAAAATAAAAATAAAATAAAATAAAGTACTTTATGGACGTCCTAAAGAGTTATTTTGGAAGCTTTGGAAGCTTACTGCTTGAACACATATCACAAATATAGATGATGCTATAAAATAAAAACCATTCTGATATGTATTTACAGCAGCTGACATTGATGATACCTATATGGTGGCTGAGATAGTACCTATCTCTTATATGCACATTGGTGGTGACTGAGTTAGTACTTTAAAGGACAAGTTATTTTTTTCGACGACAAAAATGCTATTTAATAGAAGTCGGTTAGATAACTAACCGTTTTTAGGGTTCCGTAGCCGAATGGCAAAAAACGGAACCCTTATAGATTCGTCATGTCTGTCTGTCTGTCTGTCTGTCTGTCTGTCTGTCTGTCTGTCTGTCCGTCTGTATGTCACAGCCACTTATTTCCGAAACTATAAGAACTATACTGTTGAAACTTGGTAAGTAGATGTATTCTGTAAACCGCATTAGGATTTTCACACAAAAATAGAAAAAAAACAATAAATTAAAGGGGTCCCCATACTTAGAACTGAAAACCAAAAAAAAAATTTTCATCAAACCCATACGTGTGGGGTATCTATGGATAGGTCTTCAAAAATGATATTGATGTTTCTAATATCATTTCTTTCTAAACTGAATAGTTTGCGCTAGAGCCACTTCCAAAGTGGTAAAATGTGTGTCCCCCCCCCCTCTAATTTCTAAAGTAAGAGGAGGAAAATTCTGAAAATATTTAGGATTGTAGAACGTAAAAAAAACTATCAACGAAAATTGGTTTCAATAAGATGTGATGTTTAGTTTTTGAGATATGGGACTTTTTCATCAAACTGCAGCAGTAACTTTGTTTTTCATAAACATACTATGAAAAACAAATTTAGTTTTGCGGTTGTGTGGAAGTTTACTAACTAATACTACTAACTAATGAATGACAGTTCAAAATATTGTTATTATATTGTTTGGAGCTATGGAACCCTGTGTGCGAGTAAGACTCGCACTTGGCCGGTTTTTATTGATATAGTTTTAGCTATACTGAGGTACTTATTAACTTCACTCAACCTGATAACATCAACTTTATTGTGAACCAAATCTTCTTCAATTGTTTCTATGTCTAACTCTCACGCTGTTTATACCGTTAAGTCAATATCACTACATATTAATAAGCAAAGTCCTCCGCCGCGTCTGTCTGTTAATTCGCGATAAACTCAATCAAACACTACTGATTATCATGCGGCTTTCAAAATAGTGATTCATGAGGAAGGTAGGTAGGTATTTTGTCAAGGTTTTGTGTAAATTGGTTGAAATACGATGTTAATTGTTGGAAGATTCATAGTACCTACCTATCTACATTGCACCCGTGCAAAGCCGGGGCAGGTCGCTAGTTCTTTTACATATTACTCCTGACTACTCGAATGTATTAGATGTAAGTTTTCTTAAAATTAATAAACTTAACAACGGTGTACCACCTACATGGGCGGCGGCAGGATTATTTTCAGAGGGGTGCATATTCAGTTCCATGACAAAGGCTCGATTTTTTTTGCACTCACCTTGTATATTTTTTAGATTATCGTTTATCAATTCGTCCAAGGAGTAACTTAGGCGATTAGCAAGTCAATAATTGGGAAAAATAGGATTCAAGAGTCCGCGTAGCGAGCTCGACAGTTTTAGCATCATCTTCGAACTTGTTAGGATAGGTACCTTTTGTCCTTTATTATAGAAATACGGCTAATTCTGCCTGTTTATAAAGGAAAGCTTATAAACGCAAAGGACATAAGATGCCTGGGCAAGCGAAGCGAGGTCGAATATTTAAGGACATTCTCAGGTAAATAAGATTCTTTTAGTTCATACAAACAAAAACGAAAATAGGAGTAGGTACATAAAAGTTTCTGTGTAGTTGGTTCCCATAAATTTGGGTGCGCTTCATATCATATAAAGTTATTTGGTATATTTTCATTTCAATAACGTTCACAAGATATAATAAACGTGAGTTATAGCAACTGTTGATATAATTTCTTTAGATATACCATTTATATACTCTAAAACTTATTTCGTATAATGTTATTGGATATAACATTTATTTAATCTAAAATCATTAGGCCTATCGTTTAAAATATATAATATTGATACCATTTTTATGGTTAACATCCCGATTCATATGCAATCCGACTCGGATGGATTATATTAGGTTAGAAGGTTAAGGTGGGACCGGAGTGGAATGCCAGGTCCCCTCTATGTTGGTGAATCATTTGAGTTAGGTTTGGTTAGAACAGTGACCATTAACGAGCGAATGCGAGTGGCGTGGCAGAAACGAATCGCTGTAAAACCGACTCCACGTAGTCTTGTCTGCCCTACCCCTAGAGTGTTTTTTAAAATCGTGTAGACGCGGAGGGGCGAGGTGGCCCGCGAGCTGAGGAGCAGGTGGAGGTGCAAGCCGAAGGCGCGGTGGTGAGCGTGAAACACTTCTGCGACGATAAGCTCGCATGGGACCGCCGGCGCCCCGCAGCGCCGGAGCCGTGACAGAAACCATGCCTGCTGCAAGTTGCATGCTTGCTTGCATGCTGCAACCTTGCTTGCATGCTGCTAACTACGCGTTTTATCATTTTAGATCAAATAGGTTTTATGTCTTTTGAGTGGTATATCAAATGATTTTATATCCAATGTATGTTATGCTTATAAAAATTAGTACTTAACTTTAAAATTATATCAATCGTTTATTATATTACTTGTCATTATATGGAATAAAATTATAGATTCAGTTGTTATATGTTGTAAATATTAGAGATTTGCTGTATTTACAAGAAAAGAGTAGAGGAGGTACTCAATTTATTGACAAGATGGACAGCAATCTAGACTGAAGTTTTTAATAAAAACTTTTTATTCAAATAGTAACTTAATAAAAAAATCTATCTATTTATATTTTCTTCCTCGACTTTGGGGTGCAAGTGCACCTCCTTGCACCCTGCTGCCGGCGCTCATGCCCACCTACATTACGGCGGAGGACATCGTGGAGCACTTGCGTCAGAAGACCAAGTACTTACCGTGGCGAGAGTGCAGCTGCTTGAGTTACGTCAACTTTAAGGAGTTCGTGGTGAGAATACCAACGTGTTTTCTGCACCTCGTCTTGGAAGAGAACTTTTGGACGCAAGTACTTGTGTTCCGTCGTGAAGGCACAGTGACATGGTGAACTAGTATAATGTAACTAACATAAATTATAGTTTAGGGTTCTCTTTACTAAAATAAATTATATTTGATCATATGTATGTTGGTCTGTAAGGTAATAGGTAAATATTATTCCAACTTTCTCGTTTTTCTGTTTGAAAAATTTTTGATAGAGTCATGTATCTCCTAGGTCTGTAGGGTCTAATAATTATGACCCTAGCTGGGGATAAAATTTCCATTGTGGGCCGCTGAACTATAAACTTCCAAATGTTCATATTTTTTTTGTAGATGGTACTCATAAATAGAAAGGTTTTCACAGAGCATCAAGTCGCGAGTATTCACGGTTTACGATATATAATTATTTAAAGTTTTCATACAAATTGGAAAATATCACGCCATTTATAATTTTTAGGTTGGATAAATTGTCATGGTAGACGTCAAAGTTGACATTTAACGTTCCGTTGTCGGTAGAGGTTATTTTAAAATCATTTATTTTATTTTATGTCATATATTTTAGTTAAATATAATTTTATTTTCGCATATTGACAAATTAAATTTGGTGTGTAATTAGTGAGCACAATAACCGTGCTGTATTATGCAATTGCGTTTACTATTTTACACAAAAAATAACGAATTTTTGTTTACACTGTGAACGGAACGTCAACGGAACGCATTTTGTTTTATAGCGTTTTTTAACTGTAAATAACCCACTTATTGTATTTGTGTACAATAGGCAATGTTAGTTTTGCTACCAGGAGAATTTGGATGCAAGAGCGAGCGAAGCGAGCTCTGCACTTGGGGCACCCCGACGCGGACACGTTAGGTTCTAAGGGGATGGCGGGGTCTAGTGAGCGAGTGGAGCGAGCGAACTAAGACCTCGACATCCCCTTCGTGTTAGGTTACTGTAAACCCTGCAGACAGAAATAGGAGCCCCGCGTAGCGGGGCTACGTCGACTACGCTTTATAAGCGAATATAATATATACTGTATTTTGAGGTTAAGTTATCATCCAAATTCTCCTGGCAGCAAAAGAAACATTACCTACAGTAGTAGTCACAGCGCCGGAGATAAGGCGGTGTCAAACTGGGGGGGGGAGGCTAGCTCTCGCCCCAGTTTGACTAAATAGCGCTATTCTAACCTCTTTAAAAGCTCTAAAAACTTTAACCACGAATATCTCCATAACCATTGGGCTACGCTGGGTTTGGGTGGTACAGGGGCCCCTTACCCCCTCCCCCCACACCTACCCCGCTCGCCCCTTAAATCAGCGGCCCATAATGTACATTTTAACCCTAGCTGTTCTAACAACATAAATCCGTATGTAGGTATCTACTGGGCACTTAGCACTTACCCTTACGATGCGATAAGAAATTAAAGCAAAGCTGAGATTTTGTTGAAGGTGGTCGCCACTTGTTGACGATTATCCTGTAGTCGCAGTTAACTTTAATTTGTAATTGTATATCTACATAAAACATAGACATTCGAAATAAAAACATGTCCACGTAAATATGTATATATATATGATATATGTCTACCTTAGTAGGAACACTGGTATTAGTAGAATAATTAAAAAATATTGAATTGGAACAGAACAAAATAATAAGTTTATTAGCCCAATAGCTTGTTGGACAGGCACTGATAACGCCATCTATTCTATAGGTCGTACAACGTTTTGTCACACTTCTTCACTATCTCTCAAAATATCAAATAATGAACAGAAATTTTATACTGTTTTTAACGTTTTTAACTTATAAAACGCAATTTAAAACCTGGAATGCTTAAATATTTCACAGCATCCTGACTAAATGGAATAGGTTTGTTTTATGCTAAAAGACTAATACTTCGGACTCAAATAAAACAATTTAAGTCGTGCAGAAATTTAATCGATCAAGGTCATGTCATTACAATCGTGATATAATGTATTATCAAACGAAATTGCCAATGAATAGGAAAATGTCCTATAATTTTGATTTGATTATTAGTATTTGGAGGGATTTAAAGTCATGTAGTGTATTTTAATGAGTGTTCCGAAATCAATAATACGTTTCGTTCAGAATCTTGAATTGAATGGCCGCCTGTCAGCTGTACAAGTACTTTGGTTGGGAAGCTGTCAAATGGTGAATAGCAAAGCAGGAGCGGTAGTGAGAATATTTTATAATAAATATGTCTTTTTATTGGCAATATCAAAGTAATAGGTAATCGCCGCGCCTAGCCGTAAGATTTATCGTAAATACAAACGAAAACCAATACCGGCATCGTCGTAAAATGAGTTCGAGAGATAGGTCGCTTCAAGACAAGTTGAAAGTGCTCTTCAAAAAGGGTCCATCGGGTGAGTATTGGGGCTGGTTCTGTCGGGTGAGATGAGGTGTGAGTGTTGTGGTCGGCGGGGCGCTCAGTAGTGCATGTTCTGGTTGTGTGCAGCGCAATTGCCGGCGCGCAACGAGCTGGTGGTGAGCGGCGAGGTGGAGCGCGAGCTGAGCGCCGACACGCCGCTGCACCGCCGCCTGCGCGCGCTCAAGGAGCTCGGCGAGAAAGCCATCCACGTCCGCGTGCAGGAGGTGAGCCCCGCACACGGCACTTATTGTATTAGTACCCTCATAAATACATTCTGATGCAACATTACAATGCAATTTCTTTCTTTTCCTCTTCTCTGTGGTTGTAACTTCTTTGTTGACTGTATTTCTTGCACATTGTTTTATTGTCAAGCAGAGCCAACATAAAAACTGTTTTATCATTGTTATTATCTGATTATGAATATCTGGGTGAATTGTTTGTTTTGATATGATTTATTTACAACTTTCATAAACTTCTTTAAGAACAGCTGTTTATGTTGGCTACCACTTGACCATTATATTTTGTAACTGGTTCACAACAAAATGTTGTTATCAATATGCTTTTGGGATAATTTGAATGCTTAATATTTTTTTACTTGCGCTCCTACTGAATATTTTTCTACTTGCGCTCCTAGAGAACATTAATACAGGTAAACCACACAGATATTATAAACATTGTTGGCTGCTCAACCAATAACATACAAAACATGCTCCACTTTTATTAATACAACCATTTTCGTTTTTCCAAACATCTTCTTAATTTTCATACTACATTTTTCTAATATATCTATTTCTGTACAAGTTCACATCATGTACATAACAGATCCTGTGTTTGTTATGGTAACAAAAATAAAAAATAAATATCACTGTCCCTAGGGTGGAGTTGAAAAGCTGTGGTCATTAACAAGAGATCTACTAGAAGAGAGTAATGTGGAGGCTCGGCATGCGGCGCTGTGGTTCCTGCGGTGCCTGGCCGAGGGGCAGGCCGACTACCTGCAGATCATGCGCACCATCCTGTTCCACTACCTGCGAGAGACACATGCTCGCCATCCTCCAGAGGACACACAGCTACGCTTCAAGTTACTGCACACGCTGACCAACACCGGGAAGAATATCAACTGCTTTGAGGAAGAGGTCAGCCTAAGCTGTTTTTTATATTAATTGTTATCTGACCATCAATGTTTTATTAAAAACTTAACATTAATTAAAACCCATCAAATGCTGAGCCTTTTCCCAACTGTATTGGCATCGGTTTCCAGTCTAACTACATGCCACTGATTATCGGTATTTACGGAGTGGCTGGTAATCTGACTGCCACAACCCAGGTAGTACTGGGTAATACAATGTCCCTTGGTAAGACTGGTAGTCTGACTTTCAGACTACTAACTACCTGTAATAACTGTCAAAGATTGAAGAATAGAAGAGATTTCAAGAAGAAAGAAAGAATTGACAGCCAGGATTAATGGCTTAACATGCTTTCCAAGGCATGTGGTAAAACACGGTATGTAATGGGTGGTCACCCATTCACGGACCAACCTAGGCAAGCACGGCTTAACCTAAAGATCAACCAGAGTTGCTGTTATTATTAAGCCACAACCTCCTCAACAGTATTTCTTCATATCATATTGTACTGGCACTTTAGGTAAATAGGTAAAAATTATAATCAACAAACTGATTCATTTCCTAGCACTACAAAATTGTTTAGTTTCACGGACATAGTGACTGGAACAATGCCATGAAAAGACTTGTGTTGGTTCCAGATTGGTCCGTTCCTATTGGAGTGGCTGCCACAGATCCAGCCACCGGCACAGCTGGTGGAGTTCCTGCACCTCATCATAAACGTCGTCAAGTTTAATGCCACATACTTAGATGAGCAGATTGTTCATGGAATTGTCAAGTAAGTGTTGTGAGCTCTTCTGCACAAGATATGCAAGATATTCATCTCAAATGTCATAAAATCTTTGATGAACAGAATGAATGAATTTTATTCAAGTAACCTTGAACCCAACTGTTTTGTCAATTCCTGAAGCAAATCAAGTACAACTATGAACATCTGGCTGAGTTGACATTCATATAAAAATCACCATACAATCTCATATTTTTAAATCACTAACTAGTCTCATCTCAAATCAAAATCATATTGTATTTGTGAAATTGAGAAAGATTTATTAGTTTGATTGTGATTTACAGTTATGCAATTGTTTAGATAGATGTCAACAAAGTGATCTTTTTTCTTTTGATGTATGGAACCCTAAAATTATAATGTACACCGGAGGATGACTGTCAAAGCATGCTAATGAGAGAGCTAGTAAACACGTGTGTAGGAATCAGTGTTGTGATGGCACCACACACTACACAGTCTGTGTTTATTAACAATACCTTCATCTTCAATATTTACTTATTCAATCATATCCTTCCATAACAATCTTTGTTTTAGAATGAACAGGATACTTGTTCCATTTTCACGTAGCAGCTAATTTAAGGTGCTCATGTTATCAAACTATTGTTAATTTCCCCTTACTGACTTATTTGTTCATTCAGTTTTGATATTAAATATAGGATGTTGTTTGTCGGTGTTGTGGGCGTGGCTTTGTTATGACGTCGGTTTGTTGGTGATTTATTAAAAGATGGTATCAAACTGTCGTGAACATCTCGGTCAATTCACGTCGCGATTCGTTAACATATTCGAATACAATACGTCTTAGTGACTTTGACGTCTGCGCAACACGTGTTGCTGCTGAAATATGCTCAAACACAGAAATCGCTAAAATGTATATTATAGTCCTAGTGGAGATAAGCCATCAGCGCGGGAGATATTATAGTGCGCAAGTGTGTGCGCAGACACAGGTGCACTCTCTGTTCCTCATTCTCAAAGTCCGATGGGACAGCAATCCGACACGACCGGAGAGAGATCAGGGTCAGCGGTTACGAAATGGGGCACTATGAAAATAAGAATTAGAAACACCATAATCCACCGCCTTATCAAGCTTTCGGGACCCGGTGGGATATGGAAGTAGTAGGGTGGAGGAACACCATGGGACACTTCAAAGGCATTTACCTTGACCTCAGGATCATTGCCCTTGACCTTGAAGTCAAGTTCAAAATTCCGAAAGACAAGATCCTCTGATGCTCTCAAGGTCACTGTCCTTGACCTCAGTGTTATTGACCTTGAGGTCAAAATTCCGAACGTCAAGGTTCGCTATTCTTAGGAGCAGTAACGGGTCAATATTCATGGTTAGTGACCTTGAGGTCAAGATCAAGTGACCTTAGGGTCAAGGAAAAGTGGCTCAACAATAAGACGTAGCTCCTACTTCTGGGTGGTTTATAAAAAATTACCACGAAGGAGATGGCGGGGTCTATTCGCTCGCTCACTCGACCAGCCCCGCCATCCCCTAACAACCTAACCTAAGATGTTCGAGTCGGGGTGCCCCAAGTCCCGAGCTCGCTTCGCTTGCTCTTGCTCCTAAAGTCTCCTAATACAGTAATATTGCATTTTATACCGATCCCTTCGATATAATTTTACGACAAACGGCTGATCGGAGACGAAAAAAAAACACCAAGATGCTTTTCGCCTTATTTTTAGGTGTTATATACAATAGAATCACAAACCAACGAAAAGAGGAAAACAAAAAAAACATTAAAGTCCCTGAAGCCTTTATAAAAGGATTTCTTCGACATCTTACGACAAACGGTTGGTCGGAGACAGAAAACACTAACAAGCTTTTAACCTTATATCTAGGTGTTATGATAGAATCGAGAAAATAAACGATTTGCGAAAGTAACACTTATAATGTAAAGCAGCATCAAAGCCATCGATTTGCGTGATGCAGCATTGATGCAGTCGTGTAATGACCGGTCGTCGATCCTACAAGTATCGTATATATACCATGGCCGTGGCCAGTACAATGATTTATGAACTTGAGGAAAGAATTGGGAATGTTTGAGGTTAAAGACTGTTTCAGATTAGCGTATTTTCGGCGCGTATTCGTTTTTCATTTTCTTGGACGCGCGTGTAGGCGCGTATACGCGCGCTTTTGCCACACACGGAAGTCATTCGAGCATTGCAGCTTTGTATAATCTCGTACAAACACGAGTTGCGAGTTAGCTCATCACTTTTGGTGACAGCTGTTATTTTAATCAAGCGAACACGTCGGAACAACTGTAATTTGTTTTAAGCGCATAATATGGCTTGCGTAATCAGGTACGAGCTTATACGCCTACAAAATACGTTAGTCTGGAACCGCTGCCGCGCTGTAAGAGTTAGTCGAGTGATGGTCGGTGTGTGGTGTGTGCAGCAACGCGTGCCACCTGTGCGTGTACTGCGCGGACACGGCGGTGGTGCAGTGCTGCCTGTCGCTGCTGGAGGCCGTGGTCTCGTACTCGCTGCTGCCACGCGCCGCGCTGAGCACCTTCGTCTCAGCGCTCTGCCGCACCGTCAACTTGGAGCACTACTGCCAGAACAGTTGGAAGGTAACAAACTGCACCCACCTGATGCTTAGTGTAGGTTTTTCTATTGCTCGCCATTCTTCCTAGTTTTGGGCATTTAACTCTTACCTGCTCACCTTATGGCCACCTCTGGGTCTCTACTTATTTTTTCCTCCACTACGGTCTTTTATTTGGGGAAAGCTGCTGTCTGCTTCTCGAAATAATAATTTGATCTCGTCAGACATGTACGGCTGGCTTTATGGCATGTTGTTGCATATAGTGTAATACGTAGTAACATTCGCAGCTGATGCGCAACGTGATGGGCGCGGACATGGGCCACGCGGCGCTGCAGGAGATGGTGCTGCTGCTGCGCGGCGCGGGCAGCGCGGCCGGGGACGAGGGCGCGGCCGGCCTGCTGCGCGGGGCCGTCTTCTACATCAATATGGCGCTGTGGGGCCCGCGCCGGGTGCCCACGCTGCGCGTCTCCTTCCTCGCCGTTCTGCCGGCCTTCCTCAAGGTGACCCTATTAAATGGAATGCAGGAAGAATCGAGAAAGAGTGAACGACAAGTTTTGTGATGTTTAGTAATACTGTGTTGTGGTGATGACAGGCTCTGGAAGGCAACCAGCCGGTGGTGACGTACGAGGTGGTGGTGAGCGTGCAGAGCGTGGTGTCGCGCGTGCCGCTGGAGCTGTGCGAGCCCGCCTGGGACGTGCTGCTGGCCATCCTGCGCACCGTGCTGCAGCAGGACAGTACGTCGCCGACTTCAACCTATCGCGTTTGATAAAAGTCAGGGAAGAGAGTGCAGCGGTGTGTGCGCCCACACTTGTGCACTAGAATATCTCCCGCGGTAATGGCTTGACTCTGTTGAGATTGGTCGCCATGACCGATTACGGTCAGGAGCAATATCATTCGATTTGTCTGCAGACGTTAACAGACATTTGCTTTGTTTGGATGCGGACGCTTGCGTGGCGAGCTAGAGTACATGGTAATAAATATTTTGCAGAGAAGTACGACCCTCCGAACGAGCTGATCCACTCGCGCGTGCACGCGCTCATCTCGTCCATCGAGCAGCTGCACGACGCGGGGCAGTACTACGGCGACGCCGACGCGCTGCTGGACCTCGTCGACTGCTGCGGACACGACCGCCCCGTGAGTTACATTATAGTAAGAACATCACAGCATGGAGTCCCACCACTTGTAGGAGACTCAAATTCTACGGTCGACTTCTCGTACTACGTATCGGTGTTTATTGATTTTCTAAAAACAGTACCTTGTAACAGTCGAAAATCATATTGTATTTCATCATTATACAATCTGACCCACACACACAGCAATACCACAGCAAACAGTCAAAATCAAATCCCACTTCTGACACCATGTTATGTTCAGTAGTAGCAATAAAAGATACTGTTGGTATACTATGTTTAATTCACACAAGGCATAGGTTAGTTTACACAGACAGTCCGTAGTAGACGGGTTGAGAACAAGTTATGGCAACCAGACGGATGTGTGTCATCGACAATCACTAGTGCTGTGACACTAATTAATTACTAAATAGTGATGTCACAACAATACTTAGCTAGCAATTACATAAAATCTAAGAAAAAAAAATATTTCTTTGAAGAACAAAATATTTCATACATCTATTTAAAACAAGACAGTACGCTAATTGTGTCACTGGCCATCAATGTTGTCCAAGGGGAATAATTTAACAACAGTTGTGTCGTTGTCCACCAACCGGTGGAAAACAGACTAATTTTAAATATCGTGTTTGTGTCCTCCAGTGTCGGGCAACGGAAATCATTAATCACAACCCGCATAAAACATGGTAAATATGAACGCTGCTGCACCGGTGTGTAGTGATGTTATTATTGTTGGGTCGTCAGGAGGCGTCGACGATGCGGCTGGTGTCGGCGCGCGCGGCGGCGCTGTCGCCGGCCGGCGCCGACTGGCGGGCCGCGGCGCTGGCGCTGGCCGAGCGCTACCTGCGCCTGGAGCCGCGCCGGCAAGTGCGCCTGCACACGCTGCAGCAGATCCTCGCCTTCATCAAGCGGAACAGGTAGGGATACACTTCATTGTTTCTGTTCGGGCTAAATCTGAGCATAATGTTGGAAGTCATCGATGACTGCACCCTCGATAACCTTGGAAATGACCTAAATTTTTTCAGATACCTCTACGGCGAGGAGCTGATCGAGCTGGTGGGCATCCCAGTGCTGAGCGCGTGTGCGCTGGACGCGGAGTGCGCGCTGCGGGCGGCGGCGGCGCGGGCGCTCACGGAGCTGGCGCGCAACTCGGGCTCGGACGCCTGCACCGACCTCATCGACCTGCTGGAGAAGGTAGGTGGCCACCCAGCTGGTCATGCAGCAGATCGTGGTCCGTGAGCTACAGAGTGTTAGGTTAGGTAAGGTTAGGTGGGCTGTTTCCGCACTTAGCCTCTTTATTGGGCCATTGTACGTCTGAAAATCCTCTTGTTACTCCAACCATCCCAGGTCCTCCCAGAAAGCTAGCAGCCTTTTCAGGCTGCTGCAGGCTTCCGGGAGCGATGCCGGCGATTGAAGTGTCCGTGCCCGTTGATCTGCAACGCTTCTACACTCCATGAGCACGTGCTGTGGTGTTTCATCCGCCTCCATGCACAGAGGGCATCCTCTGCACAGAGGGCTGCCTGTCACACATGGTAAATAGGTGTTTGTTCAGGGGACAGTGACCAGTTAAGATACCTATAATCTTGCGAATTTTGTCCCGTTTCAGTCTAGAGACGCTGCGGGCAAGTCTCTTTGATGCTTCCGGAACTGCACTCTTTGTTTGCCTGCAGGTTACACTGTTTCTCCATTCCATTCGGTGTGTTTCCTCAGTTTTCTTACGCAGCCATGATTTTAAGTACAGAGTGTCGTATCCGTGTCGTGCAGATCCTGAACCGACCGTTCGAGATGTTCGTGACGGACGTGCCGATCCCGGCGGACGCGGAGGCGGCGGAGCTGGGGCTGGCGGCGGCGGGGCTGCTGGAGCTGCTGCACGCCAAGCTGCTGGCCGCGCCGGCCGCGCACGCCGCGCGCTGCTTCCTGGTGCTGCTGGACCACCTCGACACGCACTACAAGCGCCAGGCGCTCTTCATGCACCACCCCGACATACGGATAAAGGTACGACCCGGAATCGGTGACATCCTACACGATCAACGATATGGTTTCAGCGAAAGAAGTTGTGCTACTGACGCCGGTGTCATCTTACTAAAACATCGTTTTTAATGCATGGAAAGAGGCGCAATTTATTTGACGACCTCTCCGAGGCATTTGATTGCGTGAATCACGACACACTGTTATTAAGACTTGATTATTACGGACTGGGAAAACGAGCAATTACCATATTTAAATGATCGAATGCAGCAAGTATAAATAACGGGCGTTAATTCATTAAGATTCAAAGTACAAATGGGGGTACCGCAGGGCTCAATCTTAGGCCCTTTTCTTTTTCTAGTATATACACATACACCTAACCTACATAATGAAGTGAGATGGGGTGAGAGAAACGCTGAACAGATAAGTTTATATAGCGAACTCTGTAACAGTGAACTGAGGGACATTGACTTTCCACTGGAACTTGGTACATGTGCTGATCATGTTTGTAGTAACGAGTGTCATTATGCAATAATTGATGAACTATATAATAGTATTGTTAGTGCTTTGACTTTAGCTGCGCGTTGCCGTAATAGACTGAAAAAGTATCAGAAGCAGAAACATGTTATCGGATGGAATACACATGTGCAGAAGGCTCATCTGGTAAAACGAAGCAGCTTTCAGACCTGGTTGCTGTATGGTAAACCCAAATCTGGTGATATTTATAATACCATGTATGAATCCAGGAAGCGCTTTAAGCTCAAGTGGTGTGAAGACAACGTCGAGCATATTAAAATGGATATCTTAGCCACACACCACAAGGATAAGGACTTCAAGCGTTTTTGGAAGCATACCAGGAAACTGGAAACTGGCTTGTGTGTGCCTGCGTGTGTTGAGGGTAGAAATGAGCCCCAGCAAATTGCCGAGTTGTTTAGGAAACGTTTTAAGGTTGAGTCTCCCTTACCAAGCGTGCGGCAGGGGCTTGATGCTGAAGTTGATGACGGAGTGCGGTTTAGGTTAAATATAAAAGAAGTAGCTCAGGTCATTAAGAGTATGACTCGAGGTAAGTCTCCAGGGCACGATGACCTCAGCATCAAGCACCTGCAGCACGCGGGTACTCACTTACCCAGGGCAGGCCTCCGTCACTCCATGTACTTGCGCGCTATAAGTGCCTACCGCCCAGCCGAGCGGTCTCGGTCCACCGGCGGATCAAATTCAGTGCGGTTTTCGCAAGCGAAGCGCGCGCACGCCTTTCAATTTTAATAGTAGTCAAAAGGTTATCGGTTATTGGTTATCTCTCTTACGGTTTAGTGTTTTGACTCAAAACACTAAACCGTAAGAAATAATTTCTTCTTTGATGTCGGTGCTTTTTCGATTCGTAATTACCAGCTGTTAACACTAACATAAAAAAAAAATACAAATTATTTCTTACGGCTTAGTGCTTTATTTGAAGTCGGTTCTCTTTTTTTAAGGCTTTTTTTTTCATTTCTAGTGAACATCTCCGAAGATCATCATCAAACTAAGAAGTATTATACTTATTTTAAAACGTTCTCCTAAATGTAACAAATCCTTTTCTGAAAACCGCATCGATATCGGTTTAGCCAAACGCGAGATTATCGCGCACAAACATACATACCTACAAACCATACAAGTCAAACTTCTCAGTTTGGCCTGTATGTCTGATCACCTCCTTTTTTTTAAGTTGGTTAAATATTTTATAAATGATAAAATTTTTAACTGCCACATAAAAGTCAGAACATATTCACAGTTCTCAATAACATAGATAAAAAGTCATGTTAATTTAATTTTATCGAAGAGGCAGCCCTGCGATTACTGTGGAATCGCGCGTTGCGAAGCAATCACTGCTGTACGCTTGAGCATTTAGGCGCATTTTAGCATACAGTGGTTGTTGACGCGAGGGAGTAGGCAATTATCGTAATAGGTATTGGAAGTTTTCTACTGAGTGAAGTATCTGTTACGTAGTAACTATTCAGTAATCTGTGCCCAGGTTGTTGGTCATGTTCTACAATTTGTGTTTAGGACAGTCGTATTTGCCTCAGGAGCTTATGAAGACCACAGTGATTCCTATTATCAAAAATAAGACAGGCGATGCCTCCGACGGGAACAACTACAGAACCATTTCATTGGCTACAGTGATCGCCAAGGTGCTGGATGGTTTGCTTGATTGTCACCTTAGTAAGCATATTCATCTGCACGATGCCCAGTTCGGATTTAGAGCTGGGCTTTCGACAGAAGCTGCAATACTGCGACTAAAGCATACTATCCAGTACTACGTGACAAGAAAAACGCCAATTTTTGGCTGTTTTTTGGACCTGTCGAAGGCATTTGACCTTGTGGCTTATAATGTGCTGTGGGATAAGCTCCGGGAAGAAACCAGTTCTCCCAGGGACATGATCAACATACTGAGATATTGGTACGGCAACCAATCCAATAATTTTAAGTGGGCGGGCTCATGTTCCACAGAGTACAAGTTGGAGTGTGGAGTGAGGCGTCTCTTCAACCTGGACGTTAATGGACTGATAGATGAGCTCAGCAGGGCTGGTGTCGGCTGTTCAATAGATGACAATTGTATGAATAACATTAGCTACGCCGATGATATGACGCTGCTGAGCCCATCTGTTAAAGCCCTCAACATGCTCATAGGCATTTGTGAGAGGTACGCAGTGTCACATGGCCTCAGGTACAACAACAAAAAAAGTGAACTACTTGTGTTTAAGGCGCGTAATAAAACTCCCACGACCATTCCACCGGTTAGACTTGGAGGAATTCCGGTAAGTAGAGTCACCAAATTCAAATACCTGGGGCATTGGGTCACTGAGGACCTCTCGGATGACTTGGATATTGAGAGGGAACGCAGGGCATTGGCAGTTAGATGTAATATGCTGGCGCACAGGTTTGCTAGGTGCACAAAAGATGTTAAAATTACTCTGTTTAAGGCGTACTGCCAAACAATGTACACCTGCAGCCTGTGGGTCCGCTACACGCAGAAGGCTTTCAATGCCTGCGAGTCCTTTACAATATTGGGTTTAGGATGTTGATGGGGTTGCCGCGTTACTGTAGTGCATCGGGGATGTTTGCGGAGGCCAACACCGACTGCTTTAGGGCTATTGTGCGCAAGAGAGTGGCCTCCCTGATGTGTCGTGTGCGAGGCAGCCCCAACAGATAGGGTGGAGTGTCCTGTTGTGCGGCACTGGAATAAGGTGCATATTTCTGGTGTTGTTATGTTTAATGTACGTTAATAAGTAGTTCTAAGTTATTAACATAGTTTTTTAGCCGTACTAATCATTTTATATGGAATTATGTTCTGAAATAAATTATTATTATGTCCTTTATTCATCTTTAATCTTGTGTATGTTGCATCCACCTGCAGATATTCGAGATGCTGTTCGGTCTGCGCGCGAACCAGTTCAACTGCGTGGGCTTCTGCTACGACAGTGCGGGCGCGCCCGTGCACGGCGCGGCCAGCGTGCGCCTGCGGCCCGTGTGCTCGCCCTTCCTCATGGCCGAGCCGCCCGCCCAGCGCGGCCACCCGCCCGCCACGCTGCAGCCTAAGGACCTGCCGCAGGTATGACGTACATTCTAGTTGCACTACAATACATTACATTTTTATTTGTTATTCATGATTACCTAATGAGAGGAGAGCAGCGTTGGCCAAGTGGTAGCAGCCCCGACTTACGAACAGTAAGCTATGAGTTCGAACCCAGGCAGGCGCATTACTCTGAGTAATTTATTTCATCATCGCTGCCCTTAAAAACGGTGAAGTAAAACATCGTGAGGAAACCGGCATTTCCTAGAACTAAAAATTCGAAGACATGTTACATCTACCAACCCGCACTGGGCCCGCGTGGTGGATTACAGCCCACTCCCTCAAATAGAGAGAAGGCCTGTGTCCCAGCAGTGGGAACATTATAGGCTGATGATGATGATTACCTAACTGTCTTTTGAATTGTTCATAAACTAGAAGTATATACTCGTATTATTAAACTATTTTGTAATGATTTGAAAATCATAATGCAATAGAGTAAAACTATATAGCTAATTACAAAAAGTAAAATCTTACTGCTTTAAAAAAACAACAAAATAATCATAATAAGTACATACTGAGTGTGATGCGACCAGCCGGCCTAGCATGACCGCCGTAGAAAAGGGCTATTTCTACGGAAGAATCGACAAAATGACAGATTGTAGAAAGATTTCTATCGTCCTAAGCATGGCGATGTCAAGAATGTAGAAAAGAAATGTTTCTATTCTTCAGTCGACATAAGTCTACAACGTCGAGCATGACGACCATATTTTCTCTACTTTTGACACTTGGGTGTAGAAACATTTCTTCTGACAAATGTCAAAATAGTCTTCATCACATCGGACCTAGACAACATTCTTCTTGAAAAGAAACTAGCTATTATTTGTGTTTCTTGACCTTCTGTGTTTTTAAAAAACATGTTGGGGACCTACCGTCGCCATCTCCTCAGTTTGCATGCCGAGTAGAATGAAAGGAAGGCCGAAAGGATTGCTGTACGAGCGTTAACCGGGGCTTCGATTACCCTTAAAAAAGAATTACTTAAAAATTCGTAAAGACATGGTGCAGTATTTTTGCCAAGCTGATGATCGAGCATCTGTCTCCTAGCACATCTCAGGGTCTGCCTGTTTTCGTTAAAGTAAGTTCAATCTAGGTACCATAACCATAGCTACAATGTCTGATAATTGGCAGGTTCTTTGTTCGATGAAAGTCCTGCTTACAGGATATTGCCAAAGATCAAGTCTATTACTTCTAGATCGCAGATGCCGAGTGCAGAATACTCAATCTGAATGCAAATTCAATTCATTCATTCATTTCAATTCTATCATTAAAACAGAACTACATGTTTCCAAAATTTACCAGTATTATCTACTGACATAAAAGTCTTAAAAACTAAGTAAGTCTGTGCATCCACCCTTAACAAACATTATACCACAATACTGTCAAGGGTGTGACGGTACATGAAAATATATGATAAGTTAATGGAACCTACAAAGGCCCACAAGCCTAACATTCCCTTCGACCCTAAGCCTTAACCTATCATATACCTAATATGTGATAAATAAACATATAATTAAGTTCAGAATGTCTGCACCATGCAACCTAAGATTACAGATGGATAGTAGACAGGTATACCAGGTTTGGGAAGGGAACACTCACTGCCAGTCCCGCAGACTCATGAGACTGATCAGAGATGGCTAAAAGTGTCTTGGCCACAGTGAGGGGTAATGAGACAAGAATATAAAATCCAAATATAATTTATTTACAAAATGTTCTGCTTATATACTACTTTGTCTTAACACAATCTATTAAACAAACTCTGTGTCCTATGCGTGTAAGAAGCAAACAAATGATTCTATTAACTGGGCTGCACGTGAGCCAAGCCAAGTGCTGAGTCAATGTCCAAAGATAACATTTAACAATGTCATTTAAAATAATAACAGTCATAAAATATAAGTTTTTAAAAGCTTTTATTTAACTTGTTTATTTATAATTTATATGTATTATAAGGCCATTGCCCAACAGAGGGACATTCTATAGTAATGTAGGCCCATATTTTCATTCTTCTGAATCCACATTCGTTGTAATCTGAAACACAAACACAAAATATAGTTAAATATTGTTAGTTGAAAACATAACATGAACACAAAATTAATTTATCATTGATTTGCAGGGGAATTCAGCATATGCTTTGGAGCCTTGGCTCAAAACACCAAATAGAAATGCTCATAAGCCTGAGACGGCCTGCTATCTACAAACTGCAACTAATACAAGAGCTAGCATTATAAGAAATTATTTTATTTAAATAAAAATAGTACCTACCTGAATCGTCGGCGTCGTCTCATTAATCTGCCAGACCATTCCTCTGCCGAAGGCTATTACTGCTTATATCCTGAAACAAATAAGACCATTATTTCAACATATTTTTAGAACAAAGCAGAGGAGGGGTATGCCTGTATCAACTGTATTATTCTGTTTTGAAAATCACCTATACTTATTTTCACATTGGTAGATAGATTAATAATTATGATTTAGTAACACTTACCTACTATTAGAAAAATTCACACAAGGAACTCATTTCTGCGTGCACGCTGATCTCTTTTTCTGGACTTGCTGTTTATTTTTGCATTGTGAATATGCGAAAATTAACAAATCAAACTGCGTATTTACAATGTTTCATTATTATTTTAAAGTTAACTTTGTTTGTCAACAATCCCAACTGTCATCTGATGATCTGAGTCCGCCAAAGATTAAAAACTAAATACGAGAAATACGTTTCGTTGTTGCGTTGAGTTACGTTCAAAAGGTTGAAATGTTATGTAAAACATTTAGGTTTAATTTTGCGAAAAACATTCAAGATGCATCACCACCATCCCACCCGCGAAAAATGAAAATTCGTGCATTTGACAACTTTTTTTGGTTAACTAAACGTAATATTATCGTAAGATTCAGGGAATATAAACATCACTAGATACTTCCCCGTTGCTATGGAAAGAGTTTCTATGTCTATGTCTTCGTAGAAACGCGAGTCGACGGGGCGCGCCATGCTCGGGCAGAAGAAATGTCAAGTATAGAAAGAAAGAATTTTGTCGTTTCTTGGTAGAATAGAGATAGAACGGTCATGCTACGGGGGCTGCAGGCCCTGGTTTACAGGGCACTCGCTAAACTGTCAGGCTACTTACTTCGGTGACAATTACTCTAACATAGACGTATGATTCCATTCCAATGCATGCTGTGACAGCTGTCATTTGTCACACGTCTTGCGGCCCGCTTTCAATTGAAACATGGCGATGTATGAGTGCGTGAACGAAGGAGTGGGGCCCGCGGCGGACACCGCTGCTCCTCTCGCACCTCGTCTCCGTAAACAACATCGTACATTGCCCTATGTTTGTGTTCAAGCGTGTGGTAACGCGGGCCGCTGCACGCGCCGTCTATCCGTTAACAGCCAAAGCGCGAAACCTCATGTTTGGTGTGGTGTAACTGTGTGGGTGGTGTGGTGTAACTGTGTGGTGTGTGCAGGGCGTGTGTCTGCTGCCGGTGGGGCGCGCGGCGCGCATCCTCACGGCGGCGCTCACCAGGGAGAAGGACTGGGCCGTGCTGGCGCGGGTGCTGCGGGCGCTGCCGCTGCTGCTGCAGGCCAGGGCGCTGGCCATAGGCAGGAGGGCGCAGGACCTCGACATGCTGGCCTCGACGCTCTGCTCCATGGTGAGTACGACCACACTGGAACAAGGACTGGGCCGTGCTGGCGCGGGTGCTGCGGGCGCTGCCGCTGCTGCTGCAGGCCAGGGCGCTGGCCATAGGCAGGAGGGCGCAGGACCTCGACATGCTGGCCTCGACGCTCTGCTCCATGGTGAGTACGACCACACTGGAACAAGGACTGGGCCGTGCTGGCGCGGGTGCTGCGGGCGCTGCCGCTGCTGCTGCAGGCCAGGGCGCTGGCCATAGGCAGGAGGGCGCAGGACCTCGACATGCTGGCCTCGACGCTCTGCTCCATGGTGAGTACGACCACACTGGAACAAGGACTGGGCCGTGCTGGCGCGGGTGCTGCGGGCGCTGCCGCTGCTGCTGCAGGCCAGGGCGCTGGCCATAGGCAGGAGGGCGCAGGACCTCGACATGCTGGCCTCGACGCTCTGCTCCATGGTGAGTACGACCACACTGGAACAAGGACTGGGCCGTGCTGGCGCGGGTGCTGCGGGCGCTGCCGCTGCTGCTGCAGGCCAGGGCGCTGGCCATAGGCAGGAGGGCGCAGGACCTCGACATGCTGGCCTCGACGCTCTGCTCCATGGTGAGTACGACCACACTGGAACAAGGACTGGGCCGTGCTGGCGCGGGTGCTGCGGGCGCTGCCGCTGCTGCTGCAGGCCAGGGCGCTGGCCATAGGCAGGAGGGCGCAGGACCTCGACATGCTGGCCTCGACGCTCTGCTCCATGGTGAGTACGACCACACTGGAACAAGGACTGGGCCGTGCTGGCGCGGGTGCTGCGGGCGCTGCCGCTGCTGCTGCAGGCCAGGGCGCTGGCCATAGGCAGGAGGGCGCAGGACCTCGACATGCTGGCCTCGACGCTCTGCTCCATGGTGAGTACGACCACACTGGAACAAGGACTGGGCCGTGCTGGCGCGGGTGCTGCGGGCGCTGCCGCTGCTGCTGCAGGCCAGGGCGCTGGCCATAGGCAGGAGGGCGCAGGACCTCGACATGCTGGCCTCGACGCTCTGCTCCATGGTGAGTACGACCACACTGGAACAAGGACTGGGCCGTGCTGGCGCGGGTGCTGCGGGCGCTGCCGCTGCTGCTGCAGGCCAGGGCGCTCGACGCTCTGCTCCGTAGAAACTGCCTTCACATTGTTTATTTAGCTCTAGGGAATGAGTACATTTTGTCTATGTGTTGCAGATATCAGACCGCAGCCTGAACTTCCCCGAGTGCCTCCGAGTGAGCAACGGCCAGAAACTGCTGGTGTCGGAGTTCCACAGCACCGCCCTGCCCGGCCTGGCCGCCCTGGCGCCCTACCACAGCTACCTGGAGCCGCAGACGCAGCAGAGGATAGTGCGCTGTCTGCTCAAGTACGGCATGGGTGAGTACAACACAGCTCGCAGCAGGCTGCGGTCCAGGCCCAGTATTCATACAGCATTTGACACCAAAACCTGCAGTGTCGTGATCATTTAGGGGCAGAGCAAAACTGCTGCAGGGATAACATTACTAACGTAACTCGTTACCACGTGTGTCATGTTCCAGTACTACGCACGCCGCAGCCGTACATCAACGCGCTGACGATCTTCACGCTGGAGACGCGTGAGACGATGGTGAAGATGCTGCCCGAGGTGCTGTTGGACCTGTCCAAGATCTCCGACACCAAGGCCATCGCCAGCCCTATGCTAGAGTTCCTGTCCAGTGAGTACCGACAACTAATATATTAATGATGATGATGACTTTTGTGTGAATGTAAATTCGTGTTTTGTGAATGTTAGTCTTAATGTAAAGATTAATCAAGCAATATCGGCTACATCTATTTAGATTAGTGCAATATAGAGTAGTATTCTAGGTTTTCGTTAACTGACCGTATTCTTAACATTCGGGTTGCGCCACATCTAGCTGCATAAAATTGCATGTTTCCATGCTCCCACCCATTGGTGTCGCTCAAAAGCGTCATATTATATACTAGAAGGAAAAGCTGAGCGTGCTGCCGAGCGCATCGACGATGCTGCTGCTTGCCATCGCAATGTCATAAAGCCAGAAGGCGTCACGGCAGACATCGAGCACGCTGGTGACGTGAGCTCGCCAGAACCGACGTTCAACGACTAGTGGTCCACATAAGCTCTGGATCAGAAGAACTAACAGTTTCGGGGAGAGACCTTTGCCCAATAGTGGTCCGCCTCGGGGCCAGTAACTGACTGCGACTTATATATCTCGAATGTACTTATCTGGTTTAGGGTGTTGTTTACTTTTATCTAACCCATAAGTATATTGTATGTGTGCAGCGCTGACGCGGCTGCCGAAGGTGTTCGCGTCGTTCGTGGAGGACCAGTACATGTCGGTGTTCGCCATCCTGCTGCCGTACACCAACCCGTCGCGCTACAACCACTACGTGGTGTCGCTCGCGCACCACGTCATCGCTGCCTGGTTCCTCAAGTGCCGCCTCTCCTACCGACGGAACTTTGTGCGCTTTATTATACACGTGAGTCTCACTCGGACCGGTACATCCTGCCGCCCTGCTCCAGCCCGTCGCGCCGTCCTCACTGACTGACCGCTTCCCCTCAGGGCCTGCACAACTACATCATCATGCCGTTCGAAGAGCAGCTGCAGTACAAGACCAACCACTTCCAGAGCGCGAACGAGGACTCCTCCAACAGGCAGCGCAGTTCTAGTCTGGTGAGAATTTGTTTTAATAATTGCCTTTATTCAGACAATGTAAATCAAAATATTTTTATTTCACTTCGGCCTACATGGGCACTTGTAAAACGTCGACAAAAAGGTGCTCAGTTCGGGTTGGTCGTTTCCTATGGAGAGAACCGGCAAGACTTGGTTACTGTTTTAAAATTATTTGGTTTTACAATATTTCTATGTTACAGCGTTAGTACTTAAGTATGAGTGGACATCGTAGGCCCGACAATAAGTCGTCTCCAAAACGTAAAACAAGATAAAAAGTTACCAAGGATCTAGGAATCTATAAGGCCTACAATGTCAACACATTTACAAACAATCGGTAAATAAGAAAAAGACTATAAAACAACAAAAAAAAATTAGAAATAATCTAGATTAAACAAGTGACATAAATGTTGTCATGCGTGCTGTAACAATGGGGAACCCCGTTAAAAGCTAATTGTAGATGGCACGACTATAGCTGGTTCTCAATCTGACCAATGAGGTCGAGCTATTATGAAATATAAAATGACATTACCAGATTTTCAACCAATGACGATGCTTGGAACCAGCTATGGTAGCGCCATTAGTTCCACAGTTTCCATCCCCATTCTAAACAAAAGGTGTAATTATTTATAAACTATAAAACATCTGATTAAAAAGAATGGAAAATAAATAAAAATTAAATTGAGAATAGTGAGAGACATCGACCCATTTGTGCCGTTTATGAGCTACCAGGGAAGCCGCATGTGCGAAGGGGCTAAGGCCAAACTTCTCTATCTTCAACGTAGTCCTTAATTTTGTAATATGCTTTTTTAATGAGGACATGTTTAATGTAATTTATAAACTTTCCATACGGCGCAGTTCTGTAATTGACTTCGGTAACTTATTATAAAAGCTCATACTTTTTATAAGAGATGAAATGGTAGTTTTTAATCTGAATTTGGGTATTACAATTTCGTGTTTACTGCGTGTATTTATATTATGGAGGTCGCGCTTCTAATTTTAAAAGTGCTTGGTTTTTGCGGACATATAAAATACATTCTAAAATATAAAGTGAAGACAGAGTCAGTATATCGATTTCTTTAAATTTTTCTCTGAAGGACTCAAGAGGAACCCTTTTATAGATGGCGCGAACTGCCCTCTTTTGTAGTATGAAAATTGAATCAACATCTGCTGCCGTTCCCCACAGCAGAATGCCATAGGACATAATACTATGGAAATAATCGTACTATACTAACCTAGCTGTGGCTACATCAGTTAACTGCCTTATTTTCCTAACTGCATAGGCGGCTGAGCTAACCACAGATTTGAATCGATAGTAATCCCCAAGAATAGAGTTTCCGCTATAACATCAAGTTTTTTGCCGTCAAGATTTAAAATTAGGTCACGTTGTGGTACATTTGTTAAGAAAAACTTAAGACATTTTGTTTTATTCGTATTCAGTAAAAGGCATGGCATGTAAGACGTCCGTATCTTTTCTATCAATTTTAAAAATTAGCGATACAAAAAATAAGGAAATGGCCGAGTATTGATCCTTGGGGCACGCCCATCTTGACTATAGACCCGCAGGACGGCACTCCATTTACATTTACTTTTTACTGCTTGTTTGATAAATAAGAAAGAAGAAGATCAGAAGCTTGTCAACGAATTTCGTAGTGGAGTAATTTACAGATCAGTGTGTTGTTGTCGACGCAGTCGAACGCTTTTGAGAGATCACAGAAGATGCCAATAGCATCCCGGGACTTCTACCAGGATTCCAAAATGTGACTGATGAGTTTTACTCCCGCGTCCGTTGTCGACCTACCCTTCGTGAAACCAAACTGCTGACTATGTAGTACCCAAGTAGCAAAATATGGTCCTGTATGCATCCTAGGAGCACGTATTTTTAACTCCTATAGATATCCTAAAAATATTTATAGAACCGAATCTGGGCGCAATTTACGGACTATTACGCCCTATAATCGTTTTTTTACAGTCCGGTAAAGTGCAAATCGATTTTATAATTATCTTATTACTGGCTTTTACAGGATATAATTGTCCTATAAAGATCCGGTAAACGCACTGAGCAAGCGTAATTAGTTTTCTAACCATCTGGCACGTGCAGCTACTGGTGTATTTGATCCAATAGTTGTCATTGTGATGCCATTACTAGATTATTCGTTCTTCATTTTTTGTAACGGTGACGTGCTGGTGTCTTAGGAAAAAATATAATGTTTTCAAAAGACAAGTAATCTACGTTATAATATCTTCTATCTATTAGCCTAACATAGGTGACTTTATCTTCTGTGTAAAGAATGCCTACTAAACTTGCGAAATTAATTTTATTAAAAATGTGTTATATGACAATAAATATATCTTAATGCCCCTTCAAAACTAAACATATTTAATATTTGTTCATTCGATAATAATGAACAAACACTTAAGCCGCCATTGGATTCAGAACACGTGTCGTAATATAGCATTATCAAAACTTTTATATAACCATTTAGTCAAAGTTAAGACTACTACAAGATATACCTACACCTTATTTAAGTTTTAGGGTTCTTTTAGAGAAATACAACAGAAAGAACCCTGCATGCCAAAACTTGTAGTATAATGTTTTAATAAGAACTAATATTTTCAAAATAGTGTCAAAATTACTTTGAAACGATTTTAAAATTCAAATCATTTCTCTTTCAAATTGATTTCGACATTAATCAAGACAGGAACAGTGTTTGGATGCGAAACTGTAACATGTTATATTATGTCATTATAACTGCGTTTTGATATGATTATTAAGAGAATAAAATTAAACACGTGATGATTTTTTTTAACATTACAAGGGTCCCCACGACCGCCACGACCACTGTCTCTGAGCCGGATATTCTCTTCTCAATCGCGAAATTTCAGTTAAGGCTGATTGTGGTATATTATTCAATAGCCCACTGTTTTAAATTCTCCCACAATTATTTTTTTTTTACTATCACTGATTCCGCTATTATTTCATTATTTTCAGCCAGTAACAATTGGTCAAAAACCTTACGCATAATATTTTTACAAATATAACTTAGAATATCTTTACACAGCAAATATTCGTCATTATTTATCAAATACAAGAATTGAACTCACGTATTGATGATAGTCATTTTAGTAATATATAATCTAAATGAAACCTTCATAGAGAATTTGCATGGTAACAATAGGGAAGACCGTTTAAAGCTAATTGTAGATGGCACGACTGTAGCTGGTTTTCAATCTGACCAATGAGGTCGAACTAATTTGAAATATAAAATGACATTACCGGATTTTCAACCAATGACGATGCATGGAACCAGCTAAGCTAGCGCCATTATTTCCGCAGTTTCCATCCCCATTAAAATTAAAAGTAAATAACAGCTGACAAGTTTGATGTAAAAAATGTCACAACAATGGATACTAAGAAAATATTTATAAAAATGAAACGATTAGTAAAATGCTAGTGAAAAACCAATAAAAGTATGAATATGGATGATAAGTGTGAGTGTAAAGTGTTTGTAGTAAGCCAATACTATAACCCTACCCTACCTACCTACGTACCTACCCTACCCTACCCATCTACCTACCAACGGTAACAATGTCCAGGAATATCTTTACTTGGGCCAAGTAGTTTCTTTCCAAGGCAAGGCAAAAAAGTCGCAAGGCGAACAGAAAACGCCAGGAAGAACTACTGGTCTATAAACTATTCAAGGGTGAGTTGCCTATGGCACTGAAACGTAAACTTATGGGCATGTGTACTTGGTCTTTTACAAACATCCAGTAGTCCAAACTCAATGTCAGCCAAAGAAGTTGCACGACATTATTCCAGCAACAAGTTTCATATTGTGCATTCTCAATCACCTAGTGAAAAAACGGAAAAATTGTGACAAAATTTAGTAAAGAGTGTCGTGTTCCCCGTAGGGTTCGAAAGCAGTGTCCCGCGCTCCGCTGGGTGGGCGCGGCGGAGGCGCGTCAGCGTCTGCGTCCGCCGCCTTCCACGTGGAGCTCACCGAGACCTGCCTCGACCTGCTGGCGCGCTACACCTCCACGCCCTGCAGCGTCAAGCCGCACAGGTACCTCACCAACTGTCACCCTTCCACGTGGAGCTCACCGAGACCTGCCTCGACCTGCTGGCGCGCTACACCTCCACGCCCTGCAGCGTCAAGCCGCACAGGTACCTCACCAACTGTCACCCGTCCACGTGGAGCTCACCGAGACCTGCCTCGACCTGCTGGCGCGCTACACCTCCACGCCCTGCAGCGTCAAGCCGCACAGGTACCTCACCAACTGTCACCCTTCCACGTGGAGCTCACCGAGACCTGCCTCGACCTGCTGGCGCGCTACACCTCCACGCCCTGCAGCGTCAAGCCGCACAGGTACCTCACCAACTGTCACCCTTCCACGTGGAGCTCACCGAGACCTGCCTCGACCTGCTGGCGCGCTACACCTCCACGCCCTGCAGCGTCAAGCCGCACAGGTACCTCACCAACTGTCACCCTTCCACGTGGAGCTCACCGAGACCTGCCTCGACCTGCTGGCGCGCTACACCTCCACGCCCTGCAGCGTCAAGCCGCACAGGTACCTCACCAACTGTCACCCTTCCACGTGGAGCTCACCGAGACCTGCCTCGACCTGCTGGCGCGCTACACCTCCACGCCCTGCAGCGTCAAGCCGCACAGGTACCTCACCAACTGTCACCCTTCCACGTGGAGCTCACCGAGACCTGCCTCGACCTGCTGGCGCGCTACACCTCCACGCCCTGCAGCGTCAAGCCGCACAGGTACCTCACCAACTGTCACCCTTCCACGTGGAGCTCACCGAGACCTGCCTCGACCTGCTGGCGCGCTACACCTCCACGCCCTGCAGCGTCAAGCCGCACAGGTACCTCACCAACTGTCACCCTTCCACGTGGAGCTCACCGAGACCTGCCTCGACCTGCTGGCGCGCTACACCTCCACGCCCTGCAGCGTCAAGCCGCACAGGTACCTCACCAACTGCAATGTGCACGTAGGACTGCCGGGCTTACCGTAACGCTTGTTGGTTCCAGGACCGACACGGCGGAGTTTCTGTTCAGCAGCGGGCAGGCGATGACTTGGCTGGTGGGCCACAAGCTCGTCACCATCACCACGTCGGGCTGTCTGCAGAACTCCATCAAACAAGGATTGTGTGACCGGTAAGTGTGTCATCGAGTTTTACTTTATTTTATGTGATTTGTTTACTAGTCCATTGTTAATAACTATCGTCCAGTGCTGGACGTAGGTCACTCCCACGTCTGGTCGCAACAACCTATCCTCCACTTTCTGCATCCAGTGTAACCCAGCCCTTTTCGTAAGATCGTGTATCTAGCTCCGAGGAACGTACGTTCTATCAAGTATTCAGTCGTCCGAGAAACGCGACCGGCGCAGTGTCTTGGTTACTCGGCAATTTATTCCTAAATTCCCTTTACTTATTTGTCAAGTTTTGTGCAATGATGTCGTGTTGGTTAACAGGTGCGCAGTCCTGTGCAAGCAGCACGCGGACAGCGTGTCGTCGCCGCTGCCGCCGCTGTCGGTGCACAACAACAGCAACAATACCAGCAATAATAACAGCACTAGCAACAACAACAACAACGGCGCGTCGCTCTCCAGCGACGCCAACGACGGCGCCGGCGCCAACTCCGTGCCCGTCACCGTGCAGGTACGAATGCGATGTTGTTCACTTTTACATCTTAATCCTGACTAATATTATAAATACGAAAGTAAGTTTGTTTGTTTCTTATCTTTTCACGCCTAAACCACTGAACCGATCGTCCTGAAATTGTGCCTTTACGTTGCCGCGTCTACAGAAACGGACATAGGGTACCTTTCATCTCGATAAAAAGTATTGTTCCCGAGGAAAACTACAATAACGTTCTTATGATAACAGATGGCGCCACGTGTCCGTGCCGGTTATTATCTTAAATTAACGCGAGCGAAGCCGCGGACAAAAGCTAGTTGATGTACAAAAAAGCCACGATACACTCAGCCTCTAAAACTGTCCGAACAAAAATTATGCACAATTACGAATCGTGCCTTTATTCCACTGCTTGTTGACAGCCACGGTATTTCAGGAATAGGATCAGATAACGTGCGTCACAGCTCGGGCTCCAGCACTCGCACAGCTGCCGCGCTCGGGAGTACACTTCCTCCACGGTATAGCCCCTTACCGGCTGTGTACCCGACTGACCCAGAAGGAGGATAATGTTTGTTACTTATGCCGGCAGCGCTGTCTGGCAAAATCACAGTTATCTGTATGAATTAAAAATGGTGTTGAACTTTTCTTATGTCCATTGAACTAAATACTAACGCGTTTTGTTTCTTAATTAAAGTCTAATTCGTTAACAAGTCACTTCTTCCTCCCCAGGTACAAGTGAACGATGGAGTGAGCGAAAACCAAACACACCCAACAAGCAACCAATTGCAAGTAACGTCCACGCCGGCTCAGAGCAACCCGCCCGAAGTTAAACGGTAAGTACACTGCGGACAATGTACAATACCATACCGTAACCGCCGGAAATATAGCACATCGAACTTTACACAGAGAATATCACACCAAAGTTGTACACAGAAAGGGTCTTGCCCAAAACTTGCGTAAGGCCAACAGAATCTAAATAGATCTCAAATAATCAAGGCTCATACTGGAATCTCCAATTCATACTATTGCGACAAGTACCGCCGCCGGAGACCAGAGTTAGGGCCAATTGAAAATGTTGCAATTTCCTGTATTTTTACTTATTGTATACATACATATACTTGTTGACGACAATAGTCATTTGTTTAAAAATTGTTCGGTTTGAAAGCATAGTGATTCAGCTAAGCGTACAGTTATTAATCCTAGCTAGGCTAGAGAAATGGGAGAATCCATTCTATTAGTCTTAAGCCCAGATTCTTAAGAAAATTTCCCATTTTTCTTTATGGGGGGGGGGTATCAACCCTAAATAGAAAAAGCTAATAAAGGGAGGGAGGTTCATTACTGACTAAGAAAGGCTCAACTTTTGAAAACTGTTATTACTAAATTAAAGCTTTTTTATGAAATGCTACTCGAGAGGTCTACATATCTAGAGGAGCTTATACTCCTGGCTAAGCCCTTAGTCACACATGTACGACTGACATAGACAACACTCGACTGAAAACCGAGCCGTTTGTAATACTCGATGAGCCGTGTTCGTAGAGTATTGAATTGTTGTGTGCGAGTTACTGAAGTGATGGTGATGACTCGAATGTATTGTTGATGCCTGTCATATTCTAGGTGTTACCAGTATAATTAACAACACTTAAAATGGGATATTCACGTTTACAATATGTAGTGTTAGTTAGTGCCCATGCCAGTTTAAAAACGTATTATTTAACTTGTTAGTATTAATTACCTGCAGTAATTAAAACAGGGTAAGATGAAGATGCCTTTCGTAAAATGGCGCTTATATAGCTGTGCGATGTCAAACTAATGAAACATTAGAGTCAGGTAATTTTAGACAGAGGGGCCGTTCAAATATTACGTAAGCAGATTTTTTGCAATTATGCTTACTTTTGCTGACGAGGGAGAGGAGTGGGTTCACTCCTCTCCCTCGTCAGCAAAAGTAAGCAAAGCTCTTACCCCTCCCCCCATGCTTACGTATACATAGATACAATTGATTAATTCATGAGCAGCAGTTATAAGTGACAGCGACAAGTGTATAGTGCGGTAATTCCCCTACTCAGTTCTAAGCGAGTACCGTATTCATTATTTGTAAGAATCCCAGAAAATGCATTTCGGTTTCAAGCACAGACAATGTGTGGGTTGCCATATGTGTAAAAAAGTTAATAATGACAGCTGACGTAATCACCATCTAGATCCCCCCACCCCCCATGTCATCAAAAATAAGCAAAGCAAAGACCCTCCCGCCCCCCTATAGTGCTTACGTAATACTTGAACGGTCCCAACATAAAACTGAACCATTACAATTGACCTGCGTTACACTCCAACATCCACCTCAACTAGCTAAAGTTAGTTGTATAGAACACCATAGAATGTTTTCTAAAAACTAATCGGTGCTCAAATAAAAGGCCAAAGAAGGTGCACCTACAAAGAAAGTGGCGAAATTATATCTCCATTCAGTTTTAAAGTACAACTGTAGTGGTATCAGGCATGACATTGGCCTATTACAGTTGTAACAGTAATGCAATCTCTATTCGATGACATACAAGCCACCGCAGCGCCACTGAAGTACCTTTTTGTCATTCATTCAGTTTACATTCGTTCACGCTGCTGCAGTGTCTCAAGAGTTTTTGAATAGAAAAAGATAATAAAAGAGAATACGAGGATATCGTGGGAAGTTAGATATTATATTGCAATTAAATGATTTGTCCCTTACGGGGAAAATAACGTGCGACTGTAATTTTACTAATAAACAATGTACGGGTTTATGAAAATATTTGAATGCCCCCCTCGAATTATTGAGCTTTTACTAAAACAATTACAATCCAGCTTCCTGAACTGTACTATAGCACTCGTTATGACAAATTACCTCCATTAATTACGTTGAATCAAAATGTCAATTTTGTTGTAAGTACAAGAGCGATAGAAATGCATTTACAAAACTGAATTATCATTTAAAAGCATTGCTAGCCTAAGTTTATATGCAGCAGTTCTGTTTTAAAAGAGAAAGGATCTCCGTGATAGTACTTCTGTGTAATAGAGGGACTATAACAGTTGTAAAAAAACAATCCTGTTTTAAAAATGTGTCTTTGTGATAAGTTCATTACTACGACTATAACGAGGGCGTTAGCTCTCGTTATAGTCAATCTTTATATGACAATATAAGCTACATAAATGTAATTTGAAACTCGGCTATATCACCAAATCACTCTGTTGCAAACCCACTTTTTATGCCCACTATAGTACTATGTATGTACTGTAACGACGATCTAAAAACCCACAATATTACAATATCGCCCTACTCTTGTGTTTCATATGTACTATAACGAAAGACTTATTATAGTTCGTTCAGAATCTTTATTGCGTAAATCAGGCGCATTAGGGCGACAGAAAACACTGTTATAAAGTTCTATCGTAGACTCGTAGTATAATAGTCACACTGGAAGTTGGTATAACGCCTGACTATAACAGCTATACAAAGTCGCGAAGTAAACCTTTTCATCAATTCCTAATAGGTCGTTTTTGCTGTATAAACTTATAGAGCCAAAATGTATTGTCAAACTCTTTTACACAACAATCTATCACCGCCAAAACCTTTATATATTGTTTACCCAGCTTTTTTGAGATATAATCTTTGGTTACGGGGCAAAATTGCTGGTTGGCTATTATTAAATGACAAACTAACATAATCTGTCAAAACGCTTCATCAATGTAGATCTAATTAGCATGGATTATTAATTATCCCACTTAGTCGTTGGCAAGTTATCAACAATACACTCGTGGTCAGCCTGACCGGTGTGTGGGCTCGTGCAGGTGTCCTCGGGACTGCGTCACTACTAACAGTACGACCTATACTACAGCATACTATACTCGTACATTACCGATACCGTGCTGTGACTAACGCTTGTTCTTTCTTCTATACTACTATCCACTGGGTTACTCGAATGTTAACTCTATACCAATGACGTTAAATTTGTTTCTGAATTGACTTTTCGTAGCAGCTTGTATTTTACAAGGCTTTCAAAATTGTTTCCCGAATTGTAGTAGAATACTTGATGATCATGAGTGTTGTTCGCGGAACGAGTCGCTTAGATGTCACCTTCCCGGCCCTCGATCATGTCCACTTGTATACAGAATCTTAAATCATACAAGAGAAAGTTTCAACTGTTTTGCAAACAAAATCAATTTAGAACTACTACAAATGGCACCTCATATATCAACTTAGCACTGCATAAAGTGGATAGTAAGTAAGTTACAGTCGTTTATTGGTATTATAGTCGTTTAAGATTCTGAATGCAAGTATAGATAGTGTGATGAGGATCACGTAGGCGTAGGGTAGCGCACGGCACACGCCATTCGAGTAGCCCTGCGTGTCGCGTGACGCGTGACGAGCTCGTGCGTGTGTGCAGCTACAGCAAGTACTCGCTGCAGCACTCGCGCTCCGCCGAGACGTCGTGCTCGTCGCTCAGCATGTCCGAGCCGCTGCTGCCCAGCGGCCACGCCTCCAGGTGCCGCGACTACACCCCACACCCACACCCACACCCCACCCCTCACCCCTCACCGCACTACATCGCATCTCTCTGCTGCTTACTTCTCCTTCTGTTTGTCTAGACGTACCACTAGCGGTGCTGTTTTAGCATCGGAATGTTGTTACGCTTCATTTTCTGTTGCGTGTAGGTATTATATCGATCACAGTAAGTGTTGTTGAATTCGGTAGCGCCAGCTGAATGCGCTCAAATCATTTATTCCAGATAGTGTTTGACTAGAAGCATGTTTATAATCCTTGTAAAATAAACATTTTAGAGAATGGAGTTACATTTTGACCATGTCGCAGTAACATAATTTTAAACCGATCCATGTATTGTTGAATGCTAATATCTTAGCGATTACGGCCACATATCGCACGTCCACACATACATAGAACTAGCACGTACTCCTCTTACGTTCGCGTCATATAGTAACATCGTATAATTATAATAATTTCAGACAAAACTCGTCGGAGAACAACAAGAACAACGACCCGCTGGTGGCGGTGCTCAACCAGTTCTCGCAGCACTTCGAGAGGATCTCCAAAGAAGTGGTGAGTCCAATTCGTCGTTTAGAGTACGTGCTTCATTTGAATGTCATTACAACTGTACCGTTTTATCGGTGTAAAGGAACTGCAATATTGGCTCGTGATTCCACTCAGGGAGAATTGAACCACTACTATAAGTTCTGTGAGGAATGACGGCTGTAAAATCGGACGTTTAGGTTGACACTTTTAAAATATTTAGTTCGTAATACCTCGATAGATGGCTTTATCCATTTTTCACTCTACGCTGAATCGCGGTGTTATGATCTTCCGTAAGAACTTAAATAATTACATAACCTCTGCGTGTATATTTAAATAAATTGTCTTATTGACTTTTATTCATGGTCTGTCTGTTGTATTCAGTGACTGATACACCGTGAGTTCTGGGCATTACGTCAGTGGCGCCGCCTGTCGGATATGCGTGTGTGACTATTTAGTGTAATGTGAAGTGTTGTGTCAGTGCAAATCATTTGGACAAACTGTGAGTACTTTAAAACCACTGTAAAAGTTAGTGATTCAAGTTAATTAAATGAAAAAAAAACTTTCATAAATTAGCTAGCTGAACTTGTAAAATTTCTATGCAAAAGCGTGTTTAGACGGGGAATCAATGCCCAATTTTGGCAAAGTGTTACAAACACTTAGAAAAATATATTACAGTTTGACCTTACATAACTTTTAAGAAACATTGAATAGAAACTCTATAAAAATGGATTCATTACTAAGATTGCAAGTAGATTTCAATAAAAAGATACAAAGAGTCAACAACATCAACTTCAAAAAGTCTCCTAAAGAAAAGATTACCGTTAGCTTCGTGGAAACAAGGTTGGAATTTTTAGAAAAACAGTAGTTGGTGTTTGAAGAGACTCATACTAAAATAATAACCTAGGTTAAATGGGAAGAATACGAAACGTCAGAGTACCATTAAGGTGATATGTATATTCAGGGGAAAGAGTTTTACATGGACTACAAAGTCGAATCAAAAGAACGTGTTAATAAGAAAAGCTCTTTATAATTATTGTGCGGAAAACAACAACCCGATAACTCAGGCTGGTGTGAGCTTACTTAAAAACGTATCTCACCGGAGAAGCAAAGCGAACATAGATTTAATAATAAGAAGAATAACAGATTACATTTTAAAAACGTCTTTAATCAATAAAGTATAATGATTGACTCATCAAATTATTTAAAAGTATTTTTTGATACCACTAACGAATGTCCTAATACTTTATAAAATGAAGGTATTAATATCGAAAATTGGAATCTTATTATTATTTCCATATTGTGTTCTAAATCGGATGATAAGTCTAGCAATCAATGGGATGCTAAGATTTGTAGTCCAACTAAAGAATTGCCTATATTACAACATTTTTAAGATTTTGTTGAGCATAGATTTAGGTCACTTGAATTTGTATGTACTAAAACAGTGTAGTGTATTGCATAGTTAAACATAATTTGAAGTCAGTAAGACCTGGTGGCTTAGAACAAATCACACACACCTTTACAAAATAGACAGTTTACAACAGTTTAAATAATCAACAAAATCTTTAATAATGATAAAATACACATATCTGTTCACTGAGCGACACAGTTACACTCACAGTTAAGAAGAAAAGTTCAATTTTGCTTCCACCTTGGAAGCAAAATTGAACTTTTCTTACGTTTTTTGCAATTTTCCGGTCAGTATCAGGTTTTATATTGAATAAAATATGATACGCGGCCGTAAAACGTACGTATTGACATGATTGTAGACATTAAAATCATTGAATGACTTATTCATGAAATTGTCATTGAATGGGATTAAATGAACTTAAAGAGGTTGTATTGTTTAATTTTATGACTACAATTCTGTTATTATAAAATACGTTTAATGTCCGCGCATATTGTCTTGTTCAACGTAAGAATATCTGAATTTCGCGGTCTACCCTGTCGCTTCCACCTTAAATGTGATACCTTTACATTTCAGAGTGATTACCCTCGTAATGTTGTGCAAGCCAAGTGATTTTACCTAAAAGCCATTTAGCTCCGATCTCAGGTTCAGGAGTTTTATTGCCCACTTATAACGATGTAAAAATTGACTTAAATACTCACTTGACCACCTACGCCAAAATTGTTGCGGCATCTTTTGATTTAATTGCCAACGTTTTCATATAGTAGTTAACGATGTTTCGTAATTATGCTCAGGCATAATTACGAAATGAATAATTAGTGTAAAGTGGCCTGGAGTGGAGTGTATAGTCTTGCGAATTTGTAATAGTGGTCGATAGTTAAGGCCAGTTTCTATTTGGTACAATAGCGTCGAAATGTCTTCGAAGGTAAGAGTCGCAGTACCTATCACACGTCAAATCAAATCAAAAATCAAATCATAATTTATTTGTTAACATAGGTAAAAAATAGTACAGATTTTATGTTTGATAACAGAACGCTATGTTATGCCCGGAGGCGTACAAATATTGTTTGCAAATCTAGCTGAGCATTATCAAATTAATCATGCATAATTATGGTATTACATTTGAAATTAATTGACTAATTACATATTATTTAATGCTCCAATTATGTCAGACCTAAATGAAAAATTATTAAAATGTCAAAATAATCTATGTCAAAGTAATTAAAATGTCAAAGTCTAACGTCAACGTCTAAGGTGATGTTTGGTGGACTTTATGCCAGCCTTCCACAGCCCGCCGAAATGCGGCGTGGGGTTGAATAAATTGCCAAGTATTGCCATTGTTTGCGATTTCCATTGTCAAGGTTGACTTTTCTTGGGCGAACAAGTCTTGAAATTCGCGAGAGGCACCAACAAAATTCGCGCAACAAATTGCGCTATCCCCTGAATAAGTCAGTGCAATGGCCACGACTGAAAACAAATCAAGTGTGTCTCCTTGTGCTTTAAAACTATTTATTGGTGTTAGTTTGCTAGAAAGCTGGTTATTTAGTATTTGACCGATCGGGTAATGTGTGGTTGCAGGACACGGAGGAGCCCGGATGGTCGCGCGTGGGCGAGCTGGCGGCGACGGGGCAGTGCCCGTGCTGGTGCGCCGGCTGGGCCGAAGTGCATGTGCGCTCGCCCACCGGGGACGTCAGCTGGGTCATGCGCATGCAGAACCAGATGAACTGGGACTATCTGCTAGAGTCCCCGTTGCAGGACGTGGCGGCGCTGCTGTCGCCGGGGGGCGGGGCCGGGGCGCACGCCTCTCACCCGCCCTCCTCCGCCTCCAGCGGTATCGGTGACTCGCGACAGGACGTGGTGAGCTCAATACGTCATTCAGTTTATTCAGTAAAGTTTAGCCGCCCCGCTGGTCCCCAGTTCGATGGTGGCATCAGTTTGTTTCTACAAACCATGGCGACACATTTATAACCATGTCGTAGGGTTCAGACTGCTCGCCGCGCTCGCGCAGCGGCTCGGCGTCGTCGGCGGCGCAGGCGCAGGACCTGCACAAGTCCAGCTCCGACAGCGTGGTGGGCGGCGACCGCAGGCCGCAGCTCGCGACCGCACACCCCATCATGCAGCCCCACAAGTAAATCACAACAATATGTACTGTAAACTATGCTCGGCAGGCCCGAATTAATTAGCTAGCGTAACTCTACAAACCATCCGTTTATACTGGAAGTCGGGAGAAGGCAGGGAGATTATGATGATGATGAAACATCGATACGTCGGCAACGTCGCCCTTAATATACGCTTGTTTTACAGCAGCGGCAGCCGCATGGGCACGCAGCCCATCAACATCCCCGGCTCCCCGCAGCGACAGAGCTCCTCGTCCACTGCGGACGAGGACGACATGCTGCTCATTGTACCAGAGGTGAGGATATAACGTGTATTCCTGCTGACTCTACACTTCCTGTCCCGGCGGCCGGCAGCATCACAATAAAGTTTGTTTTGGATTTATTGTTGATCTTGTTTTGTTTTAGAAAGTTTCACGTTCAAATTTCTATTAAATTAGTGATGTAGTTAGGTCGGATGTAGATTTGATCGATAATCTATACCGATAAAAGAAAATATAATATAAATAAATATAATGTCCATCGATGGACAACCTTGACCGCTTAGTGAAATTGACATCGTGTTGCGTTTATTGGATTCCATACCTTCTATCACTTGGGACCATCTCGGCATGTCGTATGTCTATCCGTCGTCTACACGACACACGAAGAATTCAAAGATTAATTGCTTTTTTAATGACAATGATTTATATAACAAAAATATCTGGGCTTAATGTTTGGACTTTTTATAGATTTTATTCAGCAATTTTTTTGTGATAGTTAACATTGCGTCGAAAGACTGTTTTCTTATGGTCGCAACGGTTAACGCACCCGCCCTTACTGTCCCAATCCTGACACGGGACAGTAAGGGCGTCTGTACAGTGCGTGTTCATGCCGCGATGTGCTCAGGGCAAGTCGCGGCACCCGGTGCGGCGCTCCAACTCGTCCCCGGAGATGTCGTCCTCGTGGAAGGCGGCGGCGCGCGACCCGGCCCCGCCCGCTGGCCTGCCCGCTCGTCTGCCCGCCGGCCTGCCCGCCCGCCTGCCCGCCGACCTGTCCGCCGACCTGCCCGCCGACCTGCCCCCAGACCCCGACGAGATGATCCTGCTACCGAGCTGCGAGCCCACGTGTGTACATTCACTTTCTACTCTTTATACAAACTTCTTATCGACTAGGACATACTTTCTCGTCACATGAATATAATATTTAAATCCCAATGTAGTCAAGTATGTCAGCCGGTTAGACTGGCAGCCGACCCTAAGATAGTTTGGGGCAAGGCTAGGCAGATGATGTAGTCAAGTATGTCAGCCCTAGAAGCAACGAACTTTCGGTAAGACTATGTGTTCGTAAGTTGAGACTGCGAATCAACAAACATAAGGAGAGACGCCTCACGGCAGTGGAGCGACGGCCAACTCGATCAACGGCGACTGCGAGTTGAAAGGAGTGCAGTCGGAGGGGCCTATGGGTCGCAGTGCAGTGCTATAAGTTAGGCTGGCTCACGTGTGCCGTGTGTGCAGCAGCAGCACGGCGCTGTCGCTGCACGCCACGAAGAAGGCGGCCAAGAAGAGCGACATGCGCGTGTCGTGCGAGGCCATCCCCGAGGAGATGTCGGGCACGTCGCCGCTCGCGCACCACCCGCACCTCATGACGTACAACTCCGACCCCGGTACGTACGCAACCACCACTACGCACGCACAGACAAAACTCATCCCGATTCTCTCAGAATTTTAACTTGCAACTTGTTTGCGGTCGAGTGAAGATCACTCGGCTTTTATCATCTCAATCAATGACAGAACGACGAATATAGTTGGAACTATATTCGTTGTGTCATCCAACTCTTTGCTCTGGAGCTACCGGTTACCACCATCTCTTGTAGCTGTCTGTTGCCGATAATGAAGTAACATTTAAAAATACTGCTATTAAAGGTTGATGTCTTTGAACGACGTAAGTAGACTATAGTCTAGTTGCAACTGAATATAGAAGGCCTATTGCTCAGCCGCCACAGTGGAACGAATGTATGGGAGCGGTTGGACGTAGACATGTCCGAAAAAAAAGAGTAAAATTATGCCAAACTAATGATGCCATCTTATTCGATTACTTAATGCCTTCATAACTTGTGGTGATGAATTTCTTCATAACTCCCATATTTCGGGAGTAATTTGAGAAAATGTGAAATTTTACTATGAAAATGAGTGTATCGAGCTCTCTCCCTCCTGATTCCGGGCTTGTTTCAAGTAGCGGTCTCTAATATCATAATGCTAATACTAAGAGCTATATTTAATACTAAGACACATAGTGCGCCAAATGTGCACTTTCTGGGATAAAGAGTGATGTTTATTTTATAACACATTTTTTTTATTTTTTGTTTATTTTGTTGATTAAATTTCTTTAAAAACTTTATTAAAATACTAATTTCTAAATCTAAATTAATTACTAAACATAAAACTAGATAATTAAAACTAAAATAACAACAAATTATAAAAGGGCGTCAAAAAACTCCTCCTCAACGCTGTCAGCTGGTAACGTGCCCAAGAGACTGGCGGCGTTGCCACGTTGAATGGCAACACTTAGCCTCTGGCCAAAGTAAAAGCCAGCCCTTGGGTCACGTGAAGCGTCAACTAAGCGTTTGGAGATTTCCTTAAAAAGGCTGTGAGCACTCGGACCCCACGGCCCCAGAGTTTCAACCCCAAACGGCTCGAAAATATAGTTACCACAAAGGTTACTATATTTACGCCGCTTGAGGTTCTCCGCAGCCGCAGCGGCAGCGCCAGCACAGCACGATGAGCTTGGAAGATGTGATGGCGCAAGAGTATCGACGCATGTTGCGTCCCACACTAAAGGCCTACCCATCTTCCAAGGAAACAACGACATGCCGTCCGGTCTTTTGCCATCGTCACGTGCCAAGCCATTGGGCTCTAAGATAGCTGGAACGCCGACGGTAACAAGAGCTCGACGGATGATGTCATTTATGTTCGCGTGCCGCGCAAAACGGCCCGCACTTCGGCTGCATGACAGGCCGTGGTGTCCGAGGCTGTTGACAGCTTCACCACAGTGACAGCGATGAGGAGTGCAGCAGGCGGCACCAAGACGTAAGGAAGCAGCGAGGCGGAAGGTCGTGTCGTCGAACCAAGTGCCTATGCTCGACGACGGGAGTGCGTGAAGCCAAAGACCCGACTCCCATTCACCCACAGCAAGCAGTCGTGCACGCTCAGCAGTAGTAGCAGCTGTGTGAAGTAAATTGTCCTGAACTACTCTGCAGAGCGGCTCGTCCCACCGTCTCTGGGAAAATGGATTGTCGGGTTCCAGTATTCGGGCAAGCGAGTTTCCAAGCATCGATGGCCTCGGAGAGGCACGGCACATCAAAATCAATCAGTGTGGAAGCCAGGATATTCCTGATTAATTTCTCAGTGCCGTGGACCGAGGATATGAAAGCCGGTAAACTAATACTAGAAATTTTGCGGACGCCGAGTCCTCCCATGCGAATGGGAAGACTTGCTTGTGCCCAAGCTCGGTCGTCCAAAGTCACATTTAAAATGGATGATAAAGTATGTCTGATAATTTGATCCATTTTGTCCAAAAGATGTGTGTGCTTCCATAAAGGGGAAGCACGAAGGAAATATGTTAATTTAGGACCGAAACAGCAGTACCGAATTATGGTGATGGCCGAATGCATGTTAATTTGGAGCAATCTTTCCGAAACATCATTAAAATTTTGAATCTTTTCCTCTATGAAATCGGGAAAAGAATTTTCATGGATTGGAGCCCCGAGGAGACGAAGAGAGCTTTTCTCAATAATTTTGATGTCAGGGGCTATTGCGTTAAATTTAGAAATAGTCTGTTGTCTGTCGGTACTGTCCTTTACATATAACTCGCATTTCGAAAGATTTAGGTCAAGGCCAATGGAATGAAATTCATTTTTTAAGAAATTTAGGTCATTTAACACGGTATCTACATCGCCTCCCAAGGTTCCATCATCAAGATACCAAACGTTAAATTTAGAATTTAGTTGTCGAACAATTGGATGAATAGCTAAACTAAAAATCACTGGCCCGAGGGGGTCACCTTGTTGACAGCCAACAGCAGATTCCAAAAGGTTGTCGTGATATAGTAATTTTGATGGGTGTCTGTAACATTGCCAAAGAAAACTATAAATTTGGGGTAGTTCTTTTTTTGTTTCTATTAGCAAGGTGTCCCTATTTACTGAGTTGAAGGCATTCTTTATGTCAACCTTCAGAATGACCTCACCTTTGCCAGAATTTAGGTAGGTCGACAAAGCGTGTACGGCAGCCTCACAGCCCCCTTTAGAGCCGTAACCTAGCTGCAGGGGCTGAAATTTTTTCGAAACAGCCTCACCAAAAAATTTACAGCAAATCTTGGCTGCCATACGACGGTAGACAGTTCCCACGGCAATGGGACGAATGCCGCCATCCCTCTTGCGCAGGGCACATAAATTTGCCCCGTATAGGACGTCGATGACGGCCTCGTTCACCTTGCCGGAGAGCATAAGGTTAATCAGAGCTGTGAGCTCCTTCAAGAGTAGCTCACCAGCTTCCCCGGCGCCTGAACAGATAAGGTCCTTTAGGTGTTGAGGACTTAGGCCGTCGAGGCCACCGGCGGAGCCGCTCCGGAAGGAGCAAACAGCTGTGACCACCTCTCGACCTGTAATGGTGAGGGAGTGTATGTCTGAATCAGGAGGGTCGGGAAAAGAAAGGCCATCCGCTGGGGCAGGGTGTTTGTTCTCCAGAGCTGCGAGTGTTTCTGGGGAGCACGGTGCCAGCACATCGCTACTGAAAAGAATCCTGGCTGCTCCACTAATGTCACCTTCCCCTAACTTGTTTTCCACCAAATGGGATATACCTCTTGAAGAGGTATATCTCTGTTTCGGTAATTTGGTGTCTAAATCTCGAGCCGAAATATTACAATTTTCTTTAATTTGTGATGTTAAAGATTTTTTGATTGCCAAATTCTTTTGTACGTGAAGAATTCGATAAGGGAAGGTGAGCAGTTGTTCCCAAGCACTTAGCGAGTTCTCCCGGACGGCAAGGCGCACGCAACCTGCTAGGTTTTGTGCGACAACTGGTCTAGCGCCTCGGGGAACTCGCTTCAGTATAGGAACGGAGTTTTTGAATTTTGATAGGGTTTTCCAAAGTGGGTCGAAAGAAGATATTGCCTGTGTTGCGGTTAAGGGTGTTAAAACAGGGCCTGAAGTTGGTGCATTTTTTAGTTTATGTACTTTTCCAATATGCACATTCAGACCCCGCTTACCTTTAAAAAACCGTGCTTGGGTACAAAGCGGGCATCTCTCCAGGGTGGTCAGCGACGTTGGAGGTTGACATGCACTATTACCGACCACATCGCTGCTGCTGTTATGCATAAATACAGACTTAACAAAACAAAATATAATAAACTAAATTAATATCAAAACACTGAAGTCACAAACACTAATATTATAACACTGGTTTTCTGGACTTTTTACTTCTTGAACACCACGAAACGCCAGCGCCGGACGTTGTCGCAGGAAAACCGGGTAAGCGGTCAGGTCAATTCCAGCTCGCGGACGAGCTCGCAGCAGACGTCGCCAGTGCGCGCCGTGCCGCGCTGCCGCCGCCCCGAATCGCCGCCGCCGATCAGGAACCACCATCAGTTTTTGCGCTCCTTAACCTTGAAACTTCACAGGATACAAACATCATGATACAAACATCATGAAACTATATCTTCTGCAACTGTCACAAATCTTACATTTGGACAGGACACGCGTTAAATAGTTATTTTTTATCCCTTTTTTATTTACTTTATCACCAATATTCTAGGTTTTCTTAAAAATTTCAAATTAATTTAAGTAAAAAGTGTGAAAATTTGTGCCGTCCACAAATACAATAATTCAATAAAATAATAAACTGTGAAAGAAATGAAAGTCATCCACTGACCAAAATTTTGTTGATTAAAACCGTTTTTCTAAAGGTTTACCTTATTACAATAACATTTCTGAGCAGCCAATTAGAGAAGATATAAGCTAATTAGGATATATAATTAGGGACTTAAGGTTTACATATAAAACTGATGCACTAATGATTACTGATAAGAACATTGCTATTATTTAATTACTAAATGGCTCTTAATACACTAATTTAGCATGCATCATTTACTAATTATCACAATAACTAATTACCTTGCAATATTTAACAAAGGATACCTGGGATACCTGGATTTTATATAAATAGGTCACTATTAGTAACTTTAAAATCAGTGTTGATTTACACCTCGTTGTATCCAAGCTAATCTCGCAATGTATTTTCCAAATTTTAATACAAATCTTGATATTCACGTTGCTTTATGCGCACGCGCACATAAAGATTTACGCGACTTTAACTATTTGTTCAGTGTTTTAAAAGATAACAGTTGTGTTCAGTTATGTGAAAGTGCTGAAACAAGTTTAAAAGACTGGTGTCGTCGATTTTGCTACCGCATTTATGCAAAATGGACACAGTCTGGAAGAAGCACAGATAAGTTTCAGAAGAAACATGAGATTTGGCTACAGGCTGCAATTCAATGGCCGGAATTACAGAATGAAAATATGGAACCTTCTACAGAAAATATAAGTGACGTCATCGAGCCCATAATTTCTCCTGCTAAATCTGATGCTTCAACTTGTACACATCCTAGTCCTCGTAAATCTTTTGAGGACCTTAGTAACCGGCAAAAAAGAAGACGCACTGAAGATAGTCTTTCATGCAGCAGTAGCAGCGCTGAAATTATGTTTTCGGCCGAAAGGGCGCTTCAAAAGGCAGGACAAAGCGATACAGCTTATGTTATGAAATACTTGACGGAGAATCCAGAAGAGGCCTCAAAAATCAAAGCCTTCATTGAAGGTAAATCAATTCAGGTACGGGAAATATCCCCTTTGAAGGCATTGGCTCATTATGTATCGATGAACTTATCGAAATGGCGCTATAACACTCTTCGGGATTTCAACACTCAAGAAGGAGCTCTTCAATACCCGAGTTACTACATGTTGGTTAAAGAAAAAATTAAGTGCTATCCGGCCAAAGAAGATCTCACAGTTACAGAGAGCTCTGCAAAAATCAAATTACAAGCCTTGATGGATTTAACCTCAAGAAGACTTATTAGGTCGTTAGAAACCCCTGTTGATCCCAATCAACAGCTCGTATTGACCAGCATCTAGCCAAAGCATTTATCATCAAAGGACGAGTGAAGATGAGCAAATCGATCTTGCTAGTAATTTTATGATTAGTAGTCTTGTACCACTGCGGCTCGTCTCAAAAGGTGTAACAATTTGGGAAAACGAGCGACCATCTTCCACTTCATTTTGCCGGCCAATATTGTTTAAGTTTATAAAGGAAACCAAAGAAAATGTGCAGAGAGAGATGGCTGAAATCGAAGCAGAGATTGAAGCCTTAACTCCATCCACCATCACTGATGGAATTAGTGTCAAACACCAACTGCTGTTGACAATGATTGATGGTAAAATTCATTCCATTATATCCAATACAGCAGCTTCAGTGTGTGACATATGCAAGGCTTGTCCTAAAGAAATGAATAATTTAGAGTTAATCAAAGATAAACACGCAAACGAGGACATGTATAAATATAGCTTAGCACCCTTCACGCTTGGATTCGCTCAATGGAATGCTTATTACACATTTCCTACAAATTAGACATAAAATCATGGCAAGTAAGGGGTGATATAGCAAAAAGGCAAGTTGATGACAGGAAGAAAAGAGTTCAAGAGGCTGTAAGAAGAGAAACGGGCTTACTTCTCGATGTTGTGAAACAAGGCAGTGGATCCACCAACAATGGCAACTCGGCAAGGAGATTTTTTGAAAACTACACTAAATCTGCTGAACTGACCGGAATAGATGCTATGCTTTTAAGAAAAATCTGTGTGATCTTGCAGTGTATTTCATCAGGAGAGAAGATCAACGTAACTAAATTCCGAGAGTTCTGCTTTGATACTGCTAAGCTTTACGTGGAGTTATACCCATGGTATTATATGCCTTCTTCACTTCATAAAATTTTAATGCATGGGCCAGACATAGTTCAGAACATGTCAATTGTGCCCATTGGTTTTCTATCCGAAGAGGCATCTGAGGCTGAAAATATAGAGAGGGGCATTCTCGAAAGCATAGCAGTATCTCATGCAATGAAGATATTATGCACAATCTTTTACTGTCTTCTGATCCACTTGTTACAAGTATCCGTCCAAAAGGAAATAAGTTTGTAAAAAAATCTTCTTTTAAGGAATTTTATGAGCTTACGGATTCTGAGAAAAGTGATATCGAATTTGTTAACATAAATGATTTAGCGGACATCGATTCTGAATTTGAATTAAATGATGATGATGATGATGACGAAGATAATTAAATGATGTTATTGTTTTAAAATGTGTAACTTAGTAAATTAGAGCTTACATCTTAATTATTTATTGTACTTTTAATGAAACTAGGTAATTTATTATCAACTTACTTAAAAGTCATACTCTCATCAGTTCTTGTGAATATTTTTGTTAATATATATTTCTGTATATATATAATATATTTATAGACCTCTTAATAAGTCTGTCTGCGGTTTAAAGTAAATACAAATGGGGAAAAAACTTTTTTTTTTTTAAATTTTCATTTCCTTTTATCCCAGAAAGTGCACATTTGGCGCACTATGTGTCTTAGTATTAAATATAGCTCTTAGTAATAGCATTACGATATTAGAGACCGCTACTTGAAACAAGCCCGGAATCAGGAGGGAGAGAGCTCGATACACTCATTTTCATAGTAAAATTTCACATTTTCTCAAATTACTCCCGAAATATGGGAGTTATGAAGAAATTCATCACCACAATTTATGAAGGCATTAAGTAATCGAATAAGATGGCATCATTAGTTTGTCATAATTTTACTCTTATTTTTCGGACATGTCTACGTCCAACCGCTCCCATACATTCGTTCCACTGTGAGCCGTGGACAAGATGAACCGGCCAATAAACTGAATTAAAACGATATTAGAATGATATTCCACTATCTTTCTAGACAAATAACAAAACCGATTCAATAATTAGTTTACGTTTCACGATTTGCCAAATTCAATTAACAGTTTAATTGAATTTGGCAAATCATGAAACGTATAACAAGACGTCTTTGTACTTTGTAAGAATAACACGCATATAATAATGTCTCTAACACATGATAACTCAACATATACTGCGCACGTTTAACAAAATAATATATACTACAGTGACGGTGTAGACAACTTAGATAAATAGTAACGTGGACTAGATCACTGCCCACGGGCGTTCATACAAATTGACAACAGACGGTCAGTCTACGTGAACGTGTGTAGAAGTGCGCGTCCACTGCGGGTGTGTGTGGAAGTGTAGTGTGGAGAGAGCATTAGAGCGGAGCGGAGCGGCCGCACGCGACAGGTTACGTGCGAGCGTGCGCGCTGCTACTGCGGCCGCCGCCCTGCCGCGCCAGCAGCGCGCACTACACTATGCAGGAGGCTTGCATGCCATCGATCCATTACAAATTCTCATCGTTGAATGTTACAATGGCTCGCCTGGCTACTTGCCTACTTTTGTGCAAGTTATTGGCATATGTATTATGTGGTGTTCAGTAAAGGAGAGCTTTTCTTTGATATAATATTTTGACGTAATAAACCGTAGTCAAGACCACCGTACTGAGAGTCCACTAGTGAACCGACCGGCTGGGACTGCCGGTTCCGGCCGGTCGGGAAGTAAGCTAGCCCGCGCACGTAACCTGTTGCCGATGCGCTCCGGACGCGTGCGTGCGTGACACCGCCCCTTTGTAGCTATAGTCCCGCGCCCGCCCGCAGGCGCCGCCCCCGGCCCCGCCCCGCGCGCCGACCCCGCCCACCAGCAGCACCACAAGCACCATCAGCTGCAGAAGGTACGTGCGATCTCTGATCTATTACTGAACTTATGGTCCTTACGATAAGGTAAAACTGTGTTAAATACGGAGCGAATAACCGAAACATAAGAGATTTTATGTTTTTTTTCTGTATTGTCTACTGTGTGTACATAAATCTATATATATAAAAGAAAGTCGTGTTAGTTACTTCGCTTATAACTCTAGAACTGCTGAACCGATTTAGCTGAAAATTGGCAGGGAGGTAGTTTAGAGCCAGGAGAAGGACATAGGATACTTTTTTTTTTTTTTTTTTTTTTTTTTTAAGGTAGGTAGTAGGTAGGTAGTAGGTAGGTAGGGTAGGGTAGGTAGGGTAGGGTTGGGTAGGGTAGGGTTGGGTTGGGTAGGGTAGGGTAGGGTAGGGTAGGGTAGAGTAGGGTAGGGTAGGGTAGAGTAGGGTAGAGTAGGGTAGAGTAGGGTAGGTAGGTAGGGTAAAGTAGGGTAGGTAGGGTATGGTACGGTAGGGTAGGTAGGTAGGTAGTAGGTAGTAGGTAGGTAGGGTAGGGTAGGTAGGGTAGGGTTGGGTAGGGTAGGGTTGGGTTGGGTAGGGTAGGGTAGGGTAGGTAGGTAGTAGGTAGGTAGGGTTGGGTAGGGTAGGGTAGGTAGGGTTGGGTAGGGTAGGGTAGGTAGGGTTGGGTAGGGTAGGGTAGGTAGGGTTGGGTAGGGTAGGGTAGGTAGGTAGGAAAAGTGCATTGCTTTAACTTTTGACAGAACGAAGTCTGTCCGGGCAGCTAGTAGTGTAATAAATAAATAAGGTGTTTGGAATTTATATGATCGACCTGATCATATAAATTCCAAGGACCATAGGTCTAAAAAGAAACAGTGTGTCAAAAAAAGAAACATTGTATTTCGACTAGTAGTGGCCCAGTACGAGTAGTGCCGGCTCCGGCTCAGCTCCCTGTGGCTCGAGTGCGGCCGTGAAGCATACTTAGTGTTATTTTTTTCATCACTACATTTCTGCTCTCAAAACGGTTAACGAAAACATCGTAAGAAATCCGATATGTCTTAGAGCAAAAGATTTAATAATTGTCTGTAAAATCAGACATGCGTGGTGGCTTATGATACCCCGCTCCGTGTGACGGAGAGGCGGCGAGTTTCGCTGAGTCCCGGCTGCGCGCGATACCCTAATGCTATACACACTCAAGTTTGTTGTATTTGTAACCGAACATAAAAGCCGTGTTGCTCCCCGGTCGGCGCAGACGGCGAGCGACGGCACTGTACCCGAGGGCCGCGCGGGCCGCCGGGCCCCTGTCGGCTCCCTGGGGCCCGGCGGGCTGGGCGCGGGGCCCGGGGGTCCGGGCGCCGGCCGCGAGCGCGACGATCTGCCGCCGCTGGCGCGCTCCAAGCGCTCCAACACCATCTCCGTCATGAGCCCCACGAGACGACACAGGTACACACGAAAACTTACTTTAAACACCCACACAAATAGTTTATTTTTCGCTCCAACTTAAATCTTAAATCTTTACGACCTTCTTAAATGAAAATCTGAATGTTTGCAAGTAGCAAGTATTGAAACAAGGATTTAAATAAACTTAATTCCACCTATGACGAGCGCTGTTTCTGTCGTTCGTGAGAGATACATTGTCATTGTGATGATCATTGTTGGCTGGCTGACTCCTGATCGCATCAAGATTGACTATTTACAAATCAAATCAAATCATAATTTATTTGTTAACATAGGTAAAAAATAGTACAGATTTAGAATTTATAGAATTAGAGATTTAGAAAGCGGCACACAAATTCACATTCATAGTTACAGCTATTTCTCAGTTTTGGTAAAACGCACATTTCTCCTGAAACTCCGACTCTGTGCCGCACGACACGATCTAACATGTATCGGGTATCCCCAAACAGATATAGGCCCAATGTAACTGCGAAATCGCTTATAATTGACAGCCAGAGTGATTGTAGATAGTATTATGAAACTAACCGTGTTGTGCATGATGTTTTATGTTTAATCTTACTATGTTTTGCACAGCTAAGCTCTTTACCTTTGGTCTTTATAATTTGAGTTTGTTGAAGTATAGTTTTCGTCATTAATTTTGTTTGTTTAGTAATCGAAGGTTTGCGCTTGTTTTTAACGCTTTTTGTTTTGTTGTGTGTTGTTGTTGCGTGTGTGGCGCGGTGGTACTGGTGCGGTATACAGTATGTACGCGGGCAGGGCGGGCGCGGCGGGCGCGGCCGCGGCCGGCGGCGGCGGCGTGACGCCCGGCTTCGTGTTCCTGCAGCTGTACCACAACATGAGCACCTACCCCATCACGCCGCCCGTGCCAGGTAACCGAGCCGGCTTATTTATTTAAAGTCTTTTACTCAAAAATGCTTGTAATGTGGTCATTATTTTGACAACCTTGTTTGAGCAAAGTCGACCTTGCCGGTCTGTTTCAAGGAGCGGCCGGCAAAGTTTTGCTGGCCGCTCTAACAGGCCGGCAATGTTTTGCCGGCCGCTATTTTGACGTTTCAACGTTTTAAAAAATCAAATCCAAAAAGATTTTATTTAGAACACAGCTTTTTGTATCTATAGAGATAGGTACAAAAAGATTTTATTCCATATTAGGCTGTATAGTTCCTCAAAAAAAAAACAAAGAAGTAACAAAAGCGCGGTTCAGCGAAAATTTTAATTAATATATTTTTTATTCAAATAACTTGCTGGTTTTATTTAGATTAGGTACTTGCATTTTTGAGTAAAGCACTATAGAAACCTTGGCCCACAATGACTACTTCGCTGGTCACGCTATAATTGCCTCGAGCTAGCCTAGCTACGCTCTAGGCCTTTCAGCTTGGCCATCATTGCAGCCCTTGCTGTTCTCGCTGTAAAGGCCTCGACCTACGATCTCGGCCTTTATCTCAGCTCGTTCATCAAGTGCTGCACGCTGACCGCGCTGTGTCGGCCTAGAGCTGCGCTACGCTGCGCTGTCGGCCATAATCAGCGCGACCAGCAAAGTAGTCATTATAGACCGCGGCAGTAATGTACTATTACACAATTCCCACTATCGGAAACATCGACTAAACAAACTTATTTGTCGAGTATTATTATCGAGCTAACGTTTAATAGTTCTTTAATAAAAAAACGCAACCTACAGTGCATAGTCAGCAAATCGCTTATATGAAAGAGAAAGTTACATATTTAAACTGTTTAAAATAGATTTTAGTATTAAAACATAAACAATACAGCCTGAAAAGCACTAGGTGGGGTAGGGTTAAATACTAGGTATTCGGACCCTTCGCGAAGCTGTTAACCAAGCATTCTGTACATCTCACTGAGTAACTCTGAGCAAAATATATTTTTGTCTGAAAAATCACGGCAGCGCTCAATGTAACGCAATTACAACATTGTGCTAATGGGTGCATTCAAAAGTACCGCGCTAGTGGAGGAGTTTGAAGTAAAGTCGTAACTGTTTAAATTTGTGTTATGAAAAAAACGTGTGAAAAAAATACGTAACTAGCCATAGTCCAAAATAAAACAATATCGCAATGGCGGGCAAAGCGTGTACCTTTCGGCTTCATTCTTGGTATACCCTTTATAGTATCGCAAAATATACCGGCTATGCCAATATGAGTATTATGGATAGCTTAAGGATTATGTTCGTGGGTATGAGTATGCGTGGTGTGTGTGCAGGAGAGACGCCGACGATCCTGAACCCGCTGGCCGAGCGTCCGCTGCGCGTGTCGGGCGTGCAGCACGAGCGCACCATCAAGAACCTCGACCTCGTGCCGCCAGTAGAGACTTACAAAGTAAACCTTTACACACCTTACCCCCTTCCCCCCTTACTTACACATACTGGCCCATTGCTGCCCACTTTTGTTTTCTTCTATGTATAGTTTTCCAGCCACTGTGACATATCGCATGTAATCTCCTTACTTTAGACTAACCGCAGCACAATTAAACGGCGTTCCAGAACCGTCAGTGCCATCATTGCTATACAATATCGACGACTCCTGAACACTGCTGATCATGGTAGTATAATGTGTTAAGTAACGCGTCATATGTTCACCAGATCGGAGTGTTGTACGTGGGCCCCGGACAACACGATAACGAAGTGTTAATATTGAAGAACGAATACGGCAGTGTGAGGTACGTCTCTACGTTACAGTTGTTACGTGAGTGCTGTATGTGTGTGGGGACACCGTGTAGTGCAGATGTGTGTATCACTACAGCTAGCCAAATAGATAGACAGCGGCGATTTAGGCATCGGGTGATTCTACCCGATATACTAATCAACATTTAGTGCGAAAGGACCATGTGCCATTTTCTATGATATATGGGCAGAATTGTAATACAGGTATCTCAAATAGTAGCTTATAACGGGGCACGGGTCGATCTTCAAGGTTAAGCCGCGCTTGTCAAGGTCAGTCTGTGGATGGGAGACCATAATTACATACCGAGATTCCTCCGTGCGATAAGCGCGTTAACCCGTTGGTCCCGACTGTAATTTGTAGATCTTTGACAATCGTAACAGGTAGTCAGTGGCCTGAAAGTCTAACAACCAGTCTTACCAAGGGGTACCGTATTACCTAGTACTATCTGCCTAAGCAGGTATTCAGCTGCATCAGTTAAGACTGGAAGCCGACCCTAATAAATTTGGGAAAAGGTTAGGCAAATGATACTGTAACAAATATAGCTCGCCTCTTACGGCGGCATGTTTGTAATTCAGTGAGTTTAATTTAATTAGCTAGCAAAACGTGTGCGCAGGTACGCGGAGTTCCTGACGCAGCTGGGCACGCTGGTGTCGCTGGAGGGCGGCGACGACGACCAGCCGCATCTGTTCCTCAACCTGGAGAAGGGCGGCAAGGACGGCCACTACACCTACGTGTGGAACGACGACATCATGCAGGTAACACGACATGTACTGCGATACACCTGGAGCGTCAGCTACCACCTGGAGCAGGCGGCGAGGACGGGCAGTACGCCTACGTGTGGAACGACGACATCATGCAGGTACGTTTAAGCACAAGCACGTGAAATGATGTGATAAGTGATGTTTGTGAGTGGCATTTCGCACGCCATTCACAAAGATCACGTCATGATCACATGCAGGTTGTCTACTTAACCAAGCTATCTTGTGGGTGCTTTGACACTTAGACCTCCAACCAGGGCAAAGCATTATAAGAAAAATTGGCGACGCCCTGAGGACGCAAGTGACGGCTATGGCTTAGAGCGTCGCTGGACTCAAAGGACAGAAGAAGCGTCCAATGAAAATAGAGGAGACAATATTGATAAGTTAATTCTGTAGTTGTGCGTGTCACGTGTTACCGCTACAAGTAGGGAGTTAGTACACCGTGACACGTTTGGTTTGTGAACACCTCGCTCTATGACAGAGGTATTCAACGTACGGCAAAATGCTACCTAATCTTTCGGGGAAATACTGGCGTGATGTTATCCTTATTTTGTAGTAATAAAGTCTGTATTCGTGTGGCAGGTGCTGTTCCACGTGGCGACGGCGATGCCCTCGTCGGCCAAGGACCCCACGTGCAACGAGAAGCGCAAGTACATCGGCAACGACTACGTGTCCATCGTGTACAACGACTCGGGCGCCGACTTCAACATACACACCATCAAGGTACGCTCGCTGCGGGCCTTGTCTCGTGGGCCATGACCAATCATCCGGCCTTTCGGATTGCCGATGAATTTTGTGACGTGGAACATAGACAGCACGTCACATAACCGCGATGCGACGCAGATCGAGTTCACGCAGCATCGCGATGCGCCTCGCAGCTACGAGCCTATACAGCATGGTTGCGTCGCGTCGCGACTCGGTGTGAGCCTTTAAATTTTATCAGATTCACTATTTGCGAATCAAAACAAAAGTTCAAGTATAAATCGAATGCAATTAAGAGCCAGGGAAAGCTTATACAGTCGCAGCACTAAGTGCACCATACGGATTCATCATGCGGAGCATGCGTCGCTACTAACACTGATCACGTTCGCGTTCGCCGCGTACAGGGGCAGCTGAACTTCTGCATCGTGGTGGTGGAGCCGTACGAGCACGGCATGAACCGCGTGTTCATCAAGACCAAGGACGAGCGCATCCGCACCAAGTTCCTCGCGCACCTCGACACGCACTGCGTCTCCGACACCAACGTGGCGCTGCTGGCGCGGCAGATGGCGCTGCACTGTGCGGTGAGTCCCCCTGGCAGTAGAGTACCGACACAGGACCGACACAGCACTGACCCTGGCCTGTCCGCAGCTGGCGTCGCACATCTCGCAGTCGCTGGCGCTGGGCGGCGCGCCGTACGCGTCCAACTCGCTGGAGCGCCTGCGCCTGCTGAAGCGCCTGCGCGTGCGGGCGCAGGCCGAGCGCCTGGCGGCCGCCGCGCGCGCGCCGGAGCCCTACGCGGGCCCGCCCGACCTGCAGCACCGCGTCGCCATCGACGACTTCAACGACTACACCTAGGGCAGCTAGCGCCGACTGACTCCGTACGTACTCATGGTGCGAAGGATTCGATGAAATTCTATTTTTTTTTGGTAATTTTTATGCTTACGACGCGTGATACGACTTTTGAATTTCGCTAATTTGAACGAAGATGACGAATTGTAGATAACTCTTATATTATTTGAAATTGTAATTAATAAGAATAACAATCATTACCCCTATATATTAACGAATCACAAAAGCTCACATGAGTAGTAGAGTGTCACTAGTTTATATTCATAAGAATAATAGGGTTCCCTCACTGGGTGACCTCACCAATTGTATATATCTGTATATCCAAATTAGCGAAATTCAGCCTCACCACAATGTACTGTAACTATTTGGTCGGTGTTTATATAATGTATTACACGCCGGTCGCGGAGCTCTACCGCGGCCACACCCTCGCCGGTTATACGCGGGCTCACGCCGGTCACGTGCGAGGTCGCACGCGGGCCCGGCGTGCGCGCACTCGTGACGTCACATGCGAGTGTGCACGCGGGCCTGACGCGCGCGCACCCATGACGTCACGTGCGAGTATTCACGCGGGCCCGGCGCGCGCGCACCCGTGACGTCACGTGCGAGTATTCACGCGGGCCCGGCGCGCGCGCACCCGTGACGTCACGTGCGAGTATTCACGCGGGCCCGGCGCGCGCGCACCCGTGACGTCACGTGCGAGTATACACGCGGGCCGGGCGCGCGCGCACTCGTGACGTCCCGGGCGACGCGAGCGCACTTGTCGACATTATTATATTATAACCGTGTATCTCGTTCATTTTTTTACAAAAAAAAATATATTTTGTGAGATGTGATAGTAGCGTAACAATTAAATACGAAATAGAAATACGAGAAATATATTTAAAGCTGGCAAGTTTTCTACACATCGCTTCGGTTATGGGATCTCGCGACTTTCATAAATATAGTGGTTTTAATTAGGAGGTATACCGCCTGGAGTATGAGTGGACAGTTTTGGGAATCAGTTCTCGCACGACTCGGCTCCCGACGGGCTAGGCGTCCGATATGATATTCTGATGGTATTACCGGTGTAAGTGTACAGTGTCGCGCCGAGTCCGTCAGCGACACGACGCCACAGAGTACACTCACAGCTTCACCGTGCACTCGCTACTAATTCATTTTGTATACAACCAATGTATTGCGGAACGATGAATTATTTTTGTTTATTTATTCGATTCTACCGATACATGTTTTTGTCTAGATTTTCTGTGGCTTAAATAGTTTAATTTCTTATATAAATTTAGATTTTGAACTGAATAATGTAAAAGTTAATGTTAAGGATTTTTAGTAAGTACATGTTTTCACAAAATATGAGTTTGTCAGTAGTAGTCGGCGCGACGCGGGTGACGCGTGCCGTGACGTCACGCGCCGCCCGTGCCGCGCGCACCAGGCGATACACAGTTGAGGCATTTCTTGTTTATATATATTTTATGTAGCAATTTATTTCCTGACAAAAGATTTTGTAATCAAATAAATGATGGCTATTTTTTCGTGAGTTTTATTTTTGACAACTTCTGTAGCTATTGAGGTGTGGTAAGTCGAGTTGTACACAGATCGAGTGGAAACTAAAATTAAATAAGTCATTTATTCAAATTAGGCTGATAATCAGCACTTTTTGAACGTCAAAGTTTACAAGAGATAGTCCCCGAACACGCACACCCTTCGCCACTTCCTAGTGTTTTAGCTGGGAAGAAGAAGTAGCGGCACAAACCAAACTCCTCAGCATCTGTTAGGTTACAAGAACCAGATTCTATAGTATGTAAGTTAAAATAAAGAATCCATGATATTAAAATAATGTCACATGTCAGCTAGCACACATTAATAAAAATAAAACATTAAAAAAACTCGAGAATAAATAGAGCCTCCAGGCATAAAGGGCGTGTCCGCTTACACGTGCCATGTTGGTTTATACAAATATAAATATAGCCATGGACATTATTTTTCATTACTCTTACTCTGAAAGTAGGTCTGAAGTTGCCTGAGGAGCGGGATGAAAGTAATACTTTTCATCCTTAGGGAGAATCGCTTTCAACTGACAGATGACAAATTATTAAAAAAAAAAACTAGTTCTATTTTCACATTTTAATTGGACCATGTTCCAACTTTCTATGCAGCCACGATGTAAAATTATAATAACTTAAAAAGTTAAGTATTGATTAAAGAATATATATTTTTTAAATAACTTTATTATAATTTAGTTTCAAAAATTTTCATAGTCGACGTAGCCCAGCTACGCGGGGCTCCTATTTCTGTCTACACGGTTTATTCCCGGTCTTCCCCTTCGTGTTATGTTACTGTAAACCCTGCAGACAGAAATAGGAGCCCCGCATAGCGGGGCTACGTCGACTATGCTTTTTAGGCAAATATAAAATGGGTCTTTAGCGGAATGAGTGGGAAATAAAAAGTTCCAATTGTCACCACTTTTTTTTCCCATTCGTACCCCCTGGGGACGACCGGGAATAAACCACTAGGACCACAGAGCAAGAAAAGAAACTAAATAAAAACGAATTACTAATAACAATAATAAATACCGGGTCAGCAAGACTTTACTTACCGTCATCACAAGCAGAACCCGTTCACAAACATAGCGCGAAGATCATTACCCCTCTCTCTCGCCATATTTGAGGGACGGACGGAGGTAACCTGACCCCCGGGGTTACCACAAGCAATGACATTTATGGGAACAGCAACTTGCTGCCAGTTTCTGAAGCAAAAAAAAAAGCAAATATTAAAAATCAATAGTCGAGGTCGCTAGTTAAATAAAAATGTATTAGCAACTGTTTTCAAAAAAATTGCTAAATGCAGGAAAAATTGAAATTGGTCTGATGTTACCAATGTAATTTCGTGGCAGAGAATTGCCGATAGACGTTTTCCCCTCCTCGTTTCGCGAGTAGCATGTCCGGTGTGCGTGCAGCACGACACCGCAGCGCGTCGTGCGGCGTCGTAAAAGAAGGGGCAGTCGCAGCGCCCCCGCAAGCTGGCAGACACCCCGTGAAAACGGGCCCGTCGTTATGCTGCCCTTGCCAACAGGCTATTGCGTATCTAAATTGACAGTTCATAGTGATGAACACTTGGCTGAGTGTTCAATTGTTCATCAATTAACTGTCAAAAGATTAGTTTCGCATTGGTATGACAAGTGACTATCAAATATGACGTCATCGGTGCTCATCCTCGCTGATAGCCACCGACGCCACCGTAACTCATTTTGACAGAGGCTTTTGTATTGATAATTTAAAAATTGCGATTGTGTAAATTCAGTGGATATCAAAGTGATGTGCACTTAGTTTGTTGAAGTGGCTATCGCGAACTCAACGGTAGTTGTTCGGGCACCTCCAACCACTCGGCAATCTTCGGCTGCTGTCGTGGGACAGCGGGCGGCGGCGGGCGGCGAGAGGTGCGGCGTGCGGGACGCGGGCCATCGACTCCACTTCGTGTCCGATGTGGCTCAACAAGGCATCAAATTTTCTTTTGCGCCTCCATACTCTCCCCACTTCAACGGCATTGCTGAAGCTGCCGTCAAATCTACAAAGCATCACCTAAAGAGACTTTTAGGCTTAGCGCACTTCACATACGAGGAGATGGCCACGTGCTTGACTCAAATAGAGGCCGTCTTAAATTCCCGTCCTCTTACCCCTCTTTCCACTGATCCTCTAGATTTTTCCGTGCTCACTCCTGGACATTTCATAATTGGGCGACCACTAATATCTGTTCCGCATCCACAGGTTACTGATATCAACATCGGGCGGCTGGAGCGCTACCAAAGAGTGGAGCACCTAAAGCAACACTTTTGGAACCGCTTTCAATTGGAATATGTTTCTCTGCTCCAGCAAAAAACAAAATGGACAGAGTCAACAGGCCGACTTTCAGCGGGAACACTGGTGCTCATCAAGGAGAAAGGCCAACCGCCCTTGGTGTGGCCACTGGGGCGTGTCATCAAGGTCTTCCCTGGCTGCGACGGGACGACACGGGTAGTGGAGCTGAAGACGAAGAGAGGAACGGTGCTGCGGGCGTACAACAACGTCTGCCCACTTCCTCTCACTTGAATCCTTCAACCCGGGGAGGATGTTCGGGCACCTCCAACCACTCGGCAATCTTCGGCTGCTGTCGTGGGACAGCGGGCGGCGGCGGGCGGCGAGAGGTGCGGCGTGCGGGACGCGGGCCATCGACTCCACTTCGCGACCGATCTCCAACGGCGGCACGCGCGCGCACTCCATACGTTTACCAATTAGTCATTGTACCTTGATTTTAATTACATTATTTTTATATACAGTCCACTGCATTTTAAGTCCTACTTAGGTCCCTAACAGTAGTGTTTTTCAAGTTCCAGTGATGAACACCGAAGCCTGGTGGTAACATTGGTATTTTGTTGTTTTATTGTGATGTTTATTACAAAGTATGTTAGCATTATGAAAATATAAAAAATTTAAAACTTAGAAATTGATCTTCAACCTTTAGATCATCATCATCGTCATTTCAGCCGAAGGACGACCACTGCTCCATCTGGATGCGAGTCGCACGGGACCGGTCAATGTGGCGATCCCCGCAACCTCCCGCATCAGTCCACCTAGTGGGAGGCCTTCTAACGCAACGTCTTCCGGTTTGCGGTCGCCATTCCAGAACTTTTCGGCCCCATCGGCCATCTGTTTTGCGAGCAATGTGCCATGCCCACTGCCACTTAAGGTTGGCAATTTTTCGGGCTACGTCAGTGACCTTGGTTCTCTTGCGGATGTCCTCATTTCTGATTTGATCACGCAAGGAAACTCCGAGTATAGCCCTGTCCGTTGTCATTTGGGTGACTCTAGGCCTTCTGATGAGCCCCATTGTGCGACCACGTTTCGGTCCCGTATGTTATCACTGGCAACACTCACTGGTCATAGACTCGTTTTGAGACACTGCGGTAAGTTGGACGAGAAGGTACCACGCAACTACCCGAATACTGCCCAGCCGAGTCAGATTCGACGGCCTTTACAACTTAAAGATAAAGATAATTTATTTGTTAAAAACATGCGTTTACACACAAAATTTAGCATGCAAGATCTTATTAAGTAGGGTAGGTCCGTCCATGCTTTTTTACCTGGTGTGGTGTACAAAGTTTTTGAAAGTTTCTATTTTAGCCATTATTTTTCTGGGTACATTCATAATAACATCACAGCTGTCGATTTTAAGTTTTTGAACGCAATTTCTTTGTTTGTCGAGCTACGCCATAAAATTATACCCTAGCGCAGCACGGATGCTACCAATCCATGATAAGCCGTTACTAAGGCGTCTGGGTTAAGTTCTGGGGCCAGTTTGAAAAGCGCTTACGCGGATGAGCTCAGCTTTTTACTTACGCGTTCAATGTGGGTTTTCCAGTTCAAATTCGCGTCAATTATTACCCCGAGAAAGACATTGTCAACTTTATTTAGTACTGAGCCGTTGTGTCGGGCTTCAATCGCATTATTAGTGTGTGTCCGTTGAGTGAAATGCATAATAGTAGTCTTATCTAAGTTTATTTAAGACTGTTCCGATTAAGCCATGATATTATCGATGTCAGAAATTCTTTAATGTCAATTTCGTACATGTCCTTATTATTACATGTTATGGCCACAACAGTACTGTCATCTGCAAATAGGGTCATGGGATGTTCAATAGCACTAGGCAGGTCATTAATGTATACTATAAAAAATAGTGCTCCCAGTACGCTGTCTTGTGGGACTCCGTATACTGGCGTTCGTTTGTCAGATGCAAATATTTCCTCTTTCTTTGTCTTAATATTAATTTTAGCTATTTCCGTGTACTGTTTTCTGTCAGTTAGGTAAGACTGTATAAGACTGCATATATTTCCCCTAATGCCACATGCTTCTTTAAGAGAACTTTATGGTCCACGTAGTCAAACGCTTGTGTCATATCACAATAAATAGCGCACACCGGAATCCTCTTGTCCATACTAACTATACTTAAGTTGAATGGCAGGTTGGCAGACCTTGAGTTTGGACTTTTCTGCAGGAAGTCCTAGATGGCCATATTGGTTGTCCTGTTTTTTCTAAATCCTTTCTGCTCATCTACTAATATGTGTTTCTTTTCAATATACGATTACAATTCTTTATAAATATGTTTTTCAAATATTTCAGATACGATTGGAATGTGTGCAATTGGTCTGTAGTTAGATATCTGTTCATTATCGTTCTTTTTAAATAATGGTTTTACTATAGATACTCAAATCAAAATATTTTATTTTACATAGGCCTACATGGGCACTTAAAAAACGTCGACAAGAGGCACGGTTCGGGTTGGTCGTTTCCTATGGAGAAAAACCGGCAAGAAACTCCATGGTTACTCTTTTAAAATCATTTGGTTCTACAATATTTTGATGTTACAGCGTTAGTACTTAAGTATGAGAGGACAGCGTAGGCCCGACAATAAGTCGTTGCTTACTACAAAATGTAGAAAAGGAGAACAGTAAAATAAAAACGATTTACAAAGCCTAAAATGTCCACACATTCACAAAAAATATTAATGAATATGTAGAGTTTATGTGTGTATTTGTGGATAACGGGTCTCTTCAAATAAACACAGCTCTAACAATTAATAAAGTTTATTAGTATAACATAAAATATAAAATAAGCTAACAAAGTTACACTGGTGCGCGGCGCGAATAGAATTAGTACGTTCCGTTGCGTTGGTGGACGCGGACTGGCGAGGGCGACCGAGGGGCGCACCTCGCGCGCGGGGTGGAGGCGGCGGCGCGTCGAGCCGCTAGCCGTGCTGTTCGGCTTTACTTCGTTTATCTTCGGATATACCGAATACATCCTAGTAGGTACATAGGCAAAGCGGCCGAACTGTAGGTAGAGTAGGCAGCTAGCCTACATCACTCCCCCGCTGAGACCGGTTCACGGTCGATAGTGAAAAAGGTGTCGCGGAAATCTTACGGTTCTACCGCTTCTTGTGGTGGTTTCCGGCTGGGGTAGTAGCGATCCTGCCGGCTGCGGTAGTGGCGATGCTGCTGGCAGCGGCAGTGGCGATGCTGCCCGCTGCGGTAGTGGCGATGCTGGCGATAAAGCTTGTGAGGTTGGTTGCGATAAAGGTGGTATTTTCGAGCCATCATTGTTGTTGGCCATGTAGGCTGGTTTTAGCCTATCAATGGTTACAGTTGTGAATTTCCCTTGGACGTCTATTGTAAAGGTTTTTGATCCTCTTTCTATGACTTTATGTGGACCGGAATAAGGTGATTCTAATGACTTCTTTAAAGGTCCTTTCCGCAGGAAGACATGGCTGGCTGTGTTAAGATCTTTAGGTACGTAAAAAGTTTTCTCGCCATGGCCAGATGTTGATGCAGGTGAAAGTCTCGAAATATGTTTTCTTAGCCGTGCTGCGAAGTCAGCTTCATCTACGGTGTTGTGTGTTATTGGTTTTATGAACTCACCAGGCTCGCCGTACACTAATTCAGCTGAAGAGGCTTGTAGGTCATCCTTCCAGGCGCTCCTCATACCCAGGAGAACAAGTGGAAGTACCTCCGACCATTGCGCGTTGTTGTGGCACATTATGGCGGCTTTCAGCTGTCTGTGCATTCTCTCCACTAGGCCGTTGCACTGAGGGTGATAAGCTGTAGTGGGGCAATGATAGGCGCCTATAATCGACGACATGCACTGGAACAGCTGCGAGTCAAATTGTTTTCCTCGGTCAGTGGTTATTTTCTCTGGACATCCGAAGCGAGCGACCCAGCCAGAAATGAAAGCGCTAGCGCAGGTCTCCGCAGTGATGTCTGCTAGAGGGTAGGCTTCTGGCCATCGAGTATACCTGTCTACAGCTGTAAGGCAGTACCTGAAACCAGAAGAAAGTGGCATGGGGCCTATTATGTCCAGGTGGACGTGGGAAAAACGGTTGGAAGGAACAGGAAATAAGGAAAGAGGAGAGTGGGTATGGCGGGTTATTTTGTTGCGTTGGCAATCAGTGCATTGTTGAGCCCATGTTCTGCAGTCACGACGAATCTTAGGCCACACAAATCGTTCTGACACTAGTTTGACAGTAGCGTTGGGGCCTGGATGACTGAGATTGTGTAGGTTATTGAAGATTGCTTTTCGGAAAGATGGTGTGATGAATGGCCTAGGACGTGAAGTAGACTGGTCACAGTAAATGTAGGCATCCATAGTTTTCACTCTTTCTAACTGTAACGCCGTGTTGTTTTGTAACAAACTCTGTAACTCTTGATCGTTTTCCTGTTCGTGTTGCAGTTCTTTGTAGTTGATGGTAGTATCGATGCTTTCCAGTCGTGAAAATGCGTCGGCGACTACGTTGTCATTTCCTGAGATGTGGTTGATATCTGTTGTGAATTGAGAGATATAATCGAGATAGCGGTGTTGACGTGGTGAGCAGTTGTCTCTTCTTGTCGTGAAGGCGAATGTAATGGGTTTATGATCGGTGAACACTTTAAATGTTCTCGCTTCGACCATATACCTAAAGTATTTTATTGCTTCATGTATTGCGAGCAATTCACGGTCATAAGTGCTATGCTTCGTCTGAGCAGGAGATAACTTGCGGGAAAAGAATCCTAGTGGTTGCCAGCTGTCATTTATTTTCTGTTGTAAGACAGCTCCGATGGCCACGTCTGAAGCGTCGGTAAATAGTGCTAATTCAGCTTGTGGATCAGGATGCGAGATGAGTGTGGCTTCTAACAAGTTATTTTTGCATGCGTCGAAAGCTTTTTGTATTTCAAGTGTTATGGTGATGGGCGTCGTTCCTTTGATTTTTGGGCCACTTAAAGCTTGATTGAGAGGGCCTTGTATTTGAGCGGCGCCAGGGAGAAATTTTCTGTAAAAGTTAATCATCCCTAGGAATCTTCGTAACTCTTTAGCATTTTTAGGGAGGGGGTATTCCTGGATCGCCTTTACTTTTTCTGGGAGAGGACGTATACCAGCTGCAGATACGTGATAACCCAAGAAAGTAACTTCGCTAGCACCTAAGACGCATTTGTTGGTGTTAATTACGACTCCATATTTTTTTAATTGGTCGAATATTTTGGTCAAGTGTCCAATGTGCTCTGTCTCCCCTTTTGAAAACACGAGGATGTCATCTAGATATCCGAACGTGAAGTCTAATCCTTGAAGTATTTCATCTAAAAATCTTTGGAACGTCTGCGCAGCGTTTCTCAAACCGAAGGTCATGGCGGTAAATTCAAAAAGTCCGAATGGTGTTGTGATCGCTGTTTTCTTAATGTCGTCTTCAAAAACCGGTATTTGGTTAAATGCTTTCACGAGGTCAATTTTAGAAAATATGGTGGAGCCTGACAGTTGGTATGCGAAGTCGTGGATGTGCCTCACTGGATACCGATCAGGTATTGTACGTGCGTTAAGTTGCCTGTAATCGCCACATGGCCTCCAGCCATCGTCTTTTTTGGGCACAAGGTGTAATGGGGACGACCAGGGACTTTCAGAGCGACGAGCTGTTCCATTTTGTACCATTTCCTCAAACTCTTTTTTCGCGATCTTGAGACGGTCGGGTGCCAAACGACGCGGTCGTGATGTTACCGGCGGGCCAGACGTTGTTCTAATGTGGTGTTTTGTATTGTGAATTGGTACATTTTGAGATCCAGCTGGTCTTGTTATTTCCGGATAACATCGTAACAAGTCGAGAAAAGTTGAATGACCTGTGAACATTTTCAACGACAGCAGTTCGTGTGATGTTTCGTGAGATGAAGGCGCGCCGACGACGGTTAAGTTTGTTATTGAGTCGATCAATTTCTGTTGTCTGCAGTCGACTAATAAATTATAAAAGCTTAAAAAATCGACGCCTATGATGGGCCTTGAAACGTCAGCAATAATAAACTTCCATGTAAACTCACGACGTAATCCGAGGTTAAGGTTTAGTTGGTATGTACCGTATGTAGGTATCGGAGTCCCATTTGCTGCGACAAGTTCGTAGTTACATTTTTTGTTATTTAGCAGCTGACTACGTAGGTAGGATCTAGGGTAGGCACATACGTCTGAACCCGTGTCTACCAAAAACTGTATGCCAGTACGTTTATCTGTGATGAATAGGCGGCCTTTACAAGTAGAGCAGTCGTCAGCCGCCATTACTGACTGCTTGTGCAGTTTTCCGGTTGAAAATCACATGGCTGAATACATTTGGTGGCCTTTGCGCCAAACTTGAAGTGATACCAACATGTTGGGTATTTATTCCGTGACTGCGATCGGTTTTGGCGGGATTTTGAGCGGTGTTCGCGTCTATTTGATCGGCTTGGGCGGGAAAGGTCATTGACCTTTTGCGTAAGTTCCTGGATTTGCCTCGTTAGCTCGGTCATTTGTTTGCACATTATATTATTATCCATCTCACTCACCCCATGTGTTGATGTCGCCGCAACTTGATGACCTCTCGGCACGACATCATGTATTCTGTCGGCGAGATCAGCGAGCGCATCGAGACGCACGGTTGCCTGAGACGCGATTATGGACTGTATGTGGGTGGGCAGGCGGCTTGACCATATTGTTTTTAAAAATTCTTCAGGAACTTTCGGACCAGCGAGGTGTTGCAGGTGTCGGAGGAATTGCGACGGTTTCCTGTCGCCAAGCTCTTCGTGTGTCAGCAGTTGGTGCACTTTTTTCTCGCGGGATTCTGAGAGTCGCATAATGAGCTCTGCCTTCAATATCCCATATTTATCGGTCGCTGGTGGATTCACGATGATATCTTCGACCTCTGCGTAACGTGGATCGAGATGGCTGACGACGTAATAAAATTTCGTTGTGTCCGCCGTAATATTTGATATCGCGAACTGTCCGTCAATTTGTGCGAACCAAATCGCAGGCTTCTCCGGCCAAAATGGCGGGACGCGCACACCTACACGAAAAACATCTCGCGATTCAGTCCGTTCCGCATTTTCCTTCACGAGCTCAGCATCATTCATCGTGCCTGTCACTAAAGTTATCCTTCACTATAATAGTTTATGAGTCCACGTATTTTACACTGAACTATGTACTGTTTAGGTAGCACTTGTTGCACGTGTTAACTTGTCGGGGTCACCACTGTAGAGTTTATGTGTGTATTTGTGGATAACGGGTCTCTTCAAATAAACACAGCTCTAACAATTAATAAAGTTTATTAGTATAACATAAAATATAAAATAAGCTAACAAAGTTACACTGGTGCGCGGCGCGAATAGAATTAGTACGTTCCGTTGCGTTAGTGGACGCGGACTGGCGAGGGCGACCGAGGGGCGCACCTCGCGCGCGGGGTGGAGGCGGCGGCGCGTCGAGCCGCTAGCCGTGCTGTTCGGCTTTACTTCGTTTATCTTCGGATATACCGAATACATCCTAGTAGGTACATAGGCAAAGCGGCCGAACTGTAGGTAGAGTAGGCAGCTAGCCTACAAATACGAATCTATACAAAAGTAAAAATAAAACAATTATACAACACTTATTACAATAATTTAAACAATTGACACAAATTTAGTCATCAGTAGGTACTGTAACTATTCTGCAGAATTAATAAACGGTGCAATGATTTAAACGCTTTTAAAACATCTGAAAAAAAAAAAAGAATGGAATAAGGGCGCGACGACGTTGCGCCGCCGCTGCAACGCACCGTGTATATATGTTCTTACTGTACCTACCTCCCATGCTATAAGCAGACGATATCAGAGTTGTCTTTATCTGTGTTCGATGTTGATGTATCGCCATCGATTTTCTTACTCACTATTTATTTGATCACGAATTCACTTTTTAATTTGGGGATATTTTGTGGAACTACGTAGATAATTTATCGAGTGTAGGTCCTGTTGCTAATTAAACATATGTATGGGGCGAAATGAATATTATAATCTGCATCAAATAACATCTTCGTGTTATTTTTCGTAGGAATCATGGGTTTTTCTCACGGCGGTGAATGCATTATAACTTTTTACAACACTGATCACACTGGCCACACGTAAAGTTTGAAACAAATCATGTCGCGTCAGTCAGTCTGAATGTTCGAGACGTCTTAAAATGTGGCTTCTGATATATTGTGTAGTAGTGTTTGTAAGTGGGGCGTTCGCCGAGAAAGATGTAATCTTGGAGTCCATGTACGGACCGGAAGGGCGCAACAAGGTGGCGATATGCGTTAGGACGGCGAGCGGCTGGCGGCGCTGCGACGGCGCGCTCTACAACCGCGAGTGGGTGGTGGCGCGCGCCCTCTGCCTCGGCACCGCGCCCGTCGCCAACCTCACCACCGAGCGGCTTGCCTTCGGCGGCAGCTGCGACACGCTGGCCGCTTCGGGTGAGTCGAGTTTCTGCGCCGATCACATCACTAGCACCGCACAACAGGGTTCTGTTGAAACTAAAGTTACGCAGAATCGTGACTTCCGACATTGGGATCTTTAATTTACTCTCCTAGCTAAATACCTATACTACTACTACGCAAAACGTCTTCAAAAAAGCATGACTTCACTCGAAAGACGAGATATCATACATTTATTTTTTCTTTTTAAAATACTGCAGAGTAAAATAGGCTGCCGCAGCAGTTTAATTTTAACTTTTTAACACAAGATACAGCCTGGTGACAGACAAACGGACGGACGGACAGCGAACTCTCAGTAATAGGGTCCTGTTTGACCCTTTGGGTACGGAACCCTAAAAAGCGAGCTCTTTAAACTGTCTATTGAAGCGTGGAAGCGACAGGGTATCCCGCGAAATTCTAATTTTCTTACTTTATTTCCCAGTTAGTGTCAGGCTGTATTGTTACGAGCTGGCTATAGGATAAATTATCACACTACCAATTAATCACAAAAAAACTTTAATTAACACTAAACAACACACAAACACTTACAAATTAATCACAATTACACAACTGATCACAATTCACTTACATATCGCACTAGTAGTTCACTTCGATCGCTTCGTTCCGTAGTCAAAATCAGACTAACTCGGGCCTCTTTCAATACCAGCCAGCACCCGCCCCCCAGTCCTAGCGTTTACTCGTTTCCCTGCTGTGGCTGGGCAGTCACTTCAGCCACTCTTCCCTCCCGAGATTGATCTTCTCTCGGTGTGCTTCGCTTAGGACAGCTTGACCGAAGATGACCCCTTTCTCCACAGGTGTAACATCTAGGGCTGTACCCGGTCGCATACAGGTGACGCCACAACCTCCCTGATGCGGTGAGTTCGGTGGTATTGCCTTACTGCTTCTACTTCCAAGGCGTCCTTCAGTGTAAACGTGTGTCTCATGATGCCCAAGTCTCACAGCAGCTCTAACTTCCAAGTCTCGTATTCCGTCGACGAAAGCCTGTACCAGATTTCCATCCATAAGTGCAGGGGCAGACTGGTATGCTTTCCGAACCAGCTTTTCGACTTCTAGGGCCCACTGCTGTAGGTTTTTGGCACTACGTTGAACACGATCCTTCAACTTAGCACGAAATACATGCTCCAGGTGCGCGTCGCCGTATCTGGACTCTTACGCCTCCAGCAGCTGCTCGTAGTTCACATCCTTGCCGAGCGTCTCAAGGATGTTTAAAGCTTGGTCTCGGAGGCCCAAAGTGAGGGCGGTCATGGCTTGAAAGAAAGAAAGAAACTTTTAAGACGCTTTGGTCCACCCATTCGCCTTCATAACGGCCTCAAACTGTATTTTATAGGCCGACCACGAAGATGTTCCGTCGAATGGCGGCACCTTAAAACCTCGTGCTGAAAGTGCAGCAACCACTGAAACTACAGTGCTCCAGCCTTAACTTCACTTAAGGCCTTCTTCACACCAGCAATCTGAACTTCGGATTCGCAGATACGATTCTCATGCTGGTGAACCTGCTCCTTCAACACCTTCAGATCTTTGCCGAAAGTTGCATGAAAATCCTTTATAAGGAGCATCTGTTCATCTTGGCGGCGGACCTGCTCCTCTTGATGGCGAACCTGCTCCTCCTTATCTCTTTTGCAATTTCTCTTTTAATCGGCGAGCCTGCTCCTCTTGACGGCGAGCCTGGTCCTGCAGCAGTGCCATTAAAACAGTCAAGTCTGGCGCCGCAGATGCTGGAGAAACTCCGGATGAGCCAGCGACTGGCTCCGACGTAGCCTGGGCACCAGTCGGTGTCTGTGTCGGAGAATCTCCAAACCTCCTTTGGTCCATATCTTGCTGTCGATGTCTTCTGGTACGGACACCGTCTGTGTCGCCCTTCGGTAGAATTGGCATAATTTATCCTCATTTCTGACAATTTTGTTACGAGCTGGATAGAGGATAAATTATCACACTACCAATTAATCACTAAAAATCTTTAATTAACACTAAAGAACACACAAACACTTATAAATTAATCACAATTACACAACTGATCACAATTCACTTAAATATCGCACCAGTAGTTCACTTCGATCGCTTCGTTCCGTAGTCAAAATCAGACTAACTCCATTCCGCCAACCCGTCGCCTATTTATATGGCCGACCCATGTTCGATAACCTTCCACAACTTCCGTGAGTGTCTAGGTAGTCCTAAAGCGAAACCCACCCTTCGAGAAAGTTCTACAACCTTCCTGAACCTTCTAGATAGCTCCATAGTGGCACCAATCCTTCTAGAAAATTCTAGAAAGGTCCAGAACTTTCTAGACATTTCCATTGTGGAACATTCTAGGATTATTCTCGAATCTTCTAGACATACTGGATCATTCTAGACTCGAACGTAATCCTAGAATGTTCTCGTAAAGCAGGCGACGTAACAGTATATTGAACAAAATATGATTTGCGCCCGTAATATGCATGTATATGTATTAACAGAATTATAATAATTAAAATAATCAATAATCCTCCTTAGCTTAATTTAATCCCATTAAATAACTATTTCATAAAAAAGTAATTCAAAAGAATTTAATGAACTTATTAATATAATATTTGTTGCGGCCGCGAGTCATATTTTAATCAACATACAACCCGACAATGACTTGCAAATTTCAAAAAACGCAAGAATGTTTGAATTTCGCGGCCCACCTTGGCTGGTATATAAAAAAGTAGTAAGTAGTTGATAGTTACCAATCGGTGACAATATACATACATTAAGGGTAAAGAAAACCCTTTCTGGCGTTTTATGTACATATTAGTGCTCGCACAGCAGGTAACTTGAACTCGGCCACGTCGCGACGGGTGCACGATCTGATGCTGCACCCGTGGCTCGACCTGGCGCTGCTGATCACGAGGACCCCCTACTACGAGCCGGCCGAGCATGCCAACATTACCAAGATCAACAACAAGCTGCGCCCACACGGGTAACTAACACATTCATACTGAAGATGATTGTAGTCAAATATGTAAAACAGCATGAGACAATAATGAAGGTCTGTGGCTACCATTATTTAGTTGTGAGTTTGTGAGGTGTGGTTGTGTGTCCTTGCAATAGTAAACATTCTTTACTTTTCCACAAACAGCCTAAGCTGCATTTTTCAGCAATTATGTGATTACAAAATTTGATTTTAACCTTGATTAACAACTTGTTTCAGAGTCTACAGATGGATGAAATATTACATCAATGCCCCTTGTTTTAATCGCAACCCTTCTTTTCACCACAAGAGACTTCAAAAACATCCCGTAGTACTACTTCATCCTTTTTGGTACTTCTCTGTAACAATGCTGCTGCCCACAGTGCTGTACCTACTGTTCTTCGTTTATGTTACGTTCTACACGGGCACCTCGTGCAACAATCATAAAACAGGCTCTTATACTGAACTGCACTATTCTAAGAAAGTAACTCACATATAGTTTGTCATAGTAGATATTAAAAAAAAATGGGTTTATTTACAGTGTTTTATTTACAAACAATTTAACAGTTTTATCTAGCAAAATCGAAATCTAATCATTTAAATAGATCTAGTAAATCTAAACACCAACTCCTACAACCTAGTGAATCTATACACTAACTTGGGCATTTCTAATAAGTGAACACTTGCTGACATTTTACACTAAGAAAATGAGATAAAGATGCAGCAGTTATCAGGTAGTGGACCAAGATCCCATGAATGCCAGACTTATGTTATTTTATAAAAGCTATAACATTTTTCTGTGGAAGTACCTCTGTAATTTTTTTAAATCTCAATTTTATGTATATGTTACGTGGGCAACTATTTGAAGAGGTTTCTCAAGCCGCCATACAGTTTTGTTGGTTCCTTCCCACTGCCAGAGCGTTGAAGGTCACCTGTGGTGCACGCAAAAGGTAAGGGAAGTGTATATGTCATCTAAACTGTCTGGCAGCTTAGGAAACAGCTTCAAATAGTTGCCCATGTAACATAGAATTCAGTTTAATAAAATTACAAAAGTTCACTTACAATTTAACATACTTAAGGTTCTAGGTGTCTGGTAGGGGTTTGCCACCACACAAAATGTCCGGTCGTAGAGAAGGTGAATCATGATATTGCCCTTAAGTAATTTAGAAAAATCACACTTTTAGTATGATGTTACTAAGCAGCTACTTAGCACAACTTTGTTACCTGATATCTGCCAAAGCCACCACAACCGACTTTATATAATATTCAAGTGTTCTTACATATATTAAGGTACTCCACAGAAAATTTTCAGCTTTTATAAAATGACATAGGTCTGGCGGTCACAGGATCTCCCTTATGGGTCATGATCTGGAAGAGACAGACAACACTAATAGCATATCCGTCATTGTCAGAAATCTGTACTTCATTCCTTTTTCTCGTCGAGCTTTCTCCTCCAGACTTTGACCTTGCCCCGCAGCTCCCGCAACCTCTTCATTTCATCCTTAAAGTCCTGGTGCTCGTCTCGGAACAAGCCGTACTCTCGCAGCTTCAGCATCAAGCTGTGAGTCTCGACGTGTCGCGGATAGTAGTGAATGATCTCCTCATTTGAATGAAGCGGCCGCTCAGAAAACATTTTGACGACTTTTATGGACTTGGGATTGGTGGGTATTGCGACCTCGCCGAAGATCCTATTTGACAGGCGCTGCATACGACGCGCATAGTTCGTTGTTGCCTTTATTAATTGAGAATATTTAGCGTAGTTTGTAGCCATTGTTTACCTGCAATTCAGATACGACAGTACACTAATCGTTTTTAGGTTATTTATGGTAATAATTTTACTGTACGGGTGGTTATAATTATAACACACGATTTTTATAATGTACCTTTCTGCGTTTAATGTTTAATTAAACTCTTTTAATTTATAAGTGCCTCATAAATTTATATAAAGTAACCTATACTAAAGAACAACTCTCAGTAATTATATGACAAATAAATGACAGAAAATGACACTGACAGGTGAAAAGTGACGGTCAAGTTAACATACTCAAAATAGGTACAAGTCTGTCTATAAAGTCATGAAATTAATGTTTGAGGAACTAACATTATTTAAAAGTAGGGCAACACTAAATCAAAGTACATCTAATGTCATCGGCTGTCATCGACTTGTTTTGTAACTCGATATTTATTGCATTTTTATTGCTTTTCAAATCTAAGTGGATTAAACCTAGAAGAAACGTGTTAAATATAAAGAAAACCAATCGGAGTGGAGCTCAAGAAATTATTTTTAAAGTGTATCAGCGATGTTTGTCTATAACACAAAGCTGGACAAATTTTATCAAATTTGGATGATGTTTATGCTCGAACAGCAGCTATGACAGGTATGTAATCGTGTTACTGTTTGTTTTTTATCTACCAGAAGTTACAAATATACCAAATATACGATTTTAAGACTAAAATAGGGATTGTTTACATTGCGCATTTTTAGGTTATATTGCAAATTTATGTAGGCCATATTGTAGTGCGACCAAAATTTTTGATACTTTTTGGTGATCAAATTTACTGCTGATTTTAAATCTGAATAAGTTATATCATGTCTGAAATTTAAAATAGTATCTATTTTCTGTCAGTACAATTATTAATTATTTAAAACTTTATTTCAGGAAAATCGGAGAGTACAGTAAAGCGTATTGTAGATGAAGGCTGTAAAAACGATGGCTAATTCGGAACCCCTGGCAAACACAGACAGGCCGTCCTAAGAAAGAAATGGATGACTTCAACATATGTGCTCTTCGACAAAAGATTCAATTCTTTTACTCGGTGAAGAAAGAGGAACCAACCTTAAGGAAACTTCAGGTCGTTGCCAAAACAGATCTGGATTTTGAATTTAGCCTGGAACTCCTGCGTAAAATTTTGAAATCGATTGGGTTTTCTTACAAGAAGTGTCAAAATAACAGAACAAGAATATTTGGAATCAGGTGATGAAAGTAATTAATTATTATGTTACGGGATATTTTTCATTAATAAACAAAGTTTTAAAAATATGTATGAACATTTTTCTTTTATTTACTCATTTATTTGAACGACAGAGACCATAGATTTGTGCTATCTCATATATTACTATACTACTTATGCTATCTGATCAAGCAAATTAATGAAGGTCGCATCTTTGGTTTCTGTAGTTTTTTAAATAAGATCTACGGATTTTACTACTTAACCTTTTCTATCTAGTTTAAAAAAAAGCGTCTACGAGTAAAAATTGTTTTCATTAAAATCAAGGTTCATCAATGTTTGCTTCTAGTACAAAATAATGTGCTAGTATCAAAATTAATTTAGTCACACTATACAGGGTTGCTAGGTGCACGACCGCAGCGCCCTCAATATTTTTCATGACTTTATAGACAGACTGTATACACTTACATATATACGATTTACATAGAAATACACAGTCTGTGGAAAGCCACAGTGGTTTAAGCCTGTAAGCCATAGAGGAAAAAGCTCTAGAGTTTGAAAAGAGCGAATCAGCAAACAAAATTTTGTGGCACTTTTTGCGGGAGGCGATTAAACACATACAGCACACTATAGGAATCTGACAATCGCACACAGATACATGCATCCTTTTGCCACAAACGCACACGAAGAAAAAACAACCACATAATAAAGAAACTTATGTCAATTCATATTCCTGATTTCTTTTTGTTTCCGGCTTGGACACGTGGCGCCATCTATCACCACAAGAACGTTATTGTTGTTTTTCTCGGAAACATATCTATATAGTTTGCGGACGCACACATACATTCGTTCACGTTAATTGTCTGTGAATTCGAACTTCTTGTGTGCGTCCGCAAACGATATAGATTAGGGTCACAAACGTAACTATGTTTAATTTTCGTTCGTTGCCGAAGTTACGTTTCGGATAAAGAGAGTAGACCCCCTGTACTTACTATCGCAAAAGTGCCAATAGGTACACTTTTCAAACCAAATCCCGTGCACTCGAAGACCACATCTGTTTAACACCCTTACTGCTATTGGTCCGCAACTCCGCACAAATAGTTTGCGGACCAATAAACGCGACCCTTTTTTTAAATACCTTTTGTTTAAAAAAAATCTTAGTCTCTGTTAATGATCCCAGATGTTAGACCACCGTTTTTCGACCAATAGGAATAAAACAAAAAAGGGACAAAGAAATAGAAAGTTTTTAACTGTTTTAACGCTGGAAGCAAGGATAGTCCTTACAGGGGTCCGATACTGAATTTGTTGACTGTACGCATGACGACATATTCAAAAATAGGGTCCTTCTATTGGGCCGGCGCAAACTATTTGTGCGGACCAATAGTAGTAAGGTAATAGTAATGTTATACAGATGTGGTCATCGTGTGCACGGGATTTTGTTTGAAAATGAGCAATATCAAAATATTTTATTTTACATAGGCCTACATGGGCACTTATAAAACGTCGACAGAAGAGGCACGGTTCGGGTTGGTCGTTTCCTATGGAGAAGAACCGGCAAGAAACTCCATGGTTACTCTTTTAAAATCATTTGGTTCTACAATATTTGGATGTTACAGCGTTAGTACCTAAGTATGAGAGGACAGCGTAGGCCCGACAATAAGTCATCGCTTACTACAAAAGGTAGAAAAAGATAATAGAGAAAAAAAATTACAAAGCCTACAATGTCCACACATTCACAAAAAATATGAATGAAAAGGAATCTATACAAAAGTAAAAATAAAACATAAGAACAATTAATTAAACAATTGACAAAAATGTAGTCATCAGTACTGTAACTATTCTGCACAATGAATAAACGGTGCAATGATTTGAAAACTATTGTAAAACATCTGAAAAAAAAATAATGGAATAAATAAAATTCGGAATAGAATAGAAAGAGTTTATATTTCGTACTATCAGAAAATTGGGGATAAGCAAGTTGCCAAAGTCATATGTAGAACTGACCGATAGAAAGTTTAAAAATTGCATCAAACGTAAGGACTCGTTTTTCGTTTTTAATTTTCTGATAGTACGAAATATAAACTCTTTATTTCGACCGTACAATAAACAGTGTTGTCAAAAGCCACAGATAACATAATAATATTTGATTAACAACAAACAACATCTAAGTATATCTATTATATATAAATAACATGTCACGTTGTTTGACGGGGATGGACTCCTAAACTACTTAACCGTGTGCAGTTAGATCCAAATTGAAAGATAGGCTAGCTACATCTCAATTAATCGCAATATTATTTTATTGCAACAATAATAACAACAATTCCACAAATGTATCGGCGTTTAGATGCTCTTACCATCTGGTTGCAGCGGTTTCTAGCCAATTTGTAAAGGACCCAGTTCTCCTCACTGCGATCCCGTCTATATCTTTTAAAAGCCTTGTCACGCCGTCTCAAAGCCATTCTAACTCCTGGGGTTATCCATGGAGCCGGAGGACGCTTAACAAGGACGGCCTTCAATGGTGCATGCGCGTCAATGAGTTGGAGAACCGACCTATTAAAAATCTCTACTTTCTCCTCCACTGTCGATGATTCAATAAGATCGTCCCAATCAAGGGCTTGTGTAGTAGTTCACGTAGAGTTCAATCTATATCTTCATATATATATAAATTACGCGTCACGTTGTTTGTCCGGGATGGACTCCTAAACGACTTAACCGATTTGAATCAAATTTGCACACCGTGTGCAGTTTGATCCAACTTGAAAGATAGGAGACACAATAAGTCACAATTATCTGTTAGCTCCAAACGATTCTAACAGATGGCGGTATCTGTTGCCTGGATTGAGTAAGTATTCAATAGATGGCGCTGTATAGGAGCGGAGCAGCAATGACAATATTTCGAAAATGTGACGGGAAAATGTGACGCAGACGAAATTGCGCGGGACAGTTAGTAGATTATATATTTTTTCAAACAAGGTTCATAATCGGGGTTTACGGGGGCGAACAATCGATCAACCTAGGTCTCATACAAAAATATAAATGCGGGCAAAATTTCAAACTAAAATTAAATTAAGATGCACGCCTTCATGTAAAATCATGCTTCATGATCAAATTTCATACTTTTTTGGATAGCTGATACGACAAGCATATTTTCCTAGTAATTTGTACATCAGGAGTACTTAGTATTTTAAAAAAAAAAAAAAAAATGTTTGAATAGGATTAGTGATATTTGCCAAAGTTGTACGCATTTTTGAACTTTAAATTATTAGCAAAGGTCTGTTACGGCATCAACTATGATAATATTTTCAGTTTAATAGTTTCAGTACATTCGTGCCGTAAATTATTTTTAAATTGGCTTCAAATGATTTAATCTGGGATTTTTCATACAAAAACTAAAAATCGAACTAACTCAAGTAGAACATATGGTGGCTTAATTTGTTGCATTTTAACCCTAATAAGACCTGCTGCAAGGACTACGTTGAGGTACCAGTAACCCTGTTTATTAATTATCCAGTTTTTTACCCTTACAAAAAAATGCAACAAACTTGTGTGTAATTCGAAATTAACAATCGTTTAAAAAGTGTGAAAAACTCTCGTAAATACGAATAAGGTGGAAGTAAAAAAAAAAATTATAGTTGGTACGTAGCTCTAGCTACTTAGCCTAAAGAAGGGATGGACGATCGACATTAGAAATACATCGATAATGATCATTAATGACATATTTTGACATTGACGTTTTAGATGGTGAATTATAACATCAAATTGTTTTATTTATTAAATGCACATATCTACTTATTCTGCCAAACAGGAAAAAAAAATCGGCTGGCAGTGTCCCTTTAGGTGACACTACCGTTACTGTTGTTATACCGTTACGTGAATTCGTATGTAAAAGGGAATTTCTTGTGCCTGTCACTTGTTAGACGCTCAAAGGCCACGCCCACGCGTAAGATCACTCACCATGTATTACATTTGGGCTAATAATCATATTCCTAATACGATGGTATGGTGCAGACAGCGTCAGTATGTTTTAACCCCTCAAAGTTTTAAAATGTTACACTGCTACAACATTTAATTCGTTTCGAATAATCTAAAGACCTTTCAAAAATAAAAGCTTGTAAGAACTTAATGTTTCCACCCGGAATCAAACTAATCGCTTCACCGAGCAGTGGCTTATGAATACGGCGGTTTAACAAATTAGCCAGCGAGGCCTTGAATATTGCGATGAAATTGGTAATCAGTATCGTCCGAGTCACTTTATCTTTAGGTTTCTATGTCTTTAGGTCTAATCGCTAGATGTTAAAATTAGAGGGTATCCATTAATTTTACTTACTTACGTTTTGTTTATAAAAATATCTTATACCCTCGAGTTACTACGTTAGCTTAGTCAATCTATACATATCTATACTTAATATTATAAAGCTGAAGAGTTTGTTTGCTTGAACGCGCTAATCTCAGGAACTACTGAACTGATATGAAAAATTATTTCAGTGTTAGATAGCCCATTTATCGAGGAAGGCTATAAGGCTATATATCATCACGCTACAACAAATAGGAGCGGAGCAGCAATGAAAAATGTTGCGAACACGGGGAAAATGTGACGCAGACGAAGTTGCACGAGACAACTAGTTAAAAAATATAATTCATGACAAAAATCAAATGTCTCACATAGTATTTGAACCTCCAACCTCATGCACGTCAAGCTATCTTGAAACCTCCGAATTATTTACAAGTTGAAGACACTTGTGTAAATGTTAAGCGTATTATTGCTAGTCGTTATACCCAATAATAGAAGTATTAACGTTTTATTGAAAAAAATAATATTGAAAATAGAGTTTAAAAGAAATTTTGAAAATACGAAAACCAACTAGTCCCGACACGGATTTGAACGCACAACTCTTTTGGGGGGTAAGAACTAATGGAGCTGCGTGTGCAACTCCCGTCCCCTCAAGTTTAAAAATTAGAACTTCTGACTGAGTGACTGATATATCAACTCACGGCCTAAACCGCTGGTCCTAGAGACCTGAAATTTGGAGGGTGTATTCTTTGTGAAGAATAAGTATCCACTAAGAAAGGGTTTTTCCAAATTCCACCTCTAAAGGAGTAAAACAAGGGATGAACGATTGTATCGAAATTAGTCATTTTTAAAGTTAGAAGCATGCAATTTCTTGTACTAGCTTCTGGTTAGTAATAAATAAATACGAAATTTAGCGTTTTTGAGAATCTACCCTCTAAGAGGGTTAGATAGGGGTAGAAAGTTTATATGCGGAATCAGTATTTTTTTCCTGTAATCGTCCACTACTGGACATAGGCCTCTCCCATGACACGCCACTGAACACGATCCTCGGCGACTCTCATACAGCTCCAGCAATGAAAACGTATTTCGTCGTTTTTGGAAATTCAACCTCAAACAGGAGAAATGGGATGGAAACATTACTATAACAATAATGGCCCGATAAGCTCGAATTTTACTATTTGTGTATCTTGACTATCTTGATTGAATTGATAAACACATATTTCAACGTATTTGGAAATTGCACCCTACAGACGACAAAAGTGGTTGAAGTGTTAGCATGTTTGTTTGGAAAAATACGCTAAAAGACTAAAAAACTTCATATACATACTTCTAGGGGATTTGGGACATTTTTCTTCATGGGTGTCATTTTCATAGTTTTTGGGGTCGCAGATAACAAAATGATTTCAAAATGAAAACCCAAGATCGGCCAAGGAAAACTTTCGGTTTTTCTTTTATGGGTGTCGTTTTCATGGTTTTGCGGATCGCTGATAACAAAATGAGAATTTTTTTCGGCACCATATTGAATTTTCATTTTGACCTCATTTTCTAGGTGCAAATAATGAAATTTAAAATACACAATGTCTCAATATCCTCCCCTAGGCTATGTTTGCATTGATTTAAATGAGAACTATTTCTCATGTCGGCAGATTTATGTTGCATGCTCCTGAGTGAGCTCTGCGAGTCGAGTAACTTGGTAATTCAAGCCCCAAAAGGAAACACCGTAAACGTGATTTACTAAGAGTTGCTAGGATATTACATTATTTAAAATAATCTTCCGGGAGTTTAATAGTTTTGCTCATTTACACCATTAACTGTATCGAAAGGCTTGCATGGATGACAGGGCATTCGGAAGACATGTATAAAATTGTAACATCGGTCGGTACTAATAATTGTATGGTGGTGGGTAGTTAGTCTTCATAGTGCGAATACACCAGTCTGTCGTCGCCCACGTGTAACCACCCACACGAACGCCCGAGCGAAGCCGTGGGCATCAACTGTTATTTATAAGATGACTATTTTCGACATTATTTCGCTGGGGTAACGCACACGTGGGCAATTGCCGAACTCCACGCGGGCGAAGCCGCGGGCAGAAGCTAGTTTATTAAATATGTTTCGAGATATTAAACTTGCAAAGTATAGTCTAATTGTTTTAAATTGCATGTCTGTTCTGACATGCAGCCCAGTTCACTGCGAATAGTTAACGAATTCATGTCAAAATAAAAAATCCAAATTTTTCTATGTAGTTAATATGTACATAGTTTCCGTTGTTGATACAGATGTTGCAATGTGTTTGAGGACATCGATTTACAAAAATCGAAACCATAGAGGCATCGATGAACGTCGACCATCCCTACTTATAAGATTGGTTGGGCATGCAACACACTGGCTGGCCCCTTATTCACAAACGCTCGGTTTCGGTTTCGGTTCGGAAAATCGTTTGTCTATCTCGCTCGCTTTCGTAATGCCAAAACAAGATAGACATACGACTTATCGAATCGAAGTCAAAACCGAGTGTTTGTGAATACGGGGGCTGATAGATAACAAAGTGATAACAAAATATTTTGCCGTCATAGAAAAGTAAACAGAATTCTTGAGTGACAAACAACACCGTTTTGAAAAGGAATAAAACCGAAGCAATTGTATATCAAGTATCGATTTCTCCAAACAAGTGATGTGTAGTGATTAAACGGCTTCAGTTACTCTGACCCATCTTGGTGCACTGTACGTGGGAGAGGGAGCAGTGGTGTTTGGTGCAGTTTTTAAACAAGCTTCTTAGTTCTACATAATCTGAATGTCTGACTTCGTGGCGGAAGTGCCTGAGGTTGTCGTAAAACCGGTGAGCAAACATACACATTTGAGATCATTGTTATAAAAGTAAAATGAACCAAAATCAATGTAGTAGCTAGATAAGTCAAACTGCAACTTATATTGTCCTAGCTTGTTTTCTGTTTATAGTGCCAACCAGTACCTAGTTATGCTATTGCTATGCTGTCTAAACAATACTAAATAACATGCCATCATTGTATCTCACTGATTCATATCACCTTTAAATATTTAATTCTAGTGTATGTGTGTACGTCACTGAACTCCTACTAAACGTCTTGACCGATTTGAATTGTTTTTTTTGTATACATTTGGGTGGTGCCCTGGATGGTGTAGATCTATACATCATCACACTACAACCATTAGGAGCGGTGCAGCAATGAAAAATGTTGCGTAAACGGGGAAAATGTGTTGCAGACAAAGTTGCGCGGGACAGCTAGTATCATATATAATAAAATTATTACTTACCAACTAACAATTTTGAAACATTTAATTAGAGATCAATTATTTGAGATGAGTTATAACGTGAAAATCAGTTTATAAGATTATATTATAACATATTTTATATTTAATAGTAATAATATAATATTTATCTATTATATCTCACCTTCTTTACATGGATGTCCTGAAACTCCTTACCCCCAACAATTTGCAATTGATGGAACTACTGAAGATAACTGAGACCTTCAGTAGTGCCATCACAATGGAATTTGGTGTGGAAAAATGTGTGCTCATGCATGTAAGGCGAGGGGAGATTGTGGAATCTGTGGGAACCCAGCTCTCAGATTCCATTAATCTTTCCTCTCAGCAACCGAAACCTACAAGTACTTGGGTATGTCGGAAGTGTTGGGCATCAATGTTGCTGACATGAAGCAATCGTTGAAGGAACGCTTGTTTGGCCGCTCGAGAAAAGTATTTAAGAGTCGTTTATCAGGCAGAAATAAGGTGAGTGCCTTCAATGTTTGGGTCATGCCAGTTTTGATGTACTCTTTCCGTGTACTCAAATGGACTCAAATAGAACTTTTTTTTTTCTTTTATTTAGTATCTGCGATCAGCTTCATGCTTTTAGCGGATGTTGTGTAGGTTCTCGCTTTTTAGAGTGTGTCTTCCAGCGAAGACAATTAAGCCTTAATTATAAGGCTTTATTAATTAAGCCTTATTTAAATCAAGAGATAACATCCTTTCTCTTGAGGCGCTTGTTGTAGCTCGGTGTCAGTAGCTTTGTTGCCAGTGCATTAGGATGGTTTTTGAGTCTATTTTGATATTGCTCTCTTGTCTTTAAGATCTCTTCCTTCACACTATTAATCTTTAGTTTCTCATGTATTTCTTTATTGGTGATATACCATGGAACATTGGCTATTGTGCGGAGTATTATATTTTGCATATGTTGGAGCATTGCTATGGTGGAGTTACAAATACTTCCCCATAGTTGGATGCCATATAGCCAAACAGGTTTTAATACTGATTTGTAAATCAGGAGCTTATTGTTTAGAGAGAGCTTGCTATTTCTGCCGAGGAGCCATAGTAAGTTGGTGTATCGAATCTTAAGCTCATCTCGCTTCATTTTTACGTGCTGGGTCCATGTTAACCGACAGTTGAGGTGTAGGCCTAAGTATCTCACGGAGTCTTGATGAGGCAGTACCGTATCTGCGAGTCGTACAGGGGGACAGTTCGCTCTCCGCAATGTGAAGGTGATATGAGTAGACTTTGCCGCACTTGTTTTGGTTCTCCATTTCTGCAGCCAGTTGGATACTTTATCTAAGCTCTTTTGTAGTGTTTCAGTGGCAGTATTGGGATCTCTATCGCTGGCTAAGATAGCGGTGTCATCATCAAATATGGCAGTCATAGTCCCCTCTGTTTGTGGTAGGTCAGATGTGTAGAGAGTGTATAGAGCCGGTCCCAAAACGGACCCCTGGGGAACTCCAGCCCTGATTTCATGGCATGCGGAGGTAGCGTCGCCTTCTTTAACTTGAAACAGTCGTCCCACCAGATAAGATTGTAGCAATTGGTAGTAGCAATGCGGTAGAAGAGTTTTAATTTTGTACAAGAGTCCCTTGTGCCAAACTCGGTCGAAAGCCTGCTGGACATCGAGGAAGACCGCGGAACAATAATCTTTTTCTTCCAGACTTTTCCTTATTTTTTCACTCACCCTGTGGACTTACTCGATTGTAGAGTGATGTAGCCTGAACCCAAATTGATGTTCTGGGAATAATCTTGTCTCTCTGTAAAATAGGTGCAATCCTTTGCAATAGCAATTTTTCAAAGATTTTTGACAGAATTGATAAAAGGCTGATTGGTCTGTAGGAACTAACATCACCTGGTGGTTTTCCTTGTTTATCATTATAATTTTGGATACTTTCCATTCATGAGGGTAATGCTGAACTCTAAGGATACCATTATAAAGTGTAGTCCTTTTTGGCAGATGTTTTAGGATTTGACATTTGATATTCTTGTAGTAGGACTTCATCAACTTCCCTCTCAAAAGTTTGGTCATTACTGTCATTAGGGCTAAATGTTTTATACAGACGTTCGGCAATCGCATCGGCTTTTTCTTGGGGTGTTCTCGACCACTTTTGGTTATTTCTCAGTGGTGGTTTAGAGACTCGGGTCTGTTGTATGATTTTGTAAATTCCATAATGACTTGGGTCACCTTGGTTGCAGTTAAAGCTTCTAAGTTCTGACTGTGTCTGGCGGGTATCATACCGCCATTTTCCTAGCATATAATATCTTTCAGCCCTTTACCAGCTCTATTAAACTCAGTTCGGTCTTCGCTACGCCTACTTTGATGCCAGATTCGTCTTAGTCGCCGCTTTTCTAGGACAACATTTTTAATGTATATCGGGTAGTTAACATTTTCTGTGTGATCATCAAGTGTGGGGCTGCTTTTCCAACATGCTCTTTGCATAGGTGAAGTTATGTTTCGCGTGGCGTCCTCTATGTCCATAAGAACAATTTTGAGTTCTAAACGCTTTTCGATGTAGTCACTAAAGGATACCCAATCTGTAAGACGATTGTACAGTGTTTCTGGTTTTGATATCTGTATTACCCTGGTGCTCATGGTTAGCAAGACAAGAGTGTGGTCTGAAGAGCCAACATAGCATGATTCTGCTTTGACGTAGTGTTTGGATAATCCTTTTATAACAAAAAAATCCACAAGTCGGGCATTCTTTTAGGAGCAGTGGGCATGTGTATGTGTATGTGGGCTCCGAAGTTGAGATCGTAGTCATGTTGTTACTGTCAACACTTAGTTTCAGTTGCCTGCCTTTAGTATTGGTAAGCCTTGAACCCCAGCTTACATGCTTGGCGTTCCAATCACCGCCCAACACTAACCGTTTACCGAGTGTTTTAAAGAAATTTGAAAACATATTTTCAGTAAGTTTGTGCTTCGGAGGACTATATATTGCAGAGACATAGAGGTATCCAGTTTGACCTTCAACTACTATCGTTGTTGCTTGCAGGTAGTCGTGATTGTATCCCGGGAGCACATGGTGTCTTATTGTTTTTTTTTTTTATAATCACTGCAGTTCCAGCATGCCCTGTTCCGTCTGGGTGTACTGTGTGGTAACACTGATAGTTCCTAAATTTTATAGAACTGGCTAGGGTACAATGGGCTTCAGATACAAGAAGAATTTCGAGTCTATGTTGAATCATAAAGAGTTCCACTTCTTGTTTGTTCGGTGCTAAACCGTTAATGTTCCAAGTTCCTATGTTGAGAGCTTATCAACGAGTTTTACCATGAGACTCATAAGGGAGCTCATTTGTTGTAGTAACATCTCGAACCTTTCAGATTGTTTGAAGAGTATTCGTTCTAAAGAAGGGTGGAGATGGGTAGTTTGAGGAGACCGAGTGTGAGTAGTTTCACAATTATTTTTATTGCTGTGTTGTGATAATACTTCCGCATATAACTTTCTCGGTTATTTCTCTTGTATAGTTGTTGAGTTGTTATGTGGTTCTACAGATGATGTAGCAGTTAGTATATTTGTTTTATCTGTAGATCGTGTTTTTTTTTTGTTTTAGTGGTTTGTGGTTTCTAGCTAGTATTTCTCTGTAAACCTCACAACCCTTAAAATAAGCTGGGTGGGGACCACCACAAAGAGCGCAGTATGATGGAGTATTTCGATCGCGTTTTCTGCAGTCTGAAGTTTTATGAAACAAATAAGTTTTATGTTTTATTACCTTTTCAAACACCTTGCTAAAAACCGGCAACACGGATACGGGTCTATAGTTATTGGTATCTTTACTGTCCCCACACTTGAAAAGTGGTATTACCTTGCTGTATTTCATAAGGTCTGGGAAGACCCCTTGGTCCACACACAAATTAAAAATTAAGGCTAAATACGGTGCTATAGTGTCAATAATAGCTTGACACATTTTAGTAGACGTTCCCCATAGATCTTCGGTTAATTTGTAGTTAGTGTAAGAGTTTCTTTAAAAGATTTAATGACTGCTATGGGGTTTATATGCTTAAATTGAAACTCAACAGGACAGACTGAAACGTTCGCTTTTAATAAATCAATAGAAAGCAAGGGTGAGGAATTTAAGGTTTCGGTAGTTTTAAGTGGGATTTTGGTAAAGAAATCTACAAATTCTTGAGCTACTTCGTTTTTAGAGCTTAGAAGACCATGTGAAGTCTCTAGTCTGATATCATTATTATATTTTTTATTTCTTTTAGATTCACTATTGATAATTTTCCAAACCGTCTTTATTTTGTCATCGGCGGACTTGATCTTGTTGCTAATGAATAAGGCTTTAGCTACCTTGCAAGTGTTTTTAAAGATTTTTGAATAAGTTGCAACATATTTATTAAAAGTTTCCGAGTTGATGTAAGGCTTAAGGCCGTACAACTCAAATAATCGCTCCCTACTTATCCTAATACCGTTAGTTGCCCAGTCACTGAACATAAACTTAGGGTAAATAGATTTAGTTTTCATTTTTAATGTATTGCTAGCTGTCTCGTGCAACTTCGTCTGCGTCACATTTTCCCGTTTTCGCAATATTTTTCATTACTGCTCCGCTCCTATACAGCGCCATCTATTGAATACTTACTCAATCCAGTCAACAGATACCGCCATCTGTTAGAATCGTTTGGAGCTAACAGATAATTGTGACATAATTTGCAATAAACTAATATTGAGACTATAAATTGAGATGTAAGCTATCCTATCTTTCAAGTTGGATCAAACTGCACACGGTGTGCAAATCTGATTAAAATCGGTTAAGTCGTTTAGGAGTCCATCCCGGACAAACAACGTGACGCGTAATTTATATATACACTTCTGGACACATCTATTGGCCCACCTTAGAGTTTAGGTTTCGATGGCCCCTACCGAAATATGATTGCTAGATTGAACAAAAACTGTTGATGCAGTTTTAAACCTGATACATTTTACCATCTTTTTCGATCGTATTCTTTTAAATTTGAATTCAGAATACCATACGACATGGAGCTACGCCTAACCAGTCGGATATGCGCCTTGTTAAAGGCAATTGATTTTTGAATAAAAAACATGTTTTATTTGGAATTAATATTTTTTATAATTAAAATAATTTGGAATTTGTCTGAGATAAATTACAAACAAATCGGTGTATAAAAGATTCCAATGCGGCCAGTACTTTTCGAGTTATTTAATTGAGTATGAAATATCCCTAGACCGTGTTCATGTGTGTAGTTAGTATCAAACTAGTGTTCAAAAGCTTTTAATTTAAACTAATATTATAAAGAGGAAAGATTTTATTGTTTGTTTGTTTGTTTGCATTGAATAGGCTCCGAAACTACTGGTCCGATTTGAAAAATTCTTTCAGTGTTAGATAGCCCATTTATCAAGGAAGGCTATAGGCTATATTTCATCACGCTACGACCAAAAGGAGTGAAGCAGCAATGAAAAATGTTACGAAAACGGGGAAAATGTGACGCAAACGAAGTTGCGCCCGGACAGCTAGTAAATTATTAATTTTTAATTCTAAATTATTTGCAGACTATTGCATTAGTGTCATCCGTAATAATAACGAGCCTAGTGTCTGTAAACGTTTTTAGGGTTCCGTAGCCAAATGGCAAAAAACGGAACCCTTATAGATTCGTCATGTCTGTCTGTCTGTCTGTCTGTCCGTCCGTCCGTCCGTAAGTCACAGCCACTTTTTTCCGAAACTATAAGAACTATATTGTTGAAACTTGGTAAGTAGATGTATTCTCTGAACCGCATTCAGATTTTCACACAAAAATTGAAAAAAAACATAAATTTTGGGGTTCCCCATACATAGAACTGAAAACCAAAAAAATTTTTTTAATCATTCCCTTACGTGTGGAGTATCAATAGATAGGTCTTCAAAAATGATATTGAAGTTTCTAATATATTTTTTTTCTAAACTGAATAGTTTGCGCTAGAGCGACTTCCAAAGTGGTAAAATGTGTGTCCCCCCCCCTCTAATTTCTAAAGTAAGTGGAGGAAAATTCTGAAAATATTTAGGATTGTAGAACGTAAAAACCGGCCAAGTGCGAGTCTTACTCGCACACAGGGTTCCATAGCTCCAAACAATATAATAACAATATTTTGAACTGTAATTCATTAGTTAGTAGTATTAGTTAGTAAACTTCCACACAACCGCAAAACTAAATTTGTTTTTCATAGTATGTTTATGAAAAACAAAGTTACTGCTGCAGTTTGATGAAAAAGTCCCATATCTCAAAAACGAAACATCATATCTTATTGAAACCAATTTTCGTTGATAGTTTTTTTTACGTTCTACAATCCTAAATATTTTCAGAATTTTCCTCCTCTTACTTTAGAAATTAGAGGGGGGGGGGACACACATTTTACCACTTTGGAAGTGGCTCTAGCGCAAACTATTCAGTTTAGAAAAAAATGATATTAGAAACATCAATATCATTTTTGAAGACCTATCCATAGATACCCCACACGTATGGGTTTGATGAATTTTTTTTTTTTGGTTTTCAGTTCTAACTATGGGGACCCCCTTAATTTATTGTTTTTTTTTTCTATTGTTGTGTAAAAATCCTAATGCGGTTTACAGAATACATCTACTTACCAAGTTTCAACAGTATAGTTCTTATAGTTTCGGAAATAAGTGGCTGTGACATACAGACGGACAGACAGACAGACAGACATGACGAATCTATAAGGGTTCCGTTTTTTGCCATTCGGCTACGGAACCCTAAAAAAACTATCAACGAAAATTAGTTTCAATAAGATATGATGTTTAGTTTTTGAGATATGGGACTTTTTCATCAAACTGCAGCAGTAACTTTGTTTTTCATTAACATACTATGAAAAACCAATTTAGTTTTGCGGTTGAGTGGAAGTTTACCAACTAATACTACTAACTAATGAATGACAGTTCAAAATATTGTTTTGGAGCTATGGAACCCTGTGTGCGAGTAAGACTCGCACTTGGCCGGTTTTTTTTTATGTACTCAATTAAATCATTAAGGAATAAGACGAGGAAAATTGGGCCTAGAACAGATCCCTGCGGGACACCTAGAAATACTGACATTAAATTGGAGTTCAATATTTTTTGTTCTTCATGCACTACTGTCTTTATCTCTACAAATTGACGCAAATAAGATCGAAATAGCTTAATTCCCGGAAGAATTGGACTCTCTTCCCATCCCGCCGCGAGATACTACCCGCGCCCAGGGTGAACCCAGGGTGGCCCAGCAGATGCTATTCCTTCCAGACGTATTGAGAGGGACGGCAGCAATCAGGCACACGAGGAGGTTTTCTGATGCAGCACGGGGGTCATGAATCGGCCGGAGAGAACCTCGTTATCGAGGCGATGAATAATTGGTACCCGCTTCTGGTTCCTAGGGACGTGCTGTTAGTACTTAGCACTAAGGAAGTGCTGAGAGCCCTTAAGAACTAGAACCGGGAGATATTTTACGGCCTCGGGGACGAGGAACAAAAAATTCCTACCAAGTTCAGAAAGAAGTCTCGAAACCCTCATATGAACAGCATTGTCCCGTTGCAATATAGAGGCGGGCACTCGATGTAGGCAAGCTCCTTATGGTCCTGCAGAGAGAGAGCGTCGAAGACCAGACGTCTCTGGTGCAGCGCACTCGCAGCTTAGCATAAGGTCGTCACACCCGGCCACCGTAGGCACGGGCCTGTAAAGGGCTAGCTAGCTCACCGTCCGTCCGTCTTATGAAGACAGGCCGTGTCCACGCGCACCTCAAGGAGATGTCAGCAAATCGGAAGGGGTTCGAGAGGGCCGATGCCTGCCTGCGGGACTGTTCGAAAGGATACCGTGGCCCTGGAACACAAAGGGCTAAGAAGGATAATGGATGGGTTTTAGTCAGTACAAGTCTGACGCTCCTTTCCGCTCGGCCCACAGCGGTCATTTGATGATTTCCCATCCGTGAAAAAAAAGGGTTCTTGAATTGATGATTTTAATGATTGTAGTAACTCTTAGTCCAGTAACTTTGTCGCCTGAAAGTACGGGGTATTTTGTGTCAAATCCGGTAGTTCTGTTTTTTTGCAGATTTGTTTATAATGTTGGCCCACTTGCGAAGTTCGAAAACCATTTAAGATAGGCAGAGATAATTCTAGTCTCATATTGTAGCAAATTTAGTCTACTTTCAAAACGTCTTATCAAAAAAAAAGGAAAAGCTACTATCAAAAACTAGTCCATTAAGCTTATAATCGCCAAAATCTGAAAAAAAACGAAATTTTACCCAAAATATACGTTTGGCGCTCGAGGACACAAACTTGAATTATTAATTGGGCCAACATCATAAACAAGTCTGCAAAAAAATAGAACTACTGCAAATAGATTTTTTATATATATATTGATAGACAAATCCTTATGAATATTAAATATATTATTTATATGAATATTTATAAACAATGATTTTCCTCATGTAATGTTTGAATTATAATAAAATCATTCAGATTTTGATGGTATTATTTGACTAATTAATAACTTATTATTGTAATTGTATTATTGACTAATTATTAACTCATTATTGACATTGTATTATTGATTAATTATTAACTTATTTTTGACATTGTTTACCACTGAATGAATTTACAAATTGAATGATTTATAATTTTGATTGACTATCTTAATCTTTTGACATTAGATAAATTTTTGGTTATGTATGGTTTATAAATTATTTCATAATTAATTCTACTTTAAAAATTTTGCATGCCTCACGGTAGAATGTATTGGATCCTTCTCCTACACCACATTTCACCATATCACCATATTTTTGTACCTACATTCTTAGCAAATAAAATTATGTCATTCATTCAATTTCATTTAAAAAAATTAGAACTACCAGATTTGACACAAGCAATGATACTGGACTATCTGTAAAACCATTTTTGGTACGGTCGCGAATCACATTTATGGTACGGTCGCGAATCATATTTTTGGTACGGTCGCGAATCATATTTTTGTTACGGTCGCGAATCATATTTGAATCAACATACAACCCTACACAGACCTGCAAATTGCAAAAAAACTAAAGAATTTAAATTTGGCGAGCCACCCTTGCGCTTCCACCTTAAATAGACTTTACATGTTTTGTAATAAAATATTAAAATGTGGTTTTCGATATCTAGTGTGTTTCTCATATTCTCGAAATGTACGGTCGGTATACAGGCCGCTTCTTCTATTTATATTGTTACGTCGTATGCTTTATGCGAACATTCTAGGATTACCTTCGAGTCTATAATGATCCAGTATGCCTAAAGATTCGAGAATAATCCTGGAATGTTCCACGATAGAAATGTCTAGAAAGTTCAAGAAAGTTCTGGGTCTTTCGAAGGATTTTTGGTCTTTTGAAGGATTGTTTCCACTATGGAGCTATCTGGAAGGATGAAGAAGGTTATGAAACTTTCTCGAAGACTGGCTTCCCCTAAGAAACTGCCTAGGCGTTCACGGAAGTTTCTCGAGATGGGTCGGCCATGTCGAGTTGACGTGTTTGCAGGAGCAGGGATTCTGATTTCGACTAAGAAACGAAGCGATCGAAGTGAATTACTAGTGCGATATCTAAGTGAAAAGTGATCCGTAGTGTATTTTCGATTAAGTGATTGTGATTTGTGATTAAGTTTTAAGTGTTTTGTGTTAATTAAAAATAATTAGAGTTTAAAGTGGTAGTGTTTTATTTTATCCCATACCCAGCTCGTAACAATATTGTTAAGTCGGTTGTGGGTGGAGGGTACGATATTGTTTCATCTTTGTAACTTATTAGTTCCCCATCAATATAGAGTTGATTATTTCTGATTACGGCTTGCTGTCCTTTATTTCGTGCTACGAGTATTTCATCTCGCAAGTTTTTCCTATCATTCCTTGCTTCTTCGTTTAAAGAAGTGAACAGTCAAGTTCCTTATAAATAACTGCTATTTTCTGTTATATGTTTAGTAATTCCATTGCTAATAAGCCCAATAAGCATTGGTTATTACAGTATATTAAGTATGTTTGCTAAACAAATTCATTTTATCAATTGAAACATTTTACAGGGCAAGATGATCAACCTTTCAACTTCGAAAATGAAAGCCATCCTAGCAGCAATGGTTCTGATGTTATACGTCTACCTCTTAGTGTACTTGAAAAGCATCTACTTAAGAAATAAAAGACTTGATGAGATAATGGCTGTGGTAAGCTACATTTACACTTATTTATGAAAACAAAATTAGAACCGAGACAAACACAGAGTATATAGATAAGTATCTATAGTAATATAGATGACAAACAGAGGGAAGTTATTTAAATAGGGTATCCCATCGTTACAGGCGTTAAAAACTGAAAGAGAGTTGCTGAATGTCCACACCTTAGACAAGAAACTGGCAATGCAGATGGCGCAAATTGACCGACTTTATGGAGACTACTAGAAGCTGCAGACAATAGTTATTATTTGCCTTTATATGTAAGGTGGTCATAATGCCACAAGACATTCTTTGCTAATCGAAACTATTACGTGATGGTTGTTGTGGCATGTGATGATGTGACCTGTGCTATGCTACCACACAGTGGCACTCACCATACATCATTGTACGGATAACTTGAATACTTAATTGCAAAACAATCAGTTCGGTTGGCAACTCAATTTATTTTGAACGAATAGTAGTTCAAAATAAATTGAGCTTACTTAATTTATACAGTCTTTATTAAGTCTACACAATCACAAGCACTAATATGCACACAAATAGCAACTTTGAAAAGTGGTTTTATTGAAACTACACTAGGAAATCGTTTTTGAATTTTGCTAACCACACACATATTAATGCTTGTGACTGTAACTCATTCTTAAGAAGATAACATCGTGTAATAATTATCAATAATGACCCATTTACATAGATATCGACTAACATATTTAAATTCTATAGAAGAATGCGGAACAGGGTGTAAAGTTCATAATCCATCATTGAAAGAGGTATTGTCTGGTTGTCTTTACGTATTATGTATTAGGTATATTAAAAGAGTGGATAATTTGCTTGAGCGACGCAAGACTTTTGCGCGATTCAGGTATGAACTTAGTTATATGGCGTTATAAATGTCGCCAAAATACCGAGAGAATCTTCTTAAAATACTCAAAATTTTTAAAAATTAATGTTTAATGTTCCTAACCCCTACTTATTACAGTATTAAATAAAACTATTCTGTAAGAAAAAAGCTAACAAGTTAAGTAAAAAAGTTACTCACCTTACAACATGGTGGTATTCAGCAAGCTATAACGCACAAATAAATTAAGCAATCTTTTAAAACACATAACCCTAATTTTGGGTTTCGCCGCAGTCGGGTGAGAAAAGTGTCAAACAATCAAACGAAGGCCATGAATATACTTGTCGGCGTATATCGTAAACAGGGCCGTGCCTACTGATCTCATTGGCGTGTCTTACCTCACATAGGCGATTTTTATCAGAAAAGAGTAGAATTTATACCATATATGTTAACAACACACCATCAAATGGCTCAGTAAAACTGAACTTTTGGCTATTTCCCGACATAAAGTCGGATAAAATAAAATGTTTCATATTATGGCACCTACAGCCAAATCAAATCAATTGGCACAGAGTGCAGTGTTGTGTGATTAAGCTCCCTCTCAAATCTGTTGTTTAAAAGGAAGTATTATTCTTAGAATCTAGTATCTGAAATGTCATAGGTACATACTTTTCTTATAATCTGGCTAATTGTGGCATGTAAATTATGTTATGCTCTCAGCATGTTATTTATTTGTTAGTATTTTACGCGCGATATGTGCTTATCATTAAGTTTATTAACATACCTAATGCACCTTTTCGGGAGAATTACGCCCGTGGAGAGGGCACCTTAAAGGCCCATTTAGATGGAGAGAGTTTCTCGAACGTTTTTTGGCGAGAAATCGTACGCTACTATCGCAAGCAATAATCGCCATAAGATTATCGTATCACAACAATATGGTTTTAGGCAAAAATTACCTACGGAAGACGCAGTGACGGCATTAACCACTCATATTGTTAAACTAGTAGATTCAGGAAAAAAATGTATAACTGTATTTCTTGATTTAAAAAAAGCTTTTGATACTGTTTCTGTTCCCATTCGTAGTCTAGAAGGTATAGGTGTGTAAGAGGAAGCCCGTTAGCATTACTCATAGATTATCTACGGGATCGTAAGCAAAAGGTTAAGGTAGGAGAATATATTAGTAAGGAGTATTACGTGACCTACGGCGTTCCGCAGGGCAGCGTGCTGGTCCCGACTCTATTTTTAATATATAGAAACCATCTCTGCAAAATGATGCCAGATAATGGTCGCGTTTTCTCATATGCAGATGACACAGCTATTGTTTTTTCTGGCGACACATGGGAATCCGTATATAAATCTGCCGAAAAGGGTCTTTTCGAAATTGTTAACTGGTTAAACTCACATCTTCTAACACTAAATATTTCTAAAACAAAATATATTGCATTTACAAACTACAACAACACTCAACCCAGACCTAACGAAACTCTCAAAATCCACACTTGTCATAATACTTCTAGCACAAATTGTTCTTGTAAAAATATAGAAAAAGTAACTCATAAAATACCTAGGTATAATTGTTACCCACACAGATATGGTCATGACCCGTAGAAACCCGAGAAAACTTATTTGGATATTTAAGAACCTAAGACATGTAACATCTAAAAAAAATTTAACAGAAATCTACGTTGGTCTGGCTAAATCAATTCTTATCTACTGCATACCCATGTGGGGCGGTGCGACTAAAACGACCGAAGATCTCTTATCAAGGTCATGTACCTACACCAAACCGTTTAGATTCCCGACCAATGAGTTATACTCCCTAAGCGATATTCTCACAGTCAGAAAATTGTACATACTCCACGCTATCTTAAAATTACACAAAGTCCTGCCATATGACCCTCACTCTCAGGAAAGAAGAAGAAAACACAGTGTTGCACCAGTAGAATTCGTCAAAACTAGTTTTGCAAAAAGACAATTCAATACAAATTCCGCTATCCTCTATAATAAAATAAATAAAATGATTAACATCTATCCCATGACTACTAAAGACTGCAAAAAGGCATTAGTTCAATGCTTCGAAGGTTCAATGGTTAAAACTGAAGACCTATGATGACATTGAAATATTGCTGCAAGCATCGTCAATATGAGTAATATATTGACAGGGATACACACACGCATGCACACACACATACACATCACACATATACATACACATAAATACATGCACACACTCACACACACCATTTTAGGAGATATCTCTAAGTTCTTTTATTTAATTTTTAGATATTGCTTATAATTTTTTATTTAAATTTAATTTTCTTTTTGTACACCACTTTTAACATTTTTGTATTTGTAATTGAAGAGCGGGGCCACCTAGCATAGGTATATATTTTACTTAAAAGGAGGTCCCTATGTAAGACTTACTGTAAAAGTTGTAAGTTTCTGCAATAAACCTTTTTCATTTTCACAATGTTTACTTAGGCAAGAACTAAATTCTCGTCTACGATTATGTCATAAGAGATTCGCAAGTAATTTATCGCCTACTGTTTAGACAGCTAAAATTATAGTACGAAGATTCTTGATTACGAGTTCTCGACTATGTAAACAGGATATCGTATGACATTTTTTCAAGTTCATACGAGTATCGTACAAATCGGTCTGAACCGATTTTGAATGCGAGATTTGCCATTCGAGTTCACTGATTACTACGGTATTGTTCTCAAAATGACACAAAAATCATTCTTTGGTACTGCCGATAATGTTAAGTTCATTGAAATTTATAGAAGTTACGAGTGTTTGTAGGATACGGAGAATGTGCATTATAAAAATCGTGATGCAAGAAATGCAGCTCTTAATGAATGTGCGAGAGAATTGGGAGTTTTCGTTTTCATTTTAGTAATTCTAGTCTTAGAAGCGCAGATATAATTAAAACACCCTCGCGCACTGCACTCATGATAGCGACTGGCACAAAACCTCGAAATACAATTTTCGCTTTGTAGTTCTGTTTACACGGAGATAGATATATTCTATTGCGAGGCAATTGTCACCCAAGGGGAAGGGCGACAATCGTGAATGTTTACACGAAGAAACTTTTTTATGTTCTTTCGATAATCGTATCTTCGAGTCGAGAAACTCTCTCCATCTAAATGGCCCTTTATACTTACCCGTTCTTGTGATACAATATTCTATTCAGAATTTACAATGTTACCCCGTCTCCTAACCAAAGCGACCGGACGCCTTCATATATCCCTCATTTATTCAATTTTATTCGGAACTCCGCAAAGCGCCCTCTGTCGACCGCGAGGATCGCGTACTGGCGATGGCGCGTCGTCGTGGCGGTTCACTCCGTGTCAGTCGCTTTCGATTAGGAGACGACCTTAGTACTAAAATTATAAGTTTTGGTAATACAACCCTAACAATGCACGACTTAATCTAGTAGTTTAAAACAATGTATACATATTTACGTGTTTGTTTGAGCGTGTCCTTATTCTAAACTAATATTATAAAAGAGGAAAGTTTGGTTGTTTGTTTGTTTGTTTGCATTGAATAGGCTCCGAAACTACTGGTCCGATTTGAAAAATTCTTTCAGTGGTATATAGTCCATTTATCGAGGAAGGCTATAGGCTATATATCATCACGCTACGACCAATAGGAGTGGAGCAGCAATGAACAATGTTGCGAAAACGGGGAAAATGTGACGCAAACGTAGTTGCGTTGCGCCGGACATCTAGTTCAGCTAGACAGAAGTTAGTTATTGGATTTTGATGCGGTTTTCACTATATTTTATGTAATTTATGTTGGAAGGATGTGTATGGCACCTGTCCCACAAATATTGTACGTCTCCTCAGCAAAAGAGAAACATCGCGGCGGCGGTTTTGTAAAAGTCAGCGATCATAGTTGATGGCTGTTACAACACCGCCGCTGCCGTGTTAAGTTGCTAGCTCTGCTGTAGGTACTTGCTTCTCGCTAACCGATGCCTTTTATCTGTGGGACAGGTGCCTTGCCTGTAACAGTGTACCTATACATACATAAAAAACTTAATTATATTTAAGAATTAATGTTTTGTTAAATGTACGAATAGTGATATTTTTGACTGATTAATAAATTATTGATAACTGTGTGTTCAAATGAGATTAATAAATGTAACCAAAGCCCAATGAAGTTGTACAGCAGGCGACATACATACCAATCTAAATTCATGTGAGAAGTCTGCCTGTACTAACCTACCGCGGTTTGTTGATTACCTAGGTACTGTATTATTATTCCCTAATGTATTAGCATTTATACTACAACATTTGGGTTAAATGAAAACATAAATAAAACAACAGAAATGTACACTGAAGTTTTATTTTAACATGAAAACTTAATGACCTATAATTTGAGACGTGGTGTTTACCTGTACTATAGGTACGTACAACAACTTTATATCTACATCCAAACATATTAATAATGATTTAGAGAAATACTTCAAGAGTTAAAAGACGCAGTGCTTTGTGCGAGTCTGTAAGCCTATCGGGATGAAAAAAATGCCAAACTAAAACTAAACAAAAAACTACGTAGAGGCAAGATTTTGATACAAATTTTAACTTAATATGCATTATCTTAAACTGTTAAATAAGCAATATTTCTATATGTATACAATGTCAAAAAAAACTTATCCGATCCGTGAGGGTATTAATAGGTATCTATATTATATTCTATTCTATTTATGTAATCCTTTTACGATTACAAGTAAAAAATACTTACCCTGATTAAAATTAAATAAATGCACTAAAATGAGGAAACTTACATGCCAAGGCTAACACAACAAACAATACTGACGATCAAACATACTAATGCCGACGATGGTGTTGTCACGTTTTAAAAGTTTGTGGCATTTTAAAATGTTTACTTTTAAGAACATTTTATATTTCGTATTTGATTTAGCTCTGTTATTAGTATACCTAAATGCCGCTTTTGGATCGGACAGGGTTTTTTAACATAGTATTGTATATTATACGACGAGTTACGAGAGACTCGTGCTCCCGGCGATAGCGTGCAGCTGTGGCTGTTACTGCAGCAGGTTCTCAAGGCTGCGGCAGCTGGCGGCGCCGGCGCCGGCCTGGCGCTCCAGCACGGCGCCGGGCGCGCACCGCCACGGGTCCGCCGTGTGCGCCTGCCAGCGCGCCAGGCGCTCGCGCAGCTCTTCCTCCACTTGCTGCAGAGATGGCTTGCCTGAAACAATTGTGCACCTTTCTACATTCGATACTCATTCTCTTGAAGTGGGTAGAACAGAAAAAATGGAAAGTATTTAGGTAAATGAGAAAAAAACAATTTTTATGAAGGTGACATACATACCATGCAAGTTTCTGGTCTCGGTGGGGTCGGCGCGAATGTCGTAGAACTCCCACTGCGGCCTGTAGTAGTACTGCTGCAGAGTCTTGTACCACGGCAGCGGCTGCTTGTTGCGCGTGCGGTTTAGCACGTCCTGGAATCACGACCATACTGACTGATGTACAAGGTCGTAGTTTCAATTAGCACGTATCTTGGTTAGTACTAGGCTGGCGGAACTCTTACCTGGAAGGTAGGCGACACGTACAGATCCTGATCTATCGGGAAGGGCATCCCAAAGTTGAGGTTGTGTATCAGTTTGTACCGACGCGTGCGCACTGCGCGCATCGGGTAGTACATCGTGATCTCGTGGTGAGTCTGAGACGCGAATATCGCTTCATCTTCAGAGTACGGTGGTTCTAGATAAGGATTAGATTTCACATGGAAATTATTATTTTTAATTGTACATGCATACAGCTAAGTGTTGATGCTACTAATTAAACTAGGTAGGTAAGTACTAGGTACTAACCTTTTTCTAAAATAGGAAGCAAACTCTTTGGTTTATCTGACTGCAGTATATCATTGCTATCCTCTCCAAATGGGATGTTGAACCAGTCCATGACGGTGGGCATGACGTCCAGTAGGCTGACCATGGTGAAGGAAGCTTCGTTCTTCCTCGAGCGAGGCTTCGGAGAGGCGATGATCATCGGCTCCCGGAGACCAGGGTCATAGAAATTCGTGCGGCCAGACGGGAAGGGAATACCGTTGTCCGAGGTGTATATCACCAGGGTGTCGTCCAAGTGTCCAGCATCTTGCAGCTCTTTGAGCACTAGACCTACACCTGTGTAACAAATTGTTGGTAAAAATACTGTATTAGATTTAAAACATAAGTCATACATAACTCACGATAATCACGACTCCCCTTGACCCTTGTGAGTGAACATACCTTGATCGAGTCGCGACATTGTCGTGTATTGTGCGGCGATGTCCCTTCTTGCTGCTTCTGTGTCCTGCGTGCGACATCATATAATGATAACTCATACATGTCAAAATTTTTGTTTAATTTTTTCTTGTATGTCAGTCCCGTCGTTACCTCATTACCTGGACAAAGTACGGCAGTTCCACCTGCTCCCACTGGTAGTATATTGGATGCCAGTCCTGTATGAGCCCCATTCCCTCCTCGCCGGAGCCGAACCGCTCGCAGAACGGACCGAACTGCGGGTCCGTGTGTCCGCACCGGTGCGGGTCGTGGAAACTCACGTACAGGAGAAATGGCCTGACAGAGTACAGTTAAGATAAATTACAAATAATCGAGTCGTGATAATTATTTGATGTATTTGTGTAGTTGATGAGATTACTTGTTGTCTTGGTTGGCTTTAGCGAGGAACTCCCGTGCGAGCAGCTTTATGTGCGTGATGTTGCGGCCGACCTGGTTCACGTGGTTGTTCTCCTCCGTCTGCTCGTAGTCGAACTTGTACACCGCCCCTGGGCCCACGTCCTTCTTACCGATAATACCTGGAAATATAACACTTTTAGATCAAGCGCCATTCGTTGAGACTCCCATTTTCGAGGGCAGTCGAAACAGAAACAATAATTTGTCAAGATTCCCCGATTCCCCTATCCTAAAATGAAGAAAACAATCAATGAGTTACGTTCCGGCCACTCACCAGTCATGACATCGTGTTTACGGAGCAGGTTGGGCATGCTCGCGACGCTGTCGAAGGCGTTGAAGTGGTGCTCGGCGCGGTGCAGCCCGTACATGCCGTTCTGGTGGCTCGGCGCACCCGTCAGCAGCGCCGCGCGGCTGGCGACACACAAAACAACTGAGTTTAACTACAGCCGAACTATCGTTCCGTCATAGAAAAACTACGCCGTGCGTCGTAACCACGGAATAAATAATACCTCGTCGTCGGTCGTAACAGACACACAGTCTTATTAGATTCTATCGTAGACCTATGCAATCAATACCATTCTGAGTGCCTTTTTTTTAAATACGCGGTTTTAAACTTTGACTGAAAAGTAAGTTAACTTAGTTTAACTTAATCTCGCATAGCTGTCGCAGTTATTGTCTGTACACTTTATTTACATCATATATTATTATGATGTAACTAAAATGTGCAAAGCTAAGTTGGTTGTGGAGTATGCCGATGCGCAGCTACAGTGTTAAAGTCCTACCGATTACTAATTTCCGAGATTGAATGTGTTGTCATATCCAAGGTCCGGAATGTCTTTTCTTTACCTAGATAAGAATGGGTATTAAGCCAGTATTTATCTTCTTTCCTTATGTGTGACGTATTCAATTATTCATAACCGGAAGTATCTTCATCGACATAAAGAAGACTGACTGAGATTTCCCTTCTTGGTGTGCTCAGTACATATTGTTTCTAGTGTAGCTTAAATTAGCTTAGCTGGCTTAGGTACGCTTCGGCGAATTCATGTGCGGGTTGCCGCTCATATGAATTCTTCTGGTCGGGCGGGATTCCTGGAAGTGTAGGTAGCAAGAACAAAGCCTGGTTACCTATGAATGTATAAAATTATAAATATTTACCTAATCAATAATACCAAGAGAACAAAGGTACAAATTAATATGGGTAAGCTTATTGCTCAGAAACCTTGGCGAGCAGCTGCTGACCGAAGTGAAAGCATTGTTGAAGAGTAGGCCGCGCTTGGCTAGCGCATCGATGTTCGGAGTCTGGCATATCTTGTTCAGGTAAGAGCCTAGCTCGAAACCTCCATCGTCAGCTGCAACAAAAACAATACCTAACTCAAGAATTAATTAGCTAAAACCCGCGAATGGTGTAACGGAAGTCCGCATTACGAACACCACAAAAAATTAGGTAGGTTGTACAGACCACATTCACAGTAATATTGTTTTTGTATTCACGCTAAAAGATACATAACGTCCGAGGTGAAGATTTATTTTCTAAATTTATATATACATACTTACTTAAATTTTTTTAAAGGAAAAACTTCTTTAGTCGCGTTGAGCACTTGACCGATTTTTGGAAGGAGAAAAACCAATGGGTTCGCGTCACCGATGTCCTCGTCATGCTCGTGAGGTATTGCGCGAGACTATAGCGACGCGAAAAGAAAGAACACAGTAATTCCATTGTTTTGAATTTTCACTTCTGTCGGCAGTCCTTATTAAATATATATATATATGTATATATATATGACTGCAGCCTTTGTTTCTTTCAAAGAAGTTTTTATTAAAATGAAAAGAAGAAAAGTAGGTTCATCTATCAACATTTAACGCTTAGGTAGGTCTATAAAATTTCGTGTCCGTGTTAAGTATGTTGACCGTTGAAGAATTCTCTTGTAAGGAGGCAATCCGGGCCGCAGGATCAAGTCGTCTGTCATAAAATTGTATTGCCAGAACTACATTTGTGTGCAAAATTCAGTTGCAAGTTGCAAGATTTGACCATTACATCTACTTAACTAAAGGCAAAGCTTAGGTATATCGGAGTATAACACGCTTTTTACGGGGTGTATTTACCTATTTACCGCGAACCTAATTGATTGATGACGTTCGGCTATTTGAGATAATGAGTGCGTTTTTCTAATGCGCTTCGCATACATTTTATTGAAAATCGAGAATGTCATGGCATGGACTATGTGCGATAAAAAAATAAAGCGCCCGTGTTGTTGACAGATAATTTGACAAGGTGCGTGTAGCGTGGCTAGACATGGGTCGGATTAGGTAAAAACGATACCTAATCCACCTAATCCTAATATTTAAAAATACCTAATCCTAATATTTATTCAATATGGCCGCTGGCCTGTTACCGATATTATGTATCGTATCGCGGATTGGGTAAGAAATATTCGGATTAGGTAAATGGATCGTATGGACGTTCCGTTTCTGATATATTGTGGAACGGTGGATAATATTTCGTTTTTAATGGGCAAATGGTACTTAAAGTCAACGTGAATACTTTGGTTTTTAACGTCTAAAAAAAGTGTTCAGTCCAGTAGTATTCTACATAGACGGCGCTGGCGGCAGTGCCAATTAAACTTGAAACTTAAACCCCACATTTTAAGGTACAGAACTACGGAATATCTCCTGTGTAGACTTTGTACGAATATTTTGTGCCATACCTAATCCTCGACGCTTTGGATTAGGTACGGATTCGCATCGAAAAATACTTAATCCACATACCTAATCCAATATTTATGCCTCACTTCTAAGCGTGGCGCGTCTGCGATGCGATGGCGCTTTTCAAAAAGTAGATTGTTTAAGCGGATTTTATCACACAGTAGCACCACCTCATCACCCTGCTGTTTAATTATACTTTGTATTAAATCGTGCCACAATATAATTTTTAAAAACGCCCTTGTCCTGCTTGACCTCATCCATGAATGAAATGAATAGGACACGTACTAGCTGTCAAACTGATCTAATAACATTAATCATGATGACGGACATAAGAACTTGATTGAAGGAGTGTTACTCACCAAATAGTATAAGAACATTTCCCGATTTAGTAGTGTTATCTGATAATACGCTTGCAGTGACAAACACACACAATAACAGTACGTAAGCAGAACCCGGCGCGCTCGCCATGTTGTCCGCCCGGCTGATAACAAAGCAGTTATTTGACGTGTCTCAGTGAAGTGTTGGCACTTTACGGTCGCTGCCGGTGCCCTACTTATAGACCGGCTTTGCATTGCCTCCAAAATTCAAATCTGAACTTCTAAAATAAATTATCAAATATACAATGGCTATTCGGAAACCTATATTGTATCTGTTCGACGTGGACGGCACCCTCACGAAGCCGCGCCAGGTTATCACAGAGGAACTGAAGCACTTCTTGTTAGAAAACGTGAAGTCAAAAGTAGCCGTAGGACTCGTCAGTGGATCCGATTATGTTAAAATAGCGGAACAAATGGATGGAGGTGAAGTGGCAGCCAAGTTTGACTATGTTTTCTGTGAAAATGGTGTGGTGCATTACCGAGGCGGCAAGCTGATCAGTTCGGAAAGTATCCTTAGTCATCTGGGAGAGAAGTTGCTACAGAGAGTCATTAATTTCTCACTTGGATATATGTCCAAGATTGAATTACCTGCCAAGCGGGGAAACTTTGTTGAGTTCAGGTCTAGCATGATCAATATCTGTCCGGTGGGACGGTCCTGCAGCCAGGCAGAGAGAGAAGAGTTTGTAAGGTTCGACTCTGTACATTCAATAAGACAAAAGTTTGTAGATGCATTACAAAATGAATTTGGGGGTTCAGGCTTGACATTTGCTCTCGGAGGGCAGATCAGTGTAGATGTTTTCCCTACTGGCTGGGACAAGACCTACTGCCTCAACCATGTGGCGGACCAGAAGTTTGAAGAAATCCACTTCTTTGGGGATAAAACAATGCCAGGAGGTAATGACTATGAGATCTACAACGACTCACGGACAATTGGCCACAAGGTTACATCACCTGATGACACCAAAGAACAACTTATGAAGTGCCTTAATATTGAATAACTCTTCATAATCTATGTATAAAATAATTTGATTACATCATAAACATCAATGAACTGTGTTTTGTAAAAAAAAACTCAACTACTTAGAAATAGCTTAATACAAATATATTGTGTACAGTTATAGCTAATGATAACCTTGTAGAAGTGTATCAGGATTGTTTTTGTTTTCAATAATATCTAAAGAGTATTTCTCACATATTAGGTATCTCTTGTCCATCCATTCAAATTGAATGATATTTTTTGATTTTTTTAGTGAAGATATTCTATGTGTTACTTTGTTGCTAGGTTGACTGCAACTAAACTTCTATAGAGAGATCTACACTTTGGAATGGGCAACTTCAGTACTTTCTATCCTTTTGTTTTTGACCTCCAAAAGTGCTTGTAGTGGTTTAATTGAATTAAATTCTTTGAGTTTTTTGCAGATAGGAAGGATTCATCTTTTTTACCTGACTGCCTAATCCAAAAGGAAGGGATACTACTTTATTTAAATTTAGAAACAAGAAATTAACAATAATTTACAGCAATTTATTAAAAAAATATTTTAATATAAAAAATTCAATGCCTTGCATGATATATAATCATCAAAAATATGTACTCTGTTTTACACAACATCATTAAAAAATAATTTTCAATAATTACTATATATGATATGATATGTTGGATTTGCCTACACCTAATATTATAGTTGTGCTTCAGTGACCCTCATAGATGGGTTTCCTCTTCTCCATAAAGGATATCATGCCTTCCTGACGGTCTTTTGTGGGAATGTTCATTTCATAGAACTTTTGTTCCACTTCATAGCCATCCTTGATGCTCAGCTGTATGCCTTCGTTGATGGCTTGCTTGGCACATCGGAGAGCAATCGGCGCATTGAGGATGATCTCCCTTGCAATGGTTAGTGACTTTTCAAGTGCTGCAATTTTTGAGTGGGTCTGTGGCACTACATGGTTTACTATGCCTGCAAATGATCACATAACATTTAATAAGGAAATCTAAAATAACAAAGATTTTATTTTCACCAGGTATTCTGCAACACCTACCTAAATCCTTGGCTTCCGTGCCACTTACTATTCTTGAAGTGTATATGAGTTCTTTTGCAATATTGATATTGACAGCTCTCGGCAGCCTTTGAGTGCCTCCAGCACCAGGGATGAGCCCTCGACCAGTCTCCACCAGCCCCAGCTTGGCTGTTTCAGACACCACTCTGATGTCACAAGCCAGGGCTAGCTCCAAGCCTCCCCCGACTGCTACACCTTCAATAGCTGCTATTGTTGGCATGGGCAGATCTTCTATTTCTATGAATGTGGCTCGCAGACCTTTGACAAATCTGGCTACTTCATCATCTGCCATCTTAAAGCGTTCTTTCAAATTCGCCCCTAAAATAAACCAATTCAAAAATATTCTAGAAACAAGTTTCAACTAAACAGAACTAGGCAAGGCCAGTAAATATATGCAAAGATGTATAAATTGACATACAAAGCTATTGTATTTAAATATTAGGTAATGATTTAGTTGGTGACATTATCCATTTAAAGGAACTAATTTTATTGGTTCTAAGTTATCTTTTCCTTCTACGAGACAAGTTGATGAGGTAATTTAAAATCCTGTTTGATTCTTACCAGCACAGAATATGCCAGGCACCATGCTGTGTAGTATGACAACAGACACCTTTGTGTCCTCCCTGATCAACTGGTTGACTTCCCGCATAGCCTCGATCATGTCGAAGCCCAGAGCATTGCGGTCTTTGGGACTGTTCAGTCCGTACAACGCGATGCCCCTGTCCGTCCCCAATAGTTTCTCGTACACCACAGGACTCACGTTCTCAGTATACTGCTGCGTCTGAGTCGCTAATAAACGCACCGACCCATTTTTTATTAATGAACCACATTTAAACAGCCTTGGAATCAACATTTTCATTTAGGAGATACACTAGCAAAACGGTCAACTTACAGACTGTTATCTACACTACACAACTATTACTTATAGCTATACTTAGTATTATATCACGAGAGCAAATAATTTTCGTGATTTGACTTGAATAATCTTATCACGATACAAGATAAACATTAAGTTTGTTTCGAATTCCGCCAACTCTGTAACTCCGTTTACTCCGTACGTTTTGTTGTGACTTGTGTTGTGTTGTCATTTGTCAAAGTCAAATTTTAGGAGAACTTTGAGAGGTTCTATCGTAGGCAGAGTGATTTTCTGCATGAAACTAATAAGTGGCTAAAGGACAATGGTCCTTGCTACACATTCTGACAGGGTAAACGAGTTTTCTTACGTTTTCTGCAATTTGCCAGTCAGTGGAGGCTGGGCTGCATATTGAACAAAATATGATTTGCGCCCGTAATACGCTTGTATTTACAGAATTCTGGTAATTAAAACCATCAATACAACCTTAATTTTTATTCTCTTGAGGTAGGAGTCCTGGTAGTGTTTGGATTGAAAGACTGGTAAGAGATGCGAATGAATACATCTAAATATTATTTTTTGAGAACCGCATCGCGCTGTTATTTGTTTTTGTTGTTTAACCTAGGAGTTTGTCGTCTGCTTAACCGGACTATTCTAGGGGTGCCTTGAGTGTGAGGCTTCCAGCCAGGGCATAAAAACTACTTACAAACTAAGCGACAACACGCAGGGGGTGCCCTACCCCCTGTGGGGTACAAGCTTCGGCTTAGGGCGTCGCTGGGGGAGGGTAGCATGGGACAGGCTGGATCTGAAGTAAATATATTTACCAAACTTCACCTTCTGTATACAAAAGACGTATTTACAAAATTACACTACATGCATAATAAAATAAACAATTCGATAAGTGGGTAAGGCGAAAATGTTTTTATTTCTCGCTCAAATATACACACATCAACACGGTCTAGGGATATTTCATATTCAATTACGGGCTGTGGGAATGCTGGAAGCTGGGTCTGTTCAGCGTAATGTTGCTGAGGCCATGGGACCCACCAAAATGTAATTTCAAGATTGTCGACACGCTATCGTGCCACAGGTGAAGTAGTGGAGAGGCACCGGGGGCCAAGTCGCATGACTACCCCCAGACAAGACCGATTTTTGCAAATTACTGCGCGAGCTCAACCAAATTGGTCCAAAGGCTGCGAGTGGAACACCAAGTGCTTGTGAGTGACCAAATTGTAAGAAGGCGACTGCATGAAAGCAATCTATGTTAAAGCCTCTTTGGACAGAGCACTGTAGTAATACTGGTAGCTGTCTAGCATGTTACAGCTGCAGTGACATAATTTATGAAGTGTTGTTGTGTCAGTGTGGTGTTTTGTCTAGTAGTGGTGTCTAATTAAAAATAACTCTGTTTACGACTTTAATACATCTTATATATTTTCCTGATAAAAGTCTTTCACTGGAAAAGGTACCTGCTTTAGGTTATGGGACCAACAATGGGACCAACATAACCAGGATACCCAAGATAAAACCCGAAAAATAAAACAAAAGTTTTTGTTTTTTCGGCGCTGTCAAAATGGAAAATTTTACCACCACCAAGATTCAGATCGGTCAGCTCATGGGTAGCCAGAATTGGGCTACATGGAAGTACAAGGTCTCCATCATGCTGCGAGGCACAGAAGGTGCCATGGAGGCGGCAGAAGGAAAACTTAGAAAGCCAATTTTAGGAACCGGCGATGGTGCACTGATGGCCTATAATGCAGAATTATTAAAATATAGAAAGGCAGACAGCAACGCTCTACTTATCATAACAAGCAACATGACCGAAGAGAATCTAATGAAAGTCATGCGATTTGAAACAGCAAACGAAGTATGGCAGGAACTTCACCGCTTGTTTGACGGTCAATCAGAAGACAGGGCATACACATTATGCATGCAATTCTTTAGCTTCAAAAACAATTCTGCGGATGACGCATCAACTATGATGTCGAAACTTAAAAACATTTGGAACAATTTGAATGCTGAAATTTTGAAGACCGATCCTAATATGAAGTTGCCGGAAATGTTCTTGATCTGTAAAATTTTAGATTCCCTCAATGAAAAATTTTTCAGTTTCAAATCAAGTTGGATGCTGCTAAACAAACAAGAGAGGACAATTGAATCACTGACAGCACAACTGTGCGGGTATGAGAGGGCGCTAGGTGGTCATATTGAAGAGACTCAGGAAGTGCTCGTCTCTACATCAAAGGTGCAGCATAAATCGCAGTCAAGAGACGAGAACATAAGATGCAGGTACTGCTCAAAAATAGGCCACCGCATTAAAAATTGCAAGCAGTGGATTAAGGATGGCAGACCGAAGAAACCTACACAGTCCTCGTCCAAGCAGCAGCAAGTGCAGAATATAACGCTGATGATTTACACTGCTCTGAAGAAAACGACACAGAAAATTGGTATGTAGATAATGGTGCTACGACTCACGTCACCAATAGGGGAGACATATTTACATATTTTGAGGACTTTGGATCGAACCACACCGTTACAACGGCAGATGCAACTGTAGTTCCTGCAAAAGGGAAAGGGTCTGTGGTAGTTCAAACCAAAGTTAACGGCAAAACTATGAATTTAACTCTGAGTGATGTCTGGTATGTACCGAAGCTTACCAAGAATTTGATATCTATATTGGCTGCACAAGATAAACTGCAAAATAGTACATTTATTTCCACCATGAAAGAGTGCAGGTTGGAACTAAACGGTCAGATTTTAATAGTTGGAAACAGGAACCAGAGTGGAGGACTGTATAAGTTACAAATGAAGACAGTTCTGCCAAGCAAACCTGTAGAGGTTAATGCTGTTAACCCATCGAGCTTACTCCAGTTATATCATGAAAGATATGGTCACCAGAACAAGAAATACATCAAAGATATTGTCAAGAGGGAACTGGGGATTAATCTAAATGATAAAATTGATATACAGTGCGAAAGCTGCATTTATGGAAAGGCACAGCGTCTTAAATTTGGCAAAAGAGAAAGAGCTAGTATGCCTGGAGAACTGGTTCATGCCGATGTATGTGGACCATTCCCTGAAAGTTACTCGAAATGCCGCTACTTTCTTCTTTTAAAGGATGACTTCTCCTCGTTTCGTTATGTTTATTTCATTCGAAACAAAAATGATGTAAAAGACAAGATTATTCAATTTCTTAAAGAAGCCAAAAATGCTGGACATACAGTCAAAACGCTACTGAGCGACAATGGCGGGGAGTTTAATAATAAAGCGGTTCGGGCAGTACTGAACAGGCAGGGAATAATCCAGCGGCTCACGATGCCATACACGCCCGAACAAAATGGGTGCGCAGAAAGAGAGAACAGGACTCTTGTGGAAACAGCTCGTTCATATATGCACGCAGGAGACGAGTTTCCACAGGCCCTGTGGGCAGAGCTTATTAATACAGCTGCATACGTCCTCAATCGCACGGGACCCACAAGAGAAGAAGGGAAAGTACCGTATGAGCTGTGTCATAAGAAGAAGCCTAAGATTTCACACTTGCGCGTGATAGGGAGTGAATGTTTCTTTCACATTCCTAAACAAAAAAGGAAAAAGCTAAATAAGAAGGCTCTAAAAGGCAGACTTATTGGATACGATAACGATGACGGATATCGCATCTGGAATGGCAAACAGACCGAAAGATCTAGAGATGTCATTTTTTGTCCAACCATGGAATTGAGAATCCCAATGGCCTTAGGACCTGGTCCTCAGGAAGCTGATCATTTACCAGTAAGCGATGCGATAGAGGGAGATTCTGATTTGATAGGACAGGAGACAGAGGAAGTGATCTTGCCGGAAGATGATTTGCCGCAACATAAAGCTTATAGCGAAAATGATGATCATGTACATAATGCAGTTTTGGGAGATAGCAACGAAACCAGAGAGGATGAAAGTACTTACGAAGAGTTCGTTGACGCTGACGAAGAGTTAGAGATAGTCGAACCACCGTTGTTAGATGCGAGATCTCGATACAACTTACGCGATCGAACTTGCCTCACACGTCCGAAGAAGTTCGAAGACTATGTGTGCTTCATAGGCACAGAATGTTTTCCCGAAACATACACAGAAGCCATTGAAAGGGATGACAGCGCAGAGTGGGTCAAGGCAATGACGAGTGAAATGAATTCTCTGAAGAAAAATGATGTATGGACACTCTGTAAGCTGCCTAAAGATAAAAAGGCACTCCCTTGCAAGTGGATCTTTCGCATCAAGCGAAACCCAGACAGCAGTATCGACAAATATAAGGCTAGGGTAGTAGTGAAAGGTTTCAAGCAACGGAAAGGAATCGATTACGAACAGACTTATAGTCCAGTTGCTAGAATGGCCACCATCAGAGCCTTATTAAGTGTCGCAGCCAAGGAAAAATTATACTTGACGCAGTTTGACGTATCAACGGCATTCCTCAACGGCAAGCTGCAGGAAGAAATTTACATGCAGCAGCCGGATGGATTCAATGACGGAACTTCAAATGTATGTCAACTTAAAAAGAGTTTATACGGACTCAAGCAGGCTCCCAGATGCTGGAACTCATGCTTTGAGGAGATTTTATTAGATAAAGGATTTCAGCAAAATGCAGCTGATTGTTGCCTATTCACGAAGAAAATAGGTGACAAGAAAATCCTGATAACTCTGTATGTGGACGATGGGCTTGTAGCCACTACAGATAAAAATTTGGCAAACCAATTCCTTAAAGAATTAGGGGATACTCTGAAAATCACAAGCAAGCCAGCGTCTCATTACCTTGGTCTTGAGATAGCACAGTCGAAAGATGGCTCCATTACAATTAAACAAGAGTCATACACCAAAAAGATACTGGAACGTTTTAGGATGTCAGAATGCAATCCAGTTTCAACGCCAATAGAAACGACTTCTCAAGCAGGGAAAGTTACCAATGTAAAGGAAGAGAAGAACTTTCAGTACAGAGAGGCAGTAGGTACGTTAGCGTACTTAATGACAGGGACGCGACCTGATATAGCGTATGCAGTCGGACTAGTTTCAAGAAATCTGGAAAACCCGACACATGAAGATTGGCTACGTGTTAAGCGTATTATGCGCTACATAAAAGGGACTTGTTCTTTTGGTATAACATATAAAGTAGAACATTGTTCCAACCTAATACAAGGCTATAGTGATGCGGATCATGGAGGAGACCAGCAAACAGGTCGCTCTACAACGGGAGTTGCATGTCTCTTTGCTGGAGGAATAGTATCATGGTTAAGCAAACGACAATCTTCAGTCGCGATCTCAACTACCGAAGCTGAAATAGTAGCAGCAAGTGAAGGCGCTCGTGAACTCGTGTGGCTCCAGAGAGTATTCAGCTCACTTACTAACATGGACGGAGTACCCACATTAAAAGTAGACAATGAAGCGGCCATACGTCTTGCATACAATCCAGAGTTCCATAAGCGGACCAAACACATCCGACTGAGACATTTCTTCGTAAGAGAAACTGTACAAGACGGACTTGTGGATGTACAAAAGACACTGCTACCCAATTGGCAGATATTATAACCAAGGCAGTTCCTAGGCCAAGACTTGTTAAAATCCGGGATGCCCTGGGTATACAATGCCATACAGCTAAGGGAAAGTGTTAAAGCCTCTTTGGACAGAGCACTATAGTAATACTGGTAGCTGTCTAGCATGTTACAGCTGCAGTGACATAATTTATGAAGTGTTGTTGTGTCAGTGTGGTGTTTTGTCTAGTAGTGGTGTCTAATTAAAAATAACTCTGTTTACGACTTACATCTTATATATTTTCCTGATAAAAGTCTTTCACTGGAAAAGGTACCTGCTTTAATCTACGCTCTCGTAGACCACTCCGGGTCCCACCTTTACGGAGAGGCAATCGTGGACGACGATTACAATGGGTTCGGAACCACGTGGACTGGGGCTGTGAGCAATGGTCCAATGTGCTGTTCACGGATGAATCCAGGTTCGGCTTCCATCCAGATTCACGAAGGACGCGTGTTTGGCGAGTTCCTGGACGATGGAGCCGTCTTCAGAACCCTCAGGAAGTTCACCCATACCAAGGAGGAATAATTATGGTTTGGGCAGGAATTCGTCTTAGAGGACGGACGGATCTCGTTTGGGTGCGGGGTAAATATGGCGACAGAACGATACGTCCAACAGGTGCTGGGGCCCGTAATCTTGCCCCACAGAACACAAATGGGGCAAGATTTCCTGCTCATGCACGACAATGCCCGGGCACACACGGCGAGAACGGTAGCAGCTTGGTTACATACACACAATGTTAGGGCCTTAGACTGGTCTGCTCAATCGCCAGATCTAAATCCCATTGAGCATGCGTGGGATATGCTGCAAAGAAGAGCTCTGAAGGAAGTTCCTGAAAGTCTGGCTACAGAAGATCAACTTTTTGCGCACCTCAGAAGGACATGGGGCAATATTCCGCAGCAAGACATTGACAACCTTGTTTTGAGCATGCCGAATCGTTACCGATGTGTTATGAACATCATGGGCGGTTTCTCAGACTACTAACTTCAAGTTTACAAACACAAATCTTACAAATTTTTTTTTTTTTCAGTTTTTATTCATAAATTAAAAGTTAATTCATATACGGTTTCCGTCTATGCTTCATTTTTTTTCCATAAAATCCTGAAATTTCGTGGAAATTCCTGAAAAAAATCAAAGTACCTTAACCATAATTAAAAAATGGTAAAATATTAATAACGTATCTTTTAAACATATACATGTCATATAAATAATTAACACATTGATAGTAATTCGCTTTTTTAAAAATATCCCTAGACCGTGTTGATGTGTGTAGAAGCTTAACCGGGCCTTGGTCGTCATAATTCAACCAGCCAACCCCCGGTGAGCGCGCGTGATTAAAGGTTGTATAACAGCTACACATTAATTTAATCCCATGGAACCCTTTCATAATGAGATAAAAGGACTTTGAAAGAGGTTGAATAGATTTTTAGAGCCATACTTGTGACGGTCGCGAAACATATTTTAACGACCTAAGTACAATCTGACACTACGGTACAAATTATAAAAAAGTAAGAAGATTGAATTTCGTGAGCCACCCTGGCGCTTTCACCTTAAGGTGGTATCGACAGTGTAGCCCGACATCATATTGTGCATTTGCGCTACACACCACGAATATTGAATTCACGATTTACGTTCAACACAAAAGCCGAAACAGACCAGCAAATTGCATTAGCCTTAGAAAGTTTGAATTTCGTGGGCTACCCTTGCGCTTCCACCTAAACAGAATTGAGAGCGAGAGATTTCAACATGCTGTGATGTTTCGCCAGTGTGAACGCGTAGACAGAGAATAGAATACTCAGTCTACGGCGTACGCAGTCAAGTGAGATGTGTTTAGTCTATGGTGCCCCGCCCGTGCCACTGACATTGATAGACTTGACAAGTTGACGTAATGTCAGTTTTGATGGAACGCACTTCCATCTATATTACTATACTCTTTGGAACGCACAATGTGCGCCTTTTGGTATATGTATTCTACTCTTTGATGTATTTTTTCTACTATATTGTGTGCGCCAGCTAGCCGGGACAGGGTATACCCGGTGTGGTGAAAAACAACCTAAATGATTGATCATCAAGCACGCAAAAATACAACACGAGAACTGAACTGCGCTTGGACTACTAACTTTATGTAACATTGATTGACAAGGAACGGTCCGTAAAAAAACTAAAAACTGTGGTATAAAGTTATTGTTTATCTGGTTCCGTTACTTATACCTACCGCTTAATGTCTTTATTTTAGATTGGATTCCTTACTGTACCACAAAAAAAAAACATTTTCCAATTTTTTTTAATTACTTTCAGTGACAACCATGACGCGAGAGCCATATATTGTTGAACTAGATCCAGACACGAAAACTACATTGAAGATTTATCTGTTCCAAAATGTACAGAATGTCGAACTTATAAGAAATAACATTTTGCAAGGTGTTTGGAGCTGTGTTGCTATCAAGCCCCAATTAATAGTAGAACCCTTTCAAGTAGCGGTTGCAGCAAACAGGGCTGTGCTGTCTCAGAAACAAAACACAATGGTAACCAGAACAGTGTTTTCTGAGATTTTGTATAATTTATCAATCTCGAAAAACATCACGCAAAGTTTGAGCAAATTTGGCATAGAGAAGGACACAAAACTATTAGTTTGTTTTTTAGTTACTGAAGAATCAGATGCTAGTATAGAGATTTTGCCACAAATTGAGGGTGATTTGTTACCTATGAGTGACTTGAAAGAGTTTACATGTAAGAAGACTCTGAACAGTGCTTATAAATTGAATAATACACCAACTGATCAAGACTTGACTGATGTTATTGTTAGCAGAATGGTAACCAAGAGCTTTGTAGCACATTAAATATGAATACCATAAATACTCATTTGTATCAGTTTAACTAATAGGCCATTAAAAGCTCCACCCAGCTCATTCCACCATCTCCTTTCTTCCATTGAGTATCCAGATGTACCGCAGTACATAACCCGCAGGTTATCACCCACATCTTGATATATTGCACACATTTGCACAAAGTGCTTTGCTTCAAGTTTTATAACATAACATTCATTTATTCTCAGGCAACTTTGGCCTATAGATAAATACCTAAAATATACATGTATTGTAAAAATACAACTCGTGTTTGTTATGTTCACAGCTAATGAGTGGAATATCCTGCCTGCGTCGCGTCGGTGTTCCTGAGTTCATAAAACCCGAAATATATTTAAGTTGCGAATTAAATCCATTTTGCAACAATTGACGCACAACACGTGACGCTCAACATGTTCGGCAGCGTTGCACAACAGCACGCGACGTTGCCAGCTGGCGCGAAATATGGCACATGACGCGCGGCTTGTCAAACCTTGCTTAGTTCTAAGCGAGCCCCCCTGTGCTCAACTACATGTTGCACGGACACAAACGACAGACCGCGCGTCATATTGCGCGCCAGCTGGCAATGTCAAAATCAAAATCAAAAATCAAAATATTTTTATTTTACATAGGCCTACAGGGGCACTTATAAAACGTCGGCAAAAAGGTGCTCGGTTCGGGTTGGTCGTTTCCTATGGAGAAGAACCGGCAAGAAACTCCATGGTTACTCTTTTAAAATCATTTGGTTTTACAATATTTCTGTTACAGCATTAGTACTAAAGTATGGGAGGACATCGTAGGCCTGACAATAAGTCGTTGCTTACTACGAAACGTAGAACGAAATAAAAAGTTACCAAGGATCTAGGAATCTATAAGGCCTACAATGTCCACACATTTACAAACAATCGGTAAATAAGAAAAATAGTCTATACAACAACAAAAAATAAATAGAAAATATCACAAAATGACTAGATCAAATAAGTGACACAAATGTTGTCATCCGTGCTGTAACTATTCTAAACAAAAGGTGTAATGATTTGTCGCGCCCTTTTGTGCAACGCTGCCGAACATGTTGAGCGTCAATTGTTGCCTAGTGGATAAGAGGTTACAGGCATCTTTTGTGGGTTAGCTCGTTCCGTCGTCGATTTCCACAGACTCGATTTCATTTTTTCAATCGATTCACACAGAACGGAAAAATCCTCGCGCAAGCTCGAGCTTCCTCTGGTCGCAATGTACGCCAAGAGCAGAAGTGACTAGAGTCAAGAGCAAACCCATAGCAAATTAAAAAAAGAGCATGTGTGCAATTCACACGTGGTAGAAGTGAAACCTTGAAAAATGTTGGCTTCAAGATAATGAGACGAATGTAAAATTTCGGGAAGAGGACAATTATTGTAGGTTTTAGTAATGATCATAGTGGTTCAAAGTTTGATAATTATTCTACATTTTATTATATTATATTAGAGGAGCTCGTGGCTAAATATAACAGCCGCCTAGGTCGACCTTTAAGGTTAAGCCGTGCTTGCCGAGGTTGGTCTGTGGATGGGTGACTATAATTACATATCGAGTTTCCTCCGTGCCTCGGAAAGCACGTTAAGCCGTTGGTCCCAGCTGCCATTTGTAGATCTTTGACAGTCGTTACGAGTAGTCAGAAGCTAAAAGTCTGACATCCAATCTTACCAAGGGTTATCGTATTACCCAGTTGCTGGGTTGTGGAGGTCAGATAGGCAGCTGCATCCGGTTAGACTGGAAGCCGACCCCTATTAAGATAGTTTAGGAAAAGGCTAGGCAGATGATGATTCGTATATATTACATAGATTTATTCAGACTCCGAGCTTACATTTTCGATAAATGATACAAGAGGCTCATGGTAACTAAAGTATGAAATAAATATTTGGGCTTAATATGGTCAATATTTATCTTTGGAATACTGCGTCAATTACTGTTTTTGATCTTGTAGATACAATGCGACTGCTGTGCACATTTTCAAATTGAATTTGGCGTACAAAAACTCAACGTTGATCACTCATCCACAAATCGGTCTTGGTAACCGCTGCTTAACCCTAATCACCCATCCACAGCCTGACCTGGGCAACCGTTCCTTAAACCTCGATCACCCATACACATACTGACCTGGGCAACCGTTGCTTAACCTCGATCACCCATCCACATACTGACCTGGGCAACCGTTGCTTAACCTTGATCACCCATCCACATATTAACCTGGGTTTGAGCTACTTCGTTTTTAGAACTTAGAAGACCATGTGAAGTCTCTAGTCTGATATCATTATTATATTTTTTATTTCTATTTGTTTCACCATTGATAATTTTCCAAACCGTCTTTATTTTGTTATCGGTGGACTTAATCTTGTTGCTAATGAATAAGGCTTTAGCTACCTTGCAAGTGTTTTTAAAGATTTTTGAATAAGTTGTAACATATTTATTAAAAGTTTCCGAGTTGATGTTAGGCTTAGGGCTGTGCCACTCCCGGTCGCACCGGAGAATGGAACCGGCGAGAGATGTCTTGCGGTGTTCCACAGGGATCGGTTCTGGGGCCGCCCTTGTGGAACATCGGCTACGACTGGGTGCTGCGCGCCGACCTCCCTAGCGGTGTCAGTGTAGTTTGCTACGCTGACGACACGCTGGTGCTGGCACAAGGGAGGTCGCACGAGGCGGCGGCCGAACTAATGACACGCGGGGTTGCGATAGTCGTGGAGAGAATCCGGCAACTGGGTCTCGAGGTGGCATTGCACAAGTCCGAGGCCATGTGCTTTCATGGGCCTCGGAATGCGCCACCGTCGGGATCCATACTGACGGTAGGAGGGGTTCCCATCGGCGTCGAGTCGACGCTGAGGTACCTAGGGCTTGTCCTCGACAGCCGGTGGAACTTCGTGGAGCATTTCCGACGTTTGGCCCCCAAACTGGAACGGGCAGGGGCTGCGTTCAAGCGGCTCTTGCCCAACCTGGGGGGTCCAAACGCCTCCTGCCGCAGGCTCTACGCGGGGGTCGTGCGGTCCATGGCCCTTTACGGGGCCCCGGTGTGGGCGCGTTCTTTGAGGCGGCGAGCCGCCCACTACCTGAACGCGCCCCAGAAGGTGGTAGCCGTAAGGCTGATCCGGGGGTACCGCACGATCTCCGGCGAGGCGGCGAGCCTCTTGGCCGGATTGCCGCCATGGGATCTGGAGGCGATAGTCCTCGCGTGCCTGCACGAATGGCGCGCGGAGGCACTACGCCGGGGGGAAACTCCGCTGCCGCGGCAAATTGCCGCTCAGCGGACAGACCTCCGGCGCGATCTCATGGCGACATGGAGAGAGCGACTGTCGCAACCCCGTGCAGGGCACGCCACAATAGTGGCGATAAGTCCCCTCTTTGAGGAGTGGCTAGAGAGGCGCCACGGCGCCCTCACCTTCCGCCTGACGCAGGTCCTCACCGGACACGGTTGTTTCGGGAGGTTCCTGCACCGAATCGGGCGGGAGGAAACGCCCGGGTGTCACCACTGCGAGGATCGGCCGGAGGACACGGTGGAGCACACTGTGGAGCTATGCCCCGCTTGGGCTGAGCACCGCCGTGTCCTCGTAGCGGCGATTGGCGGCGGCGACCTCTCGCGTCCGGCCCTGGTTCAATCCATGGTCCGGAGCGAGAGGGAATGGGAAGCCGTCGCCTCCTTCTGCGAAGCAGTCATGCTAGCGAAGGAGGTGGCGGAACGTGAGAGGGAGAGAACCTCACGTCCCAGCCGCCGCGGGAGACGCCCCGGGCGTCGGGGGGCAACCAGTGGCCCCCGGCCACCGTAGGCGCGGGCCTGTGGACGGTGAGTAATGGGCTAGCTCACCGTCCGTCCGTCTTATGACGACAGACCGTGCCGACGGCGCGTTCGTGTTCCACGCGCGCCTCAAGGAGATGTCAGCAAATCGGAAGGGGTCCGAGAGGGCAGATGCCTGCCAGGGCTGCGGGTTGTTCGAAAGAGATACCGTGCCCCTGGAACGCAAAGGGCTAAGAAGGAACATGGATGGGTTTTAGTCAGTCAAGTCTGACACTCCCTTCCGCTCCGCCCAGAGCGGAAGAAGTCATTTGATGATTTCCCATCCTAAAAAAAAAAAAAAAAAAGGGCTGTACAACTCAAACAATCGCTCTCTACTTATCCTAATACCCTTAGTTGCCCAGTCACTGAACATAAATTTAGGGTAAATAGATTTAGTTTTAATTTTTAATGTATTATTGAACTCTACGTTAACCACTGAAAAGAATTCCTCATAAAATTGATTTACATTTTCAATAACATGGCCCGGTATGCCTAAATTACTACTTAAGTTATTATTAAATTTATTCAAATTAAGTACTGGGTTTTATTTGTCTAGTTTATATGGATTTTTTGTAATGGCGTGTAGGACTCGAAAACAACGGTTTGCCCACTGTGATCAGAAGGGAGGTAATTAACAATGGATTTATCTAAGTAGTCGCAGCAACAAAAAACATTATCAATACATGTAGCAGTATTTGTATTTCTTCGGGTTGGTTCTGAAAACACGTTTAACAAATTAAATGATTTAAAAAGATGTAATAATCTACTGCTATTAGAATTTTTGTCTAAAATATTAATATTATACGGGCCCTTCGCCCGTGACCAAAGGAGGACGTGCATCAAAATTTAAAATATAATATTAATTTATCTCCCTTACCGCATATGGGACTGTCACCTATAAGTGAAAACGATTAGTGAACAAATTCGCGTTCGCGACGTGTTATAATCGGCCGGTCCAAAGCTCACAAGGTGTGATAACCGTGCGCCCGCCGCCGCTGCCTCACCTCTGCAAGAACAGGCCATCCTCCATAATTGCCGTCCCGCTCACACAGTGACTGCGCGCGCTCTCCCTTTATCATGAAATGCTCTGACCCGAAATCACCTTGCCTACTTTAAATGATTCCAGTGTACCTCGCGTCCAGAATTCTATGGTACTGCTCCCACCAAACGAACCAGAAATTGAATCTCTTATCATGAATCTTAAAAACGACTCTGCAACGGGTTGGGACTCATTTCGAACAGATTTCTAAAAATGTCAAAACATATTATCGTCCCACACTTTACCACGATCGTTGGGCTATGTATAGAGCAGGGCGTTTTTCGAAGTGTATTTAAAAGGGCGTTCATCACTCCTGTCTACAAGAGTGGAGCTCGAGACAGCATAACAAACTACAGACCAATTTCTGAGCTGCCAGCGCTCTCTAAAGTACTAGAAAAAGTATTGAATAACCAACTCATAAAATTCTTAGGCCATGTCCAGCAGTGGACGTCTTTTGGGCTGAAATGATGATGATGATGAAAATTCTTAGAAAAAAATAATATATTATCTGATTCCCAATTTGGTTTTAGGGTAGGTAAAAGTACTGATGCAGCCGTTAGCTCGTTAGTAGATTATGTTACATCTTGTCTAGATAATAAACAAGTGTGTAGGAGTCTTTATCGATCTGGCCAAGGCTTTTGACACTGTCTCGATCCCTGCTCTTGTTGACAAGCTGGAAAGACGTGGAATAAGGGGAGCGGTACTTAAAATCTACAAAGACTTTCTTACTGGCCGTCTGCCGAAGGTTAAAGTGGGTAGTGCTATTAGTTCGGATGTAGCAGTCATCTATGGAGTCCCACAGGGTAGCATTCTCGGTCCCAGTCTCTTCCTGATTTATATTAACGACTTGTGTCAAATGACACTGAATAAAGGCAAAATATTTACCTATGCCGATGACACAGCCTTGGTGTTTCAGGCAGAGACTTGGGATGCAGTTCAGCAAACCGCGGAGATGGGGCTCCATAAAGTCTGCTTGTGGTTGAGGCATAACCTGTTAACGCTTAACATATCAAAAACCTCATTTATACAATTAACTAACGCTCGCATAAAACAGCCCAACGTGGCTGTCCGGATTCACACATGCAAATCACCTTTCACTCAACTGTGCTCGTGTACAACATTGAGCAAATCAAAGACGGTTAGATACCTTGGGGTTCTCTTGGACGACAAAATATCCTGGCAACCACATCTCGAGATGGTTTCGTCACGAGTCAGGAAACTAACATGGGTTTTTAAAAATCTGAGGCACGTATGTGACAGCGATCTCATTCGTGCAGTTTATTTTGCATTAGCACAATCGGTTATTGGATACTGTATTGGGGTTTGGGGAGGTGCATGTAAAACGCATCTGTTACGCTTGGAAAGAGCGCAACGGTCCCTGCTTAAAACAATGTCATTCAAACCATACAGATTTCCCACGAAGACATTATACGAGTTGTGCCGGGTATTTACAGTAAGACAACTTTTAATTTTCCAGATAATTACTAAAAGACACGTATCTACCCCATATGATCCAGGTAAACTTCAAAATAGGCGAACAACACCAAACGTAATTGAATCTGTTAAATGTCGCACGGCTTTTGCAAGACGACAAAATATTTTTCTCTCTGTATATTTATACAACAAAATTAATAGAATCTTAAATTTTTATCCGTTAACACTACACGAATGTAAATCTATAGTTAAAAACTGGCTCTTTACTCTTGATTATGAGGATGTAGAGAAAATAATAAATAATTCATCTCATTCTAAAAGTAACACATACATAGAACAACTTTTCATTCATACACCTACTCATACACAATCACGAACGGGAATCTCACCCACACGCACATGTACACACCTCCCGCTGCAGTTTTTATTTATTTATTAAAACTGCACGTACATTGATGGTACATAGGCGGTCTTAATGCCACAAGGCATCCTCTACCAGTCATCCTTTGGGTCAAATAGGACAGCATCGTGGTAGAGTACAAAAAAGAAAAATACAATTTTGCTAAAATAAACTGATATGTATACATAAATAAGTACATAGTAATACATATATGTTTATACCGATCAAATAAACTAATATAAATTTTAATACATACAAATAATCCTCAATACGAGAAAACTTACAATAACTACTAATGACTGGTTACGAGCTATTTAGTCAGACTTTTAAATATTACTTCCGAACTGCTCTTTTGAAAGCCATTTTGCTTTTATCTTTGTTAATGTCAATGGGTAGCGCGTTCCAGAGTTTTATTGTCGAGACAGCTCTAAGAAGTGGACATAACCAGTACACAGTGTGAAGGAATTTCAAGGAGTAGGTTATTAAAAGCCTTGTCACGCCGTCTCATAGCCATTCTAACTCCTGGGGTTATCCATGGAGCCGGAGGACGCTTAACAAGGACGGCCTTCAATGGTGCATGCGCGTCAATGAGTTGGAGAACCGACCTATTAAAAATCCCAACTTTCTCCTCCACTGTCGATGATTTAACAAGTCGTCAAATCAAGGGCTTGTGCATCAGCATTGAGCTTCTCCTTATATAACCTCGCAAAATTCCAAATTAAAACAATAGCAGCTGCCTGCCTGGGTCTAATTTTGTAGGAGAGATAAGTTAAGCCAGTTTTTGATATTAGTCTTATGGATCCCATTTGTCATTGTTGTTGGTATACAGGTATAAACAAAAGACCAACTTATTAACCATGTTTTATTTTAACAACAACAATTATTATTATTATGTAAAATGTACATTTAAATTACAAAGGTAATACGTAAAAGCAAAAATCGATTACTTCATAGATGAAATGCAAGTTTCAATATATTTAACAACCGATTGGCAACTTGTCCATTTGTTCATCGTATTGACATAGTTGAGGTTCGGTCACAACGCGTGACCACCGTTTACTTCACTATCCTTTTCTATGGCCACACATTTCATAAGTGACTTCTGCAATACATCTCCAATATTAACAAACTTTTGTTCAATGAAAATATTACAATCTATTCATCATTACAGTTAAATGCTCATTATATCACTTAACACTATAGCTACCTATATCCCTCATTTCTTTGCGGTACAAATGTGAAATGATAAATATTAAAATCCTCAGATTTACACATGGGTATAATTTGTTACATTAAATCTATTCTACAAACGAACACAAAATCTTTAACTTATTACGTAGTGAACAAAACCTTACATAATTTAAAAAATGGCAGCTATTACTTATTGAGTCTTAGGAACTTTCTGTAAATCACAAGACAAAAATCATTTGGAACGAAAAAGTTTACACCTATCTGGGCGTATTATATTATAGAGAAGAAGTTTACTAATATGTACAAATATGAAGTAGGCGCTGGAGTACGTGTGTATAACAACTAAGTAATATAATTTGTATGACAACGTTGTATGTGTGCAGCACCTCGGGAACACCCGAGTGGCTGCTACTGTGGCGTCTGCGCCCTCCTGTAGGGCCAGTCATGAACACAAACTGGGAAACTAAACAACTTATACAATCATGATTTTAAATTATTACAATAGTCAATTTTAGAGATAATCTTAGGATCTCGTTTTTCGAATTTAAATCTAAGCAAAAAAATAAAAAAATAGCAGTAGTCCAAATTTGCGTCTTATTTAATTAGCAGCAAAACAAGTAGGGTGCTAATTGAGTCTGCGTCAGTAAACGACGGAGAACGGAGACACCGCGCCAGTGCGCTGTGGGTTTTGGAAACTCGTATGTCTACATACCTCGCTCGGTTTCGTAATGCCAAAACAAGATAGACATACGACTTATCGAATCGAAATCGAATCGAAGCGTTTGTGAATACGGGGGCTGGTCTCCGTACTTTGCACAATATCCAGATAATGACAAAATCATGCCGAAACAAACGCCTATACTAAAATAAACTATAAAATATTGTATTAGTGGTACATTCTTTTATGATCTACCTACAATAGCTTAACTCGCGTCAATCTGATTTTGATACCAGCACACGCTTCCGGCGTCATCAGCTTAGCCTGTCGTGCTCGTTTACCAGGTTTGTCAAACAGTGACATATAGTTATCGTCCCTATACAGTTACGGAGAAGAGGCAAGTATGCAACTGCCTGCTATGAAACGGCTCTGCCAATAAAGATATCGGTCGTGTCTTGTCTCCTGCCTGCGCTCCGCACATCACCGCACATGTTACCAACACAAAAGTCACACAGTACTGCTGGTATATATTTTCCTATCTTACACGATAATTACATACCTACTTAAAGCGTTACATTTTGCGAATAATTTAATGAATAATCTAATATGAATATACGTGTATACATTGTTGTTTTGGCTAAATTGTCTGCAACGCATTTCAGTTAATGAGAGATGTTTATAGGTAGGTACAAAATCGTTAGAAGTTTGCTTGTATCTATACAAAATTTACACTAGCTTTTGTTTCATTAAAAAGAAAACGAAGTATGTATGATTTTGCAGACATTTTAAATTCCCCTAAATATCGAGTCTCGGTAACAGTCACGTGACCGCAGTGTGACGTCACTTCCTAGCGCTCCGCTCACTCGCATGTCGCCAGCGGTGGTGGTCTGGATATTATTTTTTAACACCGTTGCTCGTAAAGCTGATGTAATTCCACCGGTTTTAAATATGTAAAGCGGGTCATAAAAAACGCGTGTGTTACCAAAGCAAATAGTTAAGTTATAGTCCATACAAATTCCATAACAGTATTATTTGCCATTTCGCGCACTGTTGCTATTCAAATTTCGAACTAATCGCCGCGCGGCGCCAGTCAGTCAGTAGCACGCTGTTAAAATGGCGGGAAAGCAACAGTGTGCATTCACAGATTCAGTTTATTTAAAATAAAATAAAAAACAGTTTATTCGGTAATTTAAAAACTTGGCTGCGTGCTCTAACGTCTTTGCCAACATTTTCACGCAGCTACGGCAGAAAATAATCCTCGCGCCATTTTTCTCAAATTTTCTTTTCCTTGTACTTGTATTGTGAAAATTTAAATATGACAACTTTCAATAATGAAGAAGAGCCATATATTACTTCAACTCCACCGGATATACTAACAGAAGCGCGAACCGCATGCGACAGCTTGCTGCCGTCAATATCCAAAGACAGATACATAACCACGTATGAAAATTTTTTGAAGTGGAAAAACATGAAAAATGCCAAGTTATTTTCAGAAAATGTAGTTTTGGCGTATTTTAATGAACTATAGCTAGTAAATATAAGCCTAGCTCGTTGTGGACAACATATTCGATGCTGAAAAGTACCCTCAAGATGAAAAATGGTGTCGATATTAATTTATATTCAAATCTCATTGCATTTTTAAAGAGACGCTCTGATGGTTTTATAAAGGAAAAATCTAAGGTACTGTCATCAAATGACGTCGAAAAGTTTCTAAGAGATGCTCCAGATAGCCAGTACCTGGCAACTAAGGTCAGTTTGCCTCCTTATTTTATGTATTGATCTACCTACTGTACATACTCTTTTACATATTTTTTAACGACCGTCTGTAAGCTAAGTACCTATACCTTATCTTACACATTTTTATTTCTTTTCAGGTTGCGTTAATATTTGGTATTAATGGTGCATGTAGACGGCAAGAGCTTCACAATATTACCACAAATGACATTGAAAATCAAGGCAAAATGCTTTTAATTAAAATCCCAAACACTAAAAACAAAATACCCCGATCTTTTATTATCAACGGCCCATTTTATGACGTGGTCAAAAAATATGAAGTTCTGCGTACGACTAAGGCAAAAAATAATCATTTCTTTCAGAATTACCAAAAAGGTAAATAAAAAACATAATTAAAAAACCAACTACAACTACGTATCATTTTAATTATTGTAATTTCACTAACTGTTTCAATAATTAGAAATGAACAAAATATAAAGTGTTTTTTTTTCTGTTTCCTCGCAAATGTGTTAAAAAACGTCGTACGATATACGTGCGTATTGGTTATAACATGCTCGGCTCAATTACGCCCTCGCCTTCGGCTCGGGCTGAAATTCCGCCTCGCATGTTATAACCATCATAACGCACTAATATCGTAATGTACTATTGTTTTCTTTCATCTGTGCATTATACTACTGTTACGTTAATAGTTTGTGTATTGAGTTAATTAAGAACAATGGATGAAGGATTTGAAAAAGGGCCATCGGATAATCTACCTAAAATAGATAGTCTTATGGTTGCCCATTATTTACCGACGAATAGTGATTTCGTTGCCGTCGAAATGTGAAGAGTAAAAATGCAAATGTTAACCATCCTGTCTGCCTGCATAGCTGTATTGTTTTATTTACCTACAATAACTATTTTTATAGGAGCGACCCTTGGTGGTACTTACCAAACATTTTAAGTTTAAGGGACTTGTCAAATCAGGTTTTTTACAAAAATATCACTCATAAAGGGAAAAACATATCAGTCATAAAGGGATTCATGTTGATTATTTCGTTGTAATATGACGTCAGACGCGTCGAGTACCGGGTTAGTGGAATCCCTAGTCTCGCGCTTCATTTAAAATTCTATATCTCGGAAACTAATTAAAGTATCCAAATAATTGTATCGAATGTGTTTTTTCAACAGAAATACGGAGAGCTAAAAGTCAATATTGGTGAACATTCTTCATTTCACATGTCTGGGGAAAGTGTGGAACCACGTTGAAACATTATGATGTCTCATTGTGTCGCGAATACACAGTTCAGTGTAATATAAATATTAAAATAAAATACATAGATGGTTACCGTTATTTGAGGAAGCTCTACATAGATACAAACATTTTTGTGGCTGTGTAAGATATTTATATCCACTTTGAGCTTATCCGTCCGACAGAAGGCACAACCAATTATAATTATTTAGCGATGTCGTTGAATAAACATGAACCGGCCTGGCTCGAGACGCACACCGGCTCACACGCGAGCGTACTTACAATAAATTAATATTACAATATCGGTATAATGTAGCACCAAATATTCTTACAACAGGCGTTCGAATTCACATCACCACATGCGAATGTGTTCCCTAAACACAACACATTATCCAATTAAACATTGGTAATAAAAATAAACTATAATACGCTATTCCTTTTCCCGTAACTTTTCAGTGTAAACTTCTGAGTATTTTTTGGTAACGTTTTCTTGACCTGTGTAGTGTGCACTCGAACGCCTGTGTTCGAAGATCTATATTTCGTCAGGTTGATGCGAATATAACCACAAATCAACATACATGATAATTGTACGATTAAACTATCATTTATATCGACTTGCAGCACAACCCTAAAATACCTATACACTAAATAAGTATTCAATGACATACTGACGTACGAAATAAAGACTATTTAAATGTACAGTTTAGATTAGACATTCTAAGTGGATAATGTATGAGAGACTAGACAGAAAGCATTACCAACGGTATGACGTCGCGCGTCGCTTACAACGTAGCTAGGCTAGGAGTAGACCATGTCAGTGAATAGATACTTGTATATAGTTATGTACATGTGTCGAGTCGCCGCGCCGCCCGCGGCTCACCTGCCGAGCGAAATACAACTCAGTTATAATTTGAAAAGCTTGGTCAAAATAGATTTCTGTAGCTGTGCTCGCGTAACATGTCAATGATACAAGTTTGGAGGGTATCATGTTGTGCGTGTTACCTGTGCTCGTAGTGCGCTCACTGGTGGAAGGGCAGCGAGTACAGCGAGGGTCACCGCCGCGCGTCCGCCACGTACACGGACACCGTGGAGTCCTTCGAGCCCACGCCCATCGCGCACCTGACAACATCACGCTCTTACTCTTTACTCATGTACTTAGCGAACACTTGCACACGGACTGACTCAGCCCGAGCGCCGATTAACTCAAGTTGGTCAACGCAACTTCAGCTTGCTCAGTTGGTGCGTTATAGAGGAAAGAAATGGAATTAAAAAAAAATCTGCTGTTCCATACGTTTTCACTGTGTAGGTATTGCACTTTTGTAGGAAAGAACTGTTTATTTTTTAAATAACCGATGAAAAATTTTCTATGTGGGGATGTGGGGGGGGGGTCAGAATGATGTACTGAGTACATGGGTACGTTGCCACGTCAGTGCCCCTTACGCCCCGTACATTGGCTTTCGCGAATACCGACAAATACGAGAAAGCCTTGTCAGCGCGACTGTGCAGTGGTACCTGAGCGGATGGAAGGTGAGGCAGGAGACGGGCCCGATGCGCGCGCCCATGAAGCCCTCGTGGAACTTGATGGTGTTCAGCGCCGTGCCTTTCAGGTCGTAGATGCTGATGCTCTGGTTCACGGACCCGCTGCCAGGTGACAGTTTATTAGTTATTTTGATTGAATAGCTTACATTATAATAACGCAACATGAATAATGTCAAAATTAACTAGCTAGCTAGCGGTTGAGTCAAAATATTAAAAATTAACTAACTAGCTAGCGGTTGAGTCAAAATATTAAAAATTAACTAACTAGCTAGCGGTTGAGTCAAAATATTAAAAATTAACTAACTAGCTAGCGGTTGAGTCAAAATATTAAAAATTAACTAGCTAGCGGTTGAGTCAAAATATTAAAAATTAACTAGCTAGCTAGCGGTTGAGTCAAAATATTAAAAATTAACTAACTAGCTAGCGGTTGAGTCAAAATATTAAAAATTAACTAACTAGCTAGCGGTTGAGTCAAAATATTAAAAATTAACTAACTAGCTAGCGGTTGAGTCAAAATATTAAAAATTAACTAGCTAGCTAGCGGTTGAGTCAAAATATTAAAAATTAACTAGCTAGCGGTTGAGTCAAAATATTAAAAATTAACTAGCTAGCTAGCGGTTGAGTCAAAATATTAAAAATTAACTAACTAGCTAGCGGTTGAGTCAAAATATTAAAAATTAACTAACTAGCTAGCGGTTGAGTCAAAATATTAAAAATTAACTAACTAGCTAGCGGTTGAGTCAAAATATTAAAAATTAACTAGCTAGCTAGCGGTTGAGTCAAAATATTAAAAATTAACTAACTAGCTAGCGGTTGAGTCAAAATATTAAAAATTAACTAGCTAGCGGTTGAGTCAAAATATTAAAAATTAACTAGCTAGCTAGCGGTTGAGTCAAAATATTAAAAATTAACTAGCTAGCTAGCGGTTGAGTCAAAATATTAAAAATTAACTAGCTAGCTAGCGGTTGAGTCAAAATATTAAAAGACGCCAAAAAAAATTGTTTGCCTTTTGGGGTCAAACACATTAGGCATGCAACTTAGAATATTAGTATAAAATATTTGTTCTTTATTGTGTAAACTTCACTGATATGATTGGGATAAATAATCTCGTACTTCAAGTAAGTGAAGTATCTGGAGTTGTTGACCCTAAGAAGTTATAATAACATATTTGTGTATGTAGGTTGAGCGTGGTTAGATATCGATAACCTAATCCACCAATAGTAAGACGCATCAGAGATAGCTTAGGCTAGGCAGTGTGTGCGTACCAGGCGATGAGGTTGCAGAGCGGGTGCACGTCGATGGCGGCGAGAGGCGCGGGCGCGCGCACGGTGTCGAGGACGGCCATCTTGCGCGTGTCGTAGATGCGCACCTCGCCGTTCATGCTGCAATACAGGGTGGGCTCAGTTACCTACTCGTTTACATTGGCTTTTGCACTTATTTCACTTCTAGTAGTATTAACCCAACAGCAGTGGCGTAACGTGGGTTTTGGCCACCCGCAGCGGACCGGTAATTCGCTTTCTCTATTTTCATCATTACTCAAGAAAACCAGCAAAATGTAAAATATAAAACATTATTTTTAATAATAAAACATTGAGTTACTTTGTACATGTATGTACCTACGTATGTCGTAGCCCGGATAGTATCAATGAAAGAAGTGAAAGAGGTCTCGGCGAATACGAACTGATCAGTCAGCGGTCGTTCCGGTGGCGAGTCGGTCCGGCGCGGACGTTTTACTCTCCATAAATTAGATTCATCAGAATCTCGGTCTCGGGAGAAACCTTCTCCCATACTAGCTCCGAGTAACTACAGATTTTGGATTATTTTGCTGCGGTGGTGTGCGATTGTGTTTCGGCCATATGGGGCCGAAAGGTATAAATAGCGCAGTAAAGATATTGAACAATATGAGTAGGTCGCGGTAGTCACCATCCGGTGAGCAGCAGGTCCTGGTCGGCGCGGTGCGCGGCCTGCAGCACGGGCGCGTGGTGCGCGTGCAGGCGCCACAGCGCGGCGCGCGGGCTGCGCTCGTCCCAGGCGCGCACGCTGCCGTCGCCGAACCCGGCCAGCAGCAGCGCCGCGCCGTCGCCCGCGCCGCCCTCCGCCTCCGCCGCGCCGCGCCACAGCGACGTCGCCGCCGCCTCGCATTCTGGAAGTGTACATCGTTGTTCATAAATATCTGAGTACCTCGCCGAACATTAGCGACAGTGGCGCAGCGAGGGCTGCGAGAGGGATCCCGGTCCAGACAAGTTAGCTCGCTCTTTAATGAAGATCTGTGACAGCTATTGATAAATATAGATTTTATGACTGGTTAAAAACCAGTCTTATCAAGGTATATCGTATTACCCAGTATCTGGTTGGGGAGGTCATTGGCAATCGCCGGCTTCAGGTAAACTTCTGGTATTCAGTTGGATCTGTTTAGTTTTGCCCAAGTATATTGGGCTCTAAGTTGTGTCGGAAGTAAAGAATAGCACCATCTCATATTTTCCCGTGGGTGTCGTAAAAGGCGACTAAGGGACTTGCCAGAGAATGGACAGCAGCGTTTTCTGTGCTTTAGTAACTGTACTGAGATCGCCAACCCGCCTGCCAAGCGTGGCGATTATGGCAAAACTCCCCTTTCTTGGAGGAGGCCTTTATCCAGCAGTGGACGTCTTTCGGGCTCAAATGATGATGATGATGAAGCAGGTTGGCGGTCAACCATATATGAACAGTATACCCACCGGTGTCGATGTCGGTGAGCAGCAGCTCGGTGCTGGCGTCCCACAGGCGCACGCGCGCGGCGCGGCCCGCCAGCGCCAGCGTGCGGCGCGCGGCGCAGTAGTGAGTAGGTGAACAGTATACCCACCGGTGTCGATGTCGGTGAGCAGCAGCTCGGTGCTGGCGTCCCACAGGCGCACGCGCGCGGCGCGGCCCGCCAGCGCCAGCGTGCGGCGCGCGGCGCAGTAGTGAGTAGGTGAACAGTATACCCACCGGTGTCGATGTCGGTGAGCAGCAGCTCGGTGCTGGCGTCCCACAGGCGCACGCGCGCGGCGCGGCCCGCCAGCGCCAGCGTGCGGCGCGCGGCGCAGTAGTGAGTAGGTGAACAGTATACCCACCGGTGTCGATGTCGGTGAGCAGCAGCTCGGTGCTGGCGTCCCACAGGCGCACGCGCGCGGCGCGGCCCGCCAGCGCCAGCGTGCGGCGCGCGGCGCAGTAGTGAGTAGGTGAACAGTATACCCACCGGTGTCGATGTCGGTGAGCAGCAGCTCGGTGCTGGCGTCCCACAGGCGCACGCGCGCGGCGCGGCCCGCCAGCGCCAGCGTGCGGCGCGCGGCGCAGTAGTGAGTAGGTGAACAGTATACCCACCGGTGTCGATGTCGGTGAGCAGCAGCTCGGTGCTGGCGTCCCACAGGCGCACGCGCGCGGCGCGGCCCGCCAGCGCCAGCGTGCGGCGCGCGGCGCAGTAGTGAGTAGGTGAACAGTATACCCACCGGTGTCGATGTCGGTGAGCAGCAGCTCGGTGCTGGCGTCCCACAGGCGCACGCGCGCGGCGCGGCCCGCCAGCGCCAGCGTGCGGCGCGCGGCGCAGTAGTGAGTAGGTGAACAGTATACCCACCGGTGTCGATGTCGGTGAGCAGCAGCTCGGTGCTGGCGTCCCACAGGCGCACGCGCGCGGCGCGGCCCGCCAGCGCCAGCGTGCGGCGCGCGGCGCAGTAGTGAGTAGGTGAACAGTATACCCACCGGTGTCGATGTCGGTGAGCAGCAGCTCGGTGCTGGCGTCCCACAGGCGCACGCGCGCGGCGCGGCCCGCCAGCGCCAGCGTGCGGCGCGCGGCGCAGTAGTGAGTAGGTGAACAGTATACCCACCGGTGTCGATGTCGGTGAGCAGCAGCTCGGTGCTGGCGTCCCACAGGCGCACGCGCGCGGCGCGGCCCGCCAGCGCCAGCGTGCGGCGCGCGGGGCAGTAGCGCAGCAGCGTGGGCGGCGGCGTGGGCGCGTACGGCGCCGCGCCGCCCGCCACCGGGTGACCCACTGCCACACAGAACACACTCAGCATTTATCGAGCGCGAAACAGGTTCCCACTTCCCAGCGAGATGTTTACGGGCTGTAAGGGACACGGACGCGATCACGGTTACCACGTACTTAGTGCATCATTCTGAACTCCTCCACATAGAAAGAACCATGCGTCATTTTGGGCCCACTTTTTCAACATTGTTCAACAGTGATGAATTATATGTCATATGAAAGCTCATATAGTATACTTTATTTCATTATATGGCAGATAAGTTCAAATCCAGCGCGAAAATGTTTTTTTTTGCGGTTTTTTTTTAATCTGTTTTGTGTTGATATTATATTATAATTAGCTGTCTGGCAATAGCTAGGATTATAAACAGCTCTTGTTTGACAAAAATACGATAAAAATATCAACACAAGAGAACGAAGGTTACCGACGTAGCCCGAAGAATTGCCAAACTTAAGTGGCAGTGGGCAGGGCACATTGCTCGCAGAACGGATGGCCAATGGGGCCAAAAAAGTTCTGGAATGGCGACCGCGAACCGGAAGACGATTGAGGCGTTGGAAGACCAAGGTGGACCGATGACCTGGTGAAGGCTGCGGGGATCCGCTGAAAGCGAGGCGCACGGGACCGGTCAATGTGGTGTCACTTGGGGGAGGCCTATGTCCAGCAGTGGACGTCTTTCGGCTGAAATGATGATGATGAAGATTAAGATGGCTGGCATTATAAAGAGAGGTGAATGTTAGGAATAGATACTCATTTAACATCTATCACCAGCCTCAGATTGTTACCATAGCATCATAAAGGTTGTTGACGGTCAGTTAGGTCACCAACTTACTAGACTGAATATATTTTACAGTATAAAACAAAAACATCAAAACATCCAAGATGATGCCGTTCGTATACAAAATCCCGCGGTGCAGATGTTTCAACAACTTTTTTATGCTCCCTAACATGTTAGATCACCGAACTCTGCAAGACGTTGTTTATTTAATTATTGTCACAATATTGAACTTCACAGAATTCCTAACACGATTATTGTAAACCGACTTTGTTCACAACGTTTGTACATCCCAGAAAACGCTACCAAATGATAATAATTTTTACCAAAAATGATATATGGTAATGAAGAAAACACAAAAGCTATAGTAATATGTGATGGAACATATTTTTATATAGAGAAAAGAAGTAACTTTCTCTTTCAGCGTTTGACCTATAGCCATCACAAGTTTCAAAATCTATTGGACCATTCATAATGGTATGCAGTGACGGTTATATAATATATGTTCTTGGTCCATACGCTGCAACAACAAGTGATGCGTCGATTATGACAAGCTTATGTGCTAATTAAGATAATTCTTTTCATTGGATGATTCATCAAAACGATGTATTCATTTTAGATAGGGGTTTCAGAGATAGTGTAGTAGATCTCCAATCATATGAACCACATATTCCTCCAACAAAAGATTGAAACAAAAGTCAATTGACGACCGAACAAGCTAACAAAGCAAGATTAGTAACAATATGTAGTTGGATAGTGGAAGCGGTGAATGGCAAGTTTAAAAATAGGTTTAAACTATTATGCTTAGATTATTTTAACAGAGCATTGCCACATAATTATGTTCATTGATTTTAAAATTGCGGTTTCTCTTATAAATGCTTTTTATAAAGTAGCCACAGACCACCGGCTTAGTCATAATATTTGGAATATTATAAATGAGAAAATCAACTCGCCAAATCTTTTGTTTAACTATGATATACTGAAAAACCTAAACAGTCAAAGGGTAGCTTTCATAAGGATGGAAGCTAATCTGCCTCATTTAGAAGATTTTCCCCAGCTAGCGGAAGATGATATATTAATGATTTCCTTGGGCTCTTATCAAATGAAACTTGCCAGGTCATATGCTAGTGAAAACTTACAGGATGGTGGTGTGTACACGATAGAAATATATCGTGAAACAATTTAAATGACTTACTGCAATGCAATATTCAGCAAAATAGTGTATGGCTGCTTAGGGGACGTGTGCAGTCACGACACGTTAGATCGAGGATATATTATACCTACGTCATAATTGACCGTGACAAAGTAGGCAAATACGCCACTATACAATACTATTGTACATGTCTCACGGGTAGACGGACTATCGGAAGTTGCGCCCATGTAATCATATCCATAATATGGTATTTGGGAATAGGTAGACATGGGGATGGTTTTCATCGACCAGCATTACATTTAGACGATATAATTATAGATGCATTTTAAAATCTGTCCATTATATTAAGACTAGCTGTCTTTAGCTTTATTATTAGTAAACTAGCTGTACCGCGCAACTTCGTCTGCGTCACATTTTCCCCGTTTTCCCAACATTTTTCATTGCTGCTCCGCTCCTATTAGTTGTAGCGTGATAATATATAGCCTATAGCCTTCCTCGATCAATGGGCTATCTAACACTGAAAGAATTTTTCAAATCTGATCAGTAGTTCCTGAGATTAGCGCGTTCAAGCAAACAAACAAACAAACTCTTCAGCTTTATAATATTACTAGCTGCCCGGACAGACTTCGTTCTGTCAAAAGTTAAAGCAATGCACTTTTCCTACCTACCTACCCTACCCAACCCTACCTACACCACCCTACCCAACCCTACCTACCCTACCCTACCTACCTACTACCTACCAACCCTACCCTACCCTACCCAACCCTACCCTATCTACCTACTACCTACCTACCCTACCTACCCTACCTACCCTACCTACCCTACCTACCCTACCTACCCTACCTACCCTACCTACCCTACCTACCCTACCCAACCCTACCTACCCTACCCTACCTACCTACTACCTACCAACCCTACCCTACCCTACCCAACCCTACCCTATCTACCTACTACCTACCTACCCTACCTACCCTACCTACCCTACCTACCCTACCTACCCTACCTACCCTACCTACCCTACCTACCCTACCTACCCTACCTACCCTACCTACCCTACCTACCCTACCTACCCTACCTACCTACCCTACCCTACCTACCTATCCTACCCTACCTACCTACCCTACCCTACCTACCTACCCTACCCTACCTACCTACCCTACCCTACCTACCTACCCTACCCTACCTCAATCACCAACTCCACGCTCAACTATCACCTGGTAAGCTATGTGCTCCTAGTACCTCAATCCCGACCACGCCGCTCAGACTCGCTCGCCAAGAATATAATATATCTCCAGGTAAGCTATGTTCTCCTAGTACCTCAATCCCGACCACGCCGCCCCCAGACAGGCTCGCTAAGAACATAACGCGCCATCAATCACCTACTCCACACTCGACTATCTCCCGGTAAGCTATGTTCTCCTAGTACCTCAATCCCGATCACGCGCCCATATATATCCCGGTAAGCTATGTTCTCCTAGTACCTCAATCCCGACCACGCCTCCCCGAAGCGCGTGGCGCTCGCCAAGAACATGATAATAACAAACTGCGCCCTGCGGTTTCACCCGCGCAGACCGGGATAAAAAGTATCCTATGTCCTTCTCCTGGCTCTAAACTACCTCCCTGCCAATTTTCAGCTAAATCGGTTCAGCCGTTCTTGAGTTATAAGCGAAGTAACACTAACACGACTTTCTTTTATATATATAGATATTCAGCTTTATAATATTAGTATAGATTAGTATTAGTATAGATTAATGTTGAGATAAAATCAAACAAAAATATCTCGTTTTTTATTATTTGTAAAGAACACCCACTTCACAATCACACCTTAAAAGATTGCACAAGACCAAGTCGATATTTATCATTCTTTAATTAATGAGTTACCTATTATTTTTAATCAATAAAAAAATGTGCATAACAAAAGTTGTCATGCGTATTTTTTATTTACAAAACGTACTAAAACGCCAATTTCGCGCTGGATTTGAACTTAGCTGCCATAGAATCAAATAAAGTAAACGCCAAGAGCTTTCATATGACATAGGTTTCATCACTGTTGCACAACTTTGAAAAGTGGGTCCAGTGTTCATACAAAAGTGCCCATGGTCCTTTTGCATCGGTAATTTAAAAAAAAAAAATCTGCGGGTTCCTAAAAAAGTGTAATACCTATACGGTCAAAATGTAAAAGAAGATGTTTTAAAAAATACCGATAAAAAATTCCTTCGAAATGATGTACTTACTGCATGAATGCTTTGTAAGCGTTTTCGCGTCGGTGTCCTTTACAGCCCGTATTTAACTCTACAACCACAATGTCTTACCAGTAATGGACGAACCTTTTAAGCCACCGACAGTACGGGCGTTAAATTCATTATTTCTATCTAATGACAGTTTTTTTTTTATGACAAATGGAGCATAATTATGTTGCATATGCTTGTAAGTGTTCCCAAAAACTGCTACCTTCAATAACAAAAATCATTTAAATAACCAGACGTCTATAAGGATTTATTTCCTGTAATTTGCCTTTAAAATAAAACGGAGTAAATTTTAAGAAAAGCTAGCATAAGCAAAACAAGGAATCGTATCTGTATATCATTTGATAATGAACGTGATGGGTTCGTTATGTCTACTAGGCTGGAGCATCTTTTTTTTTGACGTGACAACGTCAAATAAATCGATGAACGCCGGCTGCATGCACGAAAAAGGATGACTCATTGTACGTTACGATCGGATCGTACGTTACGCTCATTGTAACGTTACGATCGATAATTTGTACTTTGTAGTTCGGTTACTTATAATACACTTCTGGACACATCTATTGGCCCACCTTAGAGTTTAGGTTTCGATGGCCCCTACCGAAATATGATTGCTAGATTGAACAAAAACTGTTGACGCAGTTTTAAACCTGATACATTTTACCATCTTTTTCGATCGTATTCTTTTAAATTTGAATTCAGAATACCATACGACATGGAGCTACGCCTAACAAGTCGGATATGCGCCTTGTTAAAGGCAATTGATTTTTGAATAAAAAACATGTTTTATCAAATAAAGGTTTAATTTAATAACGCGTGTTGCCTCCATGGGCAGATGCCCATGGAGGCCTAATCGTATGAGAAACTAAAAATCGTATGTGAAACTCTATGCCTAATCGTATGAGAGCTGTGGTAGATACCACAGCTCTCATACGATTAGGCATAGAGTTTATCAACCGCTCTATGAAATTTTGAGGGATCATCTCCCATTCCTCTTCTATGGCAGTTTTCAACTCCTGCATCGTCTGGGCAACTGGCTGACGAGCCCTAACACGTCTTTTTAGCTCGTCTCACATGTGCTCAATGGGGTTCATGTCTGGGCTTCTGGCTGGCCAGTCCATAACTGTGATGTTCACATCCCGAAGATATTCCCTGACGATGCCGGCCGCATGAACTCTTGCATTATCATGCATAAAAAGGAAATTTGGGCCCACATAGTCCGCGTATGGTATCACGTGAGGTTCTAGGCACTCACGAATGTACCTTTCAGCATTTAATGTTGGCAGCCGTGGTCCTGTAACAACCTCTAGTTGTGTTTTGCCGCTCGCGGATATACCACCCCAGAAAGTCCATGAGCCACCGCCATAAGCAACCCTCTCTTCAAAGCAGCATTGTGCGAAACGCTCTCCCTTACGTCGGTACACCTTCTTCCTTCCATCATTGCCATGTAACACAATTTTAGACTCATCAGAAAAGAGTACACGGCTCCAATCTTGCTGTGTCCAATTTAAATGACTGCGTTCGAAATGAAGGCGCGCTGTTCAGTGGGCTCGCGTTAGTTTGGGCCCATTAGCTGGGTTGTGTGGTACCATATCGCGTTCTTTTAACCTTCTCCGAACAGTTCGAGCGCTCACAGATACTCCGTGGAAGTCGCGAAGTTGGTTTTGTATCTCAATGGAGGTAAGGTGACGATTTCTCAAGCTGGTCGTCACGATGAATCGATCCTGCCTTTCAGTTGTGACCCAAGATCGTGGCCTTCCTTGGCGACGAACAAAGCCGCCAGTCTCTAGGTACCTCCGATAAACATTTCGGACCGCAGATCGACTTAAATTAAGTTGAGCACTCACGTTTCTTTGGCTGTGTCCGGCCTGAATAAGTGCCACAGCTTGGGCGGCGACTTCAGGTGAAGTATCCATAGATTATTGATAGAACCTCACCTTAATGTTAAGAATAAGTAATGTTTGTTGCAAAACCAAAGATATTAATCACTTTTTCAAGAATTAAATCAAAGTAAACCAATAAAACCAAGTTCTCTTAGTATTCGATTGTTTGATATCAACAAACAGGCTCCAAATTGTCTTTTGTTTCTTTAAATTCTGTGTTCGAAATTCAAAAAAAGACTATTGAATGAAATTGTGAATGTGCCAGGTTCAAAACTGCATAAAAACTTTTTGCTCGACCTAATATAAAATTTTTGCTAGGACCAAACGAAACTGAAAATACAATGTGGGCCAATAGATGTGTCCAGAAGTGTAATAATCATATCTATCCTTACTCACACACACACTCCCCCATTATACGTAATTTAAGGAAATTTCAACCTTATTTCAAAGCCATAAACCTTTTTTAAATGCATGACTGAATTTGTAATTCCGTATTTCACAATCTTTTGTTGAGAAATGACAAAATATTAGAAAATCTATGCAAACGCAAAATCAATATGAAAGAGCGTGACGCAATAATTTACCGACTTAGCCCTTTGACGTTTGATATACCGCAGGCGCACGCACGCGCCGCCACCGCACCGCCCGCCTGACATCAAACGAAATCGGTCTTCCGTCGGCAGCGACAAGTGAAATTCGTATTTTTGTTGTTATTGCTGTTACTTGTTTACGCACACAATGGCTTTCCGGTATAGCAATATCCAGTACACGGAGATGGTGAGGACACTGGCTCGTTGCGACGATAATGTGGAGTTATCGTGTCGAGTGTTCAATGAACGACATGGTACCAGAGTGAGGGCCAGGGGGTGTGTAATATATGCCATAATAACAGATAATATATTATCACTTGAAATAACGTTCACATGATATAATTTTCATATGCTATAAAACAGATAACCCAATTTCATGTGATTACAATTCATATAAACTTCTTTTGCTCTAAAAACATCTAGTTTATTAGTTATTACATTCATTTAATCTAATTTTCATTTGACCAAATTTTTATATCTACTCATTTTCTGAACAAATTCTGTAGTAAATAAGTAAATATCAGAAAACATCATACTGTTATAACCTCATCTAACCCACAATAGGGGGGATCTGGCGCTAATGATCATGGTTCTAACCTAACCTAACCCGGATGGTTCACCCACAATTGGGGGGATGTGGCGCAGGAATATATGAGGAATAATATACGAACTAAATAATATACTAACTGAATATTAGTTCAAATGTGCATTATAGAAAATGTTTATTAGACCATATAAAATTAGGTAAACTGAAATTATATCAATAATTCATTATGTCATTTTAACGTTATACTAAACAAAAATTATATCAAATTAGGTCATATGATCGTTAGAACTTTTGTTATTATATCAAATGGTACGCATCCAGCGCCAGGACAATGCTAGGTGCAACTCAGCGCCTGAGGGACTCCGGAACGTTTCATCCTAACACGGCAATGGATAGAGGGACGAATGTTCGCTCTAGTCGTTAGCAGGAAAACATTCTCGATTATTTCGATGAGAATCCAGGGAGCACCACGAGGGAAGCAGCGCCGTTGTTTAACTGTAGCCACATGTACGTGTGGAGAACATTACGTGCTGAGGGCGAACACCCCTTCCACCTACGACGTTGTCAGGAGCTGATGCCGACCGACTATTTGCCACGAATACAATTTTGTAGATGGTTGTTGGAAAACTGGCAACGAAACATCATCTGGACGGACGAGAGCACCTTCACGAGTTGGTATTTACAACCAGCACAACATGCATTTGTGGAGGCACGAAATCCCACATGCATGCCGTATGGACTCATTCCTGAACAGGTTTTCCGTGAACGTGTGGGCGGGCGTTCTAGGTACAGGCGTACTCGGCCCTGTATTTTTACCGAGGTTGACTGGAGATACCTACCTACAGTTCTTGCAAGAAGTATTGCCCCAGTTATTGGCTAACGTCCCTCTCTCGTTTTTACGAGACGTGTTTTACCAACACGACGGAGCTCCCGCGTATTACACGTGAAATGTTCGACGTCATCTTGATGCGGAATATGGCCCTCGTTGGATTGGTCGTGGAGGACTTGTGCAGCGGCCTCCCAGATCGGCTGATCTAACACCGTTTGTAGGGACTACAGGTAGCAATAATGCTGACAATGCTAAATGCGAAGTTTTTAGGTTTTTTTTTGTGGGGTCGATTAAAATCGCTCGTGTATGTAAACGAAGCAACAAGTGTCGATGACCTCAAACATAAAATTGAACTCGCGTTTGTTAAAGTGAAAAGTGAAACTGAGGTGCTTAACAAACTAAAAATTAACTTAAGACAACGTGCAATAATGTGTATCGAGCACGGCGGTGGCCATTTTGAAAATCTTTTAAAAAGGGGACGAAGAAGAAGTATTTAGTGTAAATACCTCAGGTACTGTAAATATTATGATTCAAATCTTTTAAACTCGCCGACTTTGAATATTTTTTTTATTACGTAAAATGTAAACACGACTTAGTAGGTAGAGGGTAGGTGGTGATATCGCAAACGCGGCAGGCGGCGACACCGGCACCGGCGGGTGAAAAGACGCGGGCGCCTTTAGGTATTGCAGTACTGATAGATCGCAGTGGGGTGAAAAGTGGCTCAATTTAAAAATACTTCCGTATCCGTAATTAAACGCGATCTATAAAATGGGTCCTCGCGAGTCCCTTAGAGAAAAATTTAAAGAGATCGATATACTGACTCTGCCTTCACTTTACATCTTAGAATGTATTTTATATGTCCGCAAAAACCGAGGACTTTTCAAAATTAGAAGCGACTTCCATAATATAAACACACGCAGTAAACACGAAATTGTAATACCCAAATTTAGATTAACAAAAACTAGCAAGTCTTTTCTTATAAACAGTATACGCTTTTATAATAAGTTGCCAAAGTCAGTTACGGAACTGACTGATGGAAAGTTTAAAAATTGCATCAAACGTGTCCTAATTAAAAAAGCATATTACAAAATTAAGGACTACGTTGAAGATAAAGAAGTTTGGCTCTAGTTCCTTCTGCTCATGCGGCTTCCCTGGTAGCTCATAAACGACACAAATGTGTGGTCGTCTCTAACTATTCCCAATTTTATCTTTTCCATTCTTTTTATTTTTCAGATCAGATGTTTTACAGTATTTTTCAAATAATTGCACCGTTCATTAATTGTTCAGAATAGTTACCTACAGCACTGATGACAACATCTGTGTCAATTGTTTAATTTAGTGTTCTTTTAATGTTTTATTTCTACTTTTGTATAGATTCTTTTTCATTTACCTATTTTTTGTGAATGTGTGGACATGGTAGGCCTTGTAAATTAGTTTTTTTTTTTTTTTGTTATTGTCTTGTTCTACCTTTTGTAGTAAGCAACGACTTATTGTCGGGCCTACGCTGTCCTCCCACAGTTATGTACTAACGCTGTAACACTCAAATATTGTAAAACCAAAAGATTTTAAAAGAGTAACCATGGAGTTTCTTGCCGGTTCTTCTCCATAGGAAACGACCAACCCGAACCGTGCATCTTTTGTCGACGTTTTATAAGTGCCCATATAGGCCTATGTAAAATAAAATATTTTGATTTTTGATTTTTAAACCAAATCATTTGAGGCTGTCAGTCCAAAGCCTATGTAATTGTGATGGAAAGATGGAATCATTATTTAACTAGTTAGGCAACTAACAATAATAGTTATACGGTAATATCGCAAATTATTAATATCAAACTACGTAATGTTCGGTCACCGAACGTACAGATACATACCTAATGCGTAGCTTTCTGATCCTACCTACTACACAGGCACGCGCTCGAGTGTGCGCTATGAGTGTGTGCGTAGGAATAGAGTAGTATGCTCGAACGTTTTACGTTCAGTCAGGACAACTATTTTATTTAAAAAACTGGGTGTTCTCTAGATAAATTAAATTACAGATGTCGTTTTATTTCTGTAATTTAATATTCTAAATGGGGTGTCTGAGGTCTTGCGTTTATTTCGTTACACGTTGTATACAAGGCCGTGTGCCACAGTGTAGGCCTCATACACCCTTAACAACTCTTCACCGTCGGGCTCAGCAGAACCATGTCGTCCGCGTAGCTAATGTTACTGACGCAGACGCCATGTATCGAACGACCGACACGCTTGCTACTGAGCTCGAAGATGAGGTCATTTACGTATAGGTTGAAAAGCTTAGGCGACGTCAAACCTCCTCTCACCCCGCTTTCCAACGTATACGCCTCAGAGAGTGTATTATTCCACAAAATTTGTTTGGTGAGAATACCAATACTTAAAGATATTGAGCACCTCCACCGGTACACCCGCGTTCCCCAACTTTCTCCAGAGCACATCCTATGAGACAAAATCAAAAGCTTTGGAGAGGTCAAGGAAACACGTGTATACGGCGTCCTGCGGTCCATATAGTATTGGACAGTAAGCTTGAGACCTATGATGGCAGCTTCCGTAGATAGTCCGGGTCTAAACCCAAACTGCGCATCATGTAATTTTATGTATTTATCGAGGCAAGAATCAAGCACACCATCCAACACTTTAGCAATAATCGTTGCCAAGGATATGGGCCAGTAATTCCCCCAAAAAGATCATCATCGATGGTCGATGCGTTTTTCATATGCTCAACCTCTGATTTGAGCTCATCAAACTGCTCATGCGACACTATTCTCTCTTCAAGAGCACACAGTTTATTTTAAAGGCACAGGATATCTCTCAAAAGCCGATGAGTCACATCAACATGGTCAAAGGTGACCGGTGGGAGTTTATGTTGTTCCTTTGCTACGAAAACCGGGAAAATCTCTGGATCAGTAGTTTTCATCAGGCAAATAATGTCTTCAAGATCTCTAGACATTTTCTTCTTTCCCTGTTTTCGACGTGTGGGCATCTTCTTCACATTCGGCACCAAGTCAGCGAGCAATGTTTTGGCCTTCACAATCTGTGCATCAGAGAAAGACGTGGTACACAACTGATGTATACACTCTTCATCCATGAAATCCATAACGTTGCTTAGGAACGCCAAAAGTTCATTTATTACGACATTACAGTTCGCACACGACTTTACTATATACGAAGACATTTTTCGTCCTCGCACATGGTTTACCGAATAACGATATTTACGCGGCCGCGTTCAATGGCGCCTGGCGCAAGGCTGGTATAACCCACCTGCTCCATAAATCGGGTAGTACTGCGGAGACCAAAAATTATTTTTGGCGACTATAGTTGACGGCATGTCGAATGCATCACCCACTTTACGTTCTTCGGTTATGACACTGTATAATTGTATATCCCGCGAAGTTGTGGAGGTCGAGGCTTTTTAAACGCTAAGACTCTCCACAATCGCGAGATATGCAGTCTCAGGGAATATTTCCTAGAAGCCGACGTGGGGATGCATCGAGATGTGGTCGCGATGGACAAGGCCCTCACCCCGCTCTCCTTGGCTAAAGAGAACTGGCGCAGACCTGCAGTGCTTGACACTAATGACCGCAGGGAAGTATGGTAGAGTACGGAACTTCACGGACGCTTTGAAATTTGAAAATTGGCTCAGTCTGGGTGATTTCAGATATTTTGTGGTTGAATAACTTCTCGATGAATTGGCATACGACTTAGGGTCAATAATAAAAAACGTCAATTATGTTATGCTATCTAAATATTAATTCTATCTAAATATTAAGTTGTTATTTTTTTTTAATTAGCCCTTCAATGTATGGATGCTAAGTGATCTCCTTTAACTTAATTAAAATGACAGCTCCCAGGATGTACAGTCACGGACTTTAATTGATGAGCCACTTTCAAACTTTCCAATTATCCAGTTTGAATGTATATTTCACGAGGTTACACAATTAAACACGAACTCAAACCGCATGCTCGTAAACAAGACGTCTTATTACTACTAATCGGAAATAGTCTTATTCAAAGAGGTTGAAAAATGACTAATAAGTTCTCAATGAAAAAAACTATAAAATGTCTCATACGTTAATCCAACCTATTTCTTACTGACCTCCTTTGAATTAGAGATCATTAAATACTCTTTATTTCTGAAAACCTTGGATGGGTTTTCAGACAGTTGAAGTGTCGATGTCACAGAAGATTATTTAAAATTTTGGTGAATCGATTAATTGTCAAGAACGTCATCTTGGACGCCATGCGCTCGGACAAAATCGTGGGATCGAGTTTTTCCGATGTTGAAATTACCAATCATAATTTCTCCGTACGCCACGTTAAAACAAATTATCGCTAGGTAATGGTTGCTAGACTTGCAATTGGTTGACTTTGGGTAGTCACTCTGTACTACGTACGAATATAACCGACTAAACCCGATTTGCATTCACGGGTAAAATACGAAAACAGTGGCAAGTGGCTTATCATTTAAAGTCCGCGACTGTACATCATTAAGCCGATAATTTTATTAAGATTTGTAATAGTTTAGTTTAATTAGCCTTAATAAAATTCATATTTATATAGCATAAAAAACTGGCTGCTTAAATATGCATATATATCGATATGACTAAAGCTCCAGCCCCTTTAGTTCGGCTGCTGTCATTTTAATCAAATTAGAAACGGAATGAAATGAGAAGTGATCGGAATAGTTAGTGCATATTGACATGCCACAAGAATACCTACTTACATTCAGGGATTACAAACGACAAATAAATCGTCATCCCTTCATTGCGTTACTGTCCTTTCACAGTTATTTTATCTCCAACTACAAAACGCAGCGATCTTTACACTCGTTACAATAAGGTTGCTTTTGTGTTGCTGCCAGTGACCAATCTGTCGTAATTACAATAAACTTTATTGACGTGTCAATAAGGCTGCTTTGGGTTGCTGCTGTCCGAGGTAAAAGAACTGTATGGACTGTAGGTAGTCCGGTGTAAGCGTGACAGTGTATGAGTGAGATGGCAGGACCAGTACTCACGGTTGGCGTCCTGCTTGCCCTTGGTGCTGGCCTGCTTGTCCTCGGCCGACGCGAACTGCTCCGACACCAGCTGCGCTAGACCTGACACCCAACGGCAACACAGTCACTATCGACACGCACCCCACCTACTGCACACACTCGAGTACTGATCCTGTGCGCGCCGACCGAACTTACTACACATCTTTATGTAGCAGCTGCTAGTAATTAGGTCCTGCTCTTTCAATGTAAATAAGCCTTTAATCTTGTTAAGTACTTTGAACCAAACGTCTCAAATGTAAGAACAATTTGTAATTGTTGTAATATGACAACACGCAACCATAACAAACTATTCTGATACTTGTAAATAAACTTTTAGGCGTCTGTTAGTAAAAGATATTCTCATGTAGATACCAGATCAGTCGGCGCGGCATAGAATCAGAGCGAACACTGCTCTGCTGTGTGAAGGCGTGCATGTTGACGTCATCTCAATGAGAAACTACAACCAAAGACTGTCCAACGATCGTTAATGTTGGTAAAGAAAATGATGTTTTGAACTGAGTGGACATGCAGTGATGGAGTCGAGTTGGTTTAGTCACACGAATGACATGAAGTTGTTAATTACGTTGGAACTATTTACATGCACCGACATCATGGACAGTCACAACACCTCCACCTAGCATCGCGCACTTTGTTTATTGTCTACAAGATAAAGTAACAAGGATTCAGTAAAAATGTTTATGAAGTGTAGACTTTTCTTGATATTAATTTTTGATTTAGTTTAATTGGCAAACACATTCACATACACTTTCACCGAGTAGGTTGTTTTTAACTGAAAACATGACGAGGGACCGTTATGTGTTTAGGAGACAGTTACCGAAGGCACCAGTCGCCACCGCGTGCCGTCGAAGAAGACACTAGACATCGCCTATTATTCGTATAAGACACGTATTGAAATTTTTAGCTCATGTGTCAGGATATACTTACTGGGTGATCGGTTTTATGTCAGCAATACTTTATTGGAGTGGAGTACTCATAAATATGAGCAACTTTTGCTATGGGAATAACTCTGAAAATATTTTCATGAGTATTACACGCCCTCAAAGCGTTGCTTTCATTTATACCATCAGCCAGTGCATAGAGAGTGGCGGTCCCTCGTCAGCTGGCGGTGCATACGTACTGTAGACGGCCTGCGCGGGCGGCGGGCGGTAGTCGGCCGCGGGCCGCACGTCCAGCGCGCGCCACGCCGACACCAGCGCCGGCTCCGTGCTGCCGCCGGAGGGCCTGCGGGCGGGGGGAGTGTCAGGCGGCTAGGGCTCGCACACAGTCACAGTCGCACACTCGCACACTCACCGGTACACGGCCAGGTTGCCGGAGTGGCTGGCGACGGCCAGCAGCGCGTGCTGGTGCGCGTTGAGGTAGGCGAGCGCGGTGATGCGGCCCCAGGCGCGGCGCCACGTGCCCACGCACAGCTTGGCCGCCGTGCCCCAGTCCCAGATGCTGCGGACCCACCGATCGTATCACATATCATATTTTACTAACAACCGGCTCTCCAATACACCCGCCGTACATCACTTTTGCTCTCTTCCTACTTTACACACATAATCATTTAATTTTCAATATTGGTCTTAAAGTCCGTTGTTGAGGTTCCTAATATATAGTCAAAGATATAGATGACATGCAAAACTATACAATATATTTACTGTTAGAGTCTACAAAACAAACCTTACTGTTTAGTCTATCTCGCTTACGACCATCATCATCATCTGCCTAGCCTGTTCCCAAACTATGTTGGGGTCGGCTTCCAGTCTAACCGGATGCAGCTGAGTACCAGTATTTTACATGAAACAACTACCTACCTGACTTCGACAACCCAGTAATTGGGTAATACGATATCCCTTGGTAAGACTGGATGTCAGACTTTTGGCTTCTGACTACTCTTAACGACTGTCAAAAAGCTACAAGTGACAGCCGGGACCAACGGCTTAACGTGCTTTCCGAGGCACGGAGGAAACTCGGTATGTGATGATGGTCACCCATCTACGGACCAACCTCGGCAAGCACGGCTTAATATTAAAGATCGAACCGTGCGGCTCTTATTATTTAGCCACGAGCTCCTCATGCCGCTTACGACCACGCGTCCTGAATTGGTAAATTTTTGCTTTATCTATATTTAGGTGCAAATTATTAGATGTTAATCACGAAATTGTTGATTCAATTGTGTTATTAATGTCAGTTCTGTAATTATTTACGTGAGCATTGATAATTGAGATGTCATCGGTAAATAATGTGTACGGATGGGGTGCGTGCAGGCAGACCGTCAGTATACAGGGTGGAAGGGAGACCGACGTGAAAACGGTTACTACATAATTCAGTGCATCATTCTGAAATCCACACATTCAAAATGTAAGGAACAACAGATATTTTTGTTCCGATGACAATATTCTATGTGGCTCAGCATGATGTACTTACTGAATACTTGGTAACTGTTTTCGTGTCGGTGACTCTTCCACCTTGTATATTCGAGCATGAAGGGGAGGACCCAAACGCTCAGAGTAATGCGGTACGTGTGCGCGCTCGTACTGACCCGAAGTTGTCCTTGGAGGCCACGGCGGCGTGCTGCTCGTACGGGTGGAACAGCACCACGGCGGGCGGCAGCGGGCAGCGCGAGTGGAAGGCCTGCGTCTCCAGCCGGGACACGCGCGCGCGCAGCAGGCCTGCGGGCAGGGGGAGGGGGGTCAGTGTGTGCGGGCGGTAGTGCCGGGCGGCGGGGGCGGCGCTCACCGGCGGCGTCGCGGCGCAGGCTGCGGTTGCGGGCGTAGCGCCACACGCGCTCGTGGTGCGGCCGGCTCTCGCAGTCGGCGCGCCAGCTGTCGCCCTCCTCAGGCCGCGCGAACGCCGACGACGCCCACTCCACGAACTGCGTCGTCACTATCGGCCTCTTCGCCGGTTGACCTGCACGACAAAATATTTATTGTATACAGTAGCTCGAGATGGAGGCTCTCTTGGACACCGCCGATCTGAAATTTTCCTTGGCACTGTCTTGATATTTGATTTACAGCCCGTTTTGATTATCAGCGACACCATAAAACTTTTTGATACACCAGGTGAAACATTCATAAAACTCACTAGAATTAGAAGACGTGCTGTCTCTGTCGCGCAGGTCCCTGTCGCGGCCGGGCACGGTGTCCTCTGCGATGGAGTGCGGCAGCCCCTTGCGCCGGCCACCTGCGCACACAAGCAAGGGTCAGGGCGGGCCGCGCTGCCGGGTGGGCGAGCGCGGCACGTGCCGGGCGGGCGGGCGCGGCACGTGCCGGGCGGGCGGGCGCGGCACTTGCCTGCGGGTGCACTGGACAGCGGCGAAGCGCGCGTGTTGGGCGAGGGCGGCAGCGACGTCGGCTCCTTGCCGCGCGCCAGCTCCAGCTCGCGCCCCACGCTGTCCACCTGGTTGGCGATGTAGTTGATGATGTCGGTGGCCATCTGCGAGATCTGCGGGTGCGGCTCGCGCGCCATCGTCGTCAAGATATTCCACAGCTTCATGTACACCGACCCGAAACCTACGTTGAAACATGGTTTAGTCAAATTGATGATCTGTAAAATGACATTAATCTAAGTTGAGCATGTAGTCGGTGTGTGCGTCGCGCACGGACCGATGGAGGGCAGCGCGAGCGCGGCGGCGTTGCGCACGAGCGCGTGCGAGTGTCCGGCGTGGCGCGCGTCCGACAGCGCGTCCCAGCCCTGGTCCACGCGCCCGCCGCGGTCGCTCTCCCTGGGGACAACGACGATAAGCAACATGTCACTATATTATATCGATAACGGAATTATGCTTGTATTCCACGTCATACTCAATTTTAGTTCGCTCGATTCCAAAATATAATCTATATCTATACTTATACAAGCTGTTGTTTGGCATCGTCATCAAAATTCAAGAGGATGTCACAAAAGACATAAATATTTCATTAAAATTACGGTACCTTGTGTATTATTAATAAACGTTGATTTTTCTGGTTGTTTAAGTTTGTCAGTATTTCAGAATAACCCCCTTAACGTGGTTTAGAGAATCAGAAATTATCAAATAAACGTTTGAGATTATTTGTATGTATGACAGCGTGGTTATAGCCGCGTTTAAAACAAGGGTGGTTTACACTTACCGATTTTCGTAAATAAGATTTAAAATTAAAATTACCTACGCATTTTATTATTGATTTGGGACGAGAATCATTATCATAGTTACCTTCTTAAATTTGACAAGGATGTCAAACAACACCTTGAATAATATTTATTATTAATTAATATTATAAAGCTGAAGTTTGTTTGTTTGCTTGAACGAGCTAATCTCAGAAATTATTGGTCTGCTTTGAAAAAATATTTCAGTGTTAGATAGCCCATTTATCGAGGAAGGCTATATATCATCACGATAAGACACATAGGAGCGGAGTAGCAATGAAAAATGTTGCGCTAACGGGGAAAATTGCGACGAAGTTTCGCGAAGTTTTTCTTACTGACTGACTGAGATATCAACGCACAGCCTAAACCGCTGGTCCTAGAGACCTGAAATTTTGGGGGTGTGTTCTTTGTGACTGTGTGTATTCTGTATGGTGTCAGACGTAAAGAATAGCACCACCCCATATCTTCGCGTGGGTGTCGTAAGAGGCGACTAAGGGACTTGCCAGAGAATGGGCAGCAGCGTGCTCTGTGCTTTTGCAACAACCGTACTGCGAACGCCAACCCGCCTGCCAAGCGTAGCGATTATGGCAAAACCCCCTATGTTATGTCAATGTGGTGACACTTGGGGGAGGCCTATGTACAGCACTGGACGTCTTTCGGCTGAAATGATCACGATGATGTTCTTTGTGAAGAGTATCCATTAAGAGAAGTTTTTTGATATACCACCCCTAAAGGGGTAAAACAAGGGATGAACGATTGTATGGAAATAGGTTATATTTTTAAAGTTAGAAACATAAAATTTCATATACAAACTTCTGGTTAGAAATAAATAAATATGCATTTTAGCATTTTTGAGAATCTACTCCTTAAGAGGGTTAGATAGGGGTTAAAACTTTATATGCGGAATCCGTAATTTTTTTAGTTAGAAGAATGAAATTAAATATTGAAGTTTCTAAACGAAAATGAATGAATACGTATTTCGTCGTTTTTGGAAATTCTCCCCAAACGGGAGAAAAGGGGTGGAAACATTAGTATAAGAAAAATGGTCTGATCAGCTTGAAATTTATTATGTTTTTCTTGATTGAATTGATAAAAACTTATTTCACCGTTTTTGGTAATTTCACCCCTCAGACGACAAAAGGGTTGGCAATTTTTATTTTTGGTTTGAAGTGTTAGCACGTTTGTATGACGAATACGCTAAAAAAGCTGCAAATACGTACTTCTAGGGGACATATGCGCGAAGGACACTTGCTGTTGCATTTGCGCGACTTATATTTGCGTGACTGGACATTTGTGCAAGTCAATGGCTTCATGGGTGTCGTTTTCGTGGTTTTCGGATGAAAATGAGGCCATAATGAAAATCCAAGATGGCGCCGAGGAAAAGTTTTGGGTTTTACCTTCATGGGTATCGTGTTCGTGGATTTCGGGGTCACTGACAACAAAATTGAGGTCAAAATTAAAATTCAAGATGGCGCCGAGACATTTTCTTCGGCGGCACATTGGATTTTCATTTTGACCTCTTTTTCTAGGTGCAAATAATGAAATTTGAAATACACAATGTCTCTCCTAGGCTATGGCTGGCATTGATTTTATTGAGAACTCACATGGGAACTTAGTAATTTTAGCGCCAAAAGGAAACATCGCAAACGTCATGTGCAAAGAGGTGCTAGGATAATTCATTATTAATGTAGTTTTTCGGGAGTAAAGTTGTTTTGTTTAATCTCAGTCTTGTTGAATTAAAAAAGTTGTAAGCTATCTTATTTACACTATTAACTATATCGAAAGTCCACGCCTTTTGATATAGTTAATGGTGGTGGATGACATGATGGATACATTTGAACTACGCCATCTTAGCTCGGAAGACATGTATAAAATTAATTCAGGTTCAACCCATTCAGCCCCCGTAGCATGACCGTTCTATCTCTATTCTACCAAGAAACGACAAACTTCTTTCTTTCTATACTTGACATTTCTTCTGCCCGAGCATGGCGCGCCCCGTCGACTCGCGTTTCTACGAAGACATAGACATAGAAACTCTTTCCATAGCAACGGGGAAGTATCTAGTGATGTTTATATTCCCTGAATCTTACGATAATATTACGTTTAGTTAACCAAAAAAAGTTGTCAAACGCACGAATTTTAATTTTTCGCGGGTGGGATGGTGGTGAAGCATCTTGAATGTTTTTCGCGAAATTAAACCTATTTGTTTTACATAAAATTTCAACCTTTTGAACGTAACTCAACGCAACAACGAAACGTATTTCGTTTTTAATCTTTGGCGGACTCAGATGACAGTTTGGATTGTTTACAAAATTACAAAAAAAGTTAACTTTAAAATAATTATGAAACATTGTAAATACGCAGTTTGTTTTGTTAATTTTCGCATTTTCACAATGCAAAAATAAACAGCAAGTCCAGAAAAAGAAGTCAGCGTGCACGCAGTTTAAGAAATGAGTTCCTTGTGTGAATTTTTCTAATAGTAAGTGTCATTATATCATAATTTATTATTAATCTATGTAACAATGTGAAAATAAGTATAAGTGATTTTTAAAACAACAGAATAATACAGTTGATACAGGCATACCCCTCCTCTGCTTTGTTCTAAAAATATGTTGAAATAATGTTCTTGTTTGTTTCAGGATATAAGCAGTAATAGGTGTAGGCGCTGCTGAATGGGTCGCACACACCTTGGGTTATAGCTTGAATGATAAGTCACGGATAGTCAAAGAATGGAGGTATCCTCTTGTGTCTCTTGATGCTGCTGAGTAATCTCGGCAGAGGAATGGTCTGGCAGATAAATGAGACGACGCCGACGATTCAGATAGGTACTATTTTTATTTACATAAAATAATTTCTTATAATGTTAGCTCTTGTATTAGTTGCAGTTTGTAGATAGCAGGCCGTCTCAGGCTCATGAGCATTTCTATTTGGTGTTTTGAGCCAAGGCTAAAAATTTTGTGTTCATGTTATGTTGGCAACTAACAATATTTAACTATATTTTGTGTTTGTGTTTCAGATTACAACGAATGTGGATTCAGAAGAATGAAAATATGGGCCCGAAATATTGATTTTATTTACATTACTATTGAATGTCCCTCTGTTGGGCAAAGGCTATAAAATACATATAAATTATAAATAAAAAAGTTAAATAAAAGCTTATAAAAACTTATATTTTATAACTGTTATTATTTTAAATGACATTGTTCAATGTGATCTTTGGACATTGACTCAGCACTCGGCCTGGCTGATGTGCAGCCCAGTTAATAGAATGATTTGGTTGCATCTTACTCGCATAGGACACATAATAGTTTGTTTAATAGTGTGTGTTAAGACAAAGTAGTATATAAGCAGAACATTTTGTAAATAAATTATATTTGAATTTTATATTCTTGTCTCATTACCCCTCACTGTGGCCAAGACACTTTTAGCCATCTCTGATCAGTCTCATGAGTCTGCGGGACTGGCAGTGTTCCCTTCCCAAACCTGATATACCTGTCTACTATCCATCTGTAACCTTAGGTCGCATGGTGCAGACATTCTGAACTTATTCATGTTTATTTATCACATATTAGGTATATGCTAGGTTAGGGCTTAGGGTCGATGGGAATGTTAGGCTTGTGGGTCTTTGTAGGTTCCATTAACTTATCATATATTTTCATGTACCGTCACACCCTTGACAGTATTGCGGTGTAATGTTTGTTAAGGGTGGATGTACAGACATACTTAGTTTTTAAGAATTGTCATGTCAGTAGATAATACTGGTAAATTTTGGAATCATGTAGTTCTGTTTTAATGATAGAATTGAAATGAATGAACGAATTGAATTTGCATTCAGATTGAGTATTCTGCACTCAGCATCTGCGATCTAGAAGTAATAGACTTGATCTTTGGCAATATCCTGTAGGCTGGACTTTCATCGAACAAAGAACCTGCCAATTATCAGACATTGTAGCTATGGTTATGGTACCTAGATTGAACTTACTTTAACGAAAACAGGCAGACCCTGAGATGTGCTAGGAGACAGATGCTCGATCAGCTAGCCTGGCAAAAATACTGCATCATGTCTTTACGAATTTTTAAGTAATTATTTTTTAAGGGAAATCGAAAGCCCCGGTTAAAGCTCGTACAGCAATCCTTTCGGCCTTCCTTTCATTCAACTCGGCATGCAAACTGAGGAGATGGCGACGGTAGGTCCCCAACAAGTTTTTTTTAAATCACAGAAGGTCAAGAAACACAAATAATAGCTAGTTTCTTTTCAAAAAGAATGTTGTCTAGGTCCGATGTGATGAAGACTATTTTGACATTTGTCAGAAGAAATGTTTCTACACCCAAGTGTCAAAAGTAGAGAAAATATGGTCGTCATGCTCGACGTTGTAGACATAAGTCGACTGAAGAATAGAAACATTTCTTTTCTACATTCTTGACATCGCCATGCTTAGGACGATAGAAATCTTTCTACAATCTGTCATTTTGTCGATTCTTCCATAGAAATAGCCCGTTTCTACGGCGGTCATGCTAGGCCGGCAGGTCACTAACAATCTAAAATAAAAAAAACGCCGTAGTATACTGTTTTTCGAACCAGAATTAATTCTCTAGCAAATTATCCTATATTTACACTTACGCGCGAGCGAACAACAACTATTATGTATAACATTTAAATGACTATTTTCGACTTTATTATGCGGCGGTAACACACACGTAGGCAATTGCCGAACTCCTTGCGGGCGAAGTCGCGGGCAGTAGCTAGTATCTCTATAATATGATAACTTTCTCTCACCTGTCACTTTTCCGTACTCTCTCTTGTATGTACACGGCAATGAAGTGCTGTTCAAATATTAACACCATCCATTGTATAGCTGCAAGAACAAGTTTTATTATATGGAAGTTATCACAAATATTCAGTCAGGGAAATTAACGGTCAAGTTAAAATGTCCGCTTGCCAAGACGCTAGACGGGAGAATAGTAAAGTGAGTCAAGAAGGAAGGTTCCGCACCGGCCAGTATCTCGTGGCGCACGAGCGGCGAGGCGTCGCGCGGCAGGCGCGCGGCCAGCTGCACGCCCACCTGCTGGTCCAGCGCGTTGGCGTGCTCCGTGCGCGCGCCGCCCGCCGCCACGAACGTGCCCAGCGCGAACGCGCACGCCGCGCGCACCTGCGGCACACGCAAGCTATACGTCACGTGCACGACGATATAAACACACATCAGCTCAATTGACGGGGTGATGCCAATTGTGTCATTGAAAAATATGTCATGGCGGCTATTTCTTTTAAAAAGTTTATGGGCAATATCTCGAATAATGTCTTAATGTCAGTTAAACCGCGTCAGCAAAATGTGTATAAAATACAAATTACTACACCCTTCTTTATCCCGTATGTAAACAAAATGAAATTAAATTAAATTATTTTGTGTACAAATTAGTTACATTATAATAGTATTGTGTGGTGTGTATTTGTCTCTGATTATTTGATTTCATACTAACATTATTTTTAAGTGTACTTACTAACTAAATTATGGATCGTTGTGTCTGAAGCAAACAAATAAATAAAATTATATTAATAAAATTCTTTGTTTCGATTAGCGGCTTGATATTCTGAAAATGAACATAATTTTGTTTAGTTATCACGGGCACCTTGCCGGCCCAGGCACACGCACGCCCACTGCACCACGTCACACGTCACACAGCGGACTGACCTCGGGATGGCGGTGCTGCAGCAGCGGGTAGAGCTTCTCGTGCGCCAGGTCGCGCACGCCGGCCCAGCGCGCGGCGTCGTAGTGGCGCCACAGGCGGCCCAGGCACACGCACGCCCACTGCGCCAGCGCAGACCCGTCGCCCAGCTGCTCCAGGCAGATCGAGATCATCGAGCCCTGCAGGACGGTACATCTCATTTGTGGGGAAGGATAATGACGATGGCGCAGCTTTACATATTTCAACATTCCGGGTTCCAAATTTCCGGGTCAGGGCTATCCGAGTCCCGTGTTGTTTGTTTCAGTGTCCTCACCAGTGACGTGCCATTCATCGTCCGACTTCTCATCATCATCATCATTCATCATTTCAGCCCAAAAGACGTCCACTGCTGGACATAGGCCTCCCCCAAGTGTCGCCACATTGACATTTTGGGGGGTGTTGCCATAATCGCGGCAGGCGGGTTGGCGATCGCAGTACGGTTTTTACAAAGGCACAGACAACGCTGCTGCCCATTCTCTGGCTAATCCCTTAGTCGCCTCTTACGACACCCACGAGAAGATATGGGATGGTGACCCCGACTTCCCGACTTCTCACATCAGGGAAATTGGTATCAGTGTAGGCTGTATGGGTGGTTGATACGCAGACAACCCGATGTCCTTGTTTAGCACAGAAGAATTGGCAATGATTGCAATAGCGCTAGATGAAGAAGAAGAAACAGCTAGGTCTCCCAGAAACCTATCAGTAACTATTTTCTTCTTAGAATTCAAATAATATGGACTAGAAAGACCGTAAAGTTCTGTCGTACAAGTTCTACCAACTTTTCTGTATTAATGTTGCACTTTTTAGGGTTCCGTAGCCGAATGCCAAAAAACGGAACCCTTATAGATTCGTCATGTCTGTCTGTCTGTCTGTCTGTATGATCGTCCGTCTGTATGTCACAGCCACTTATTTCCGAAACTATTAGAACTATACTATTGAAACTTGGTAAGTAGATGTATTCTGTAAACCGCATTAGGATTTTCACACAAAAATAGAAAAAAGACAATAAATTTTGGGGGTCCCCATACATAGAACTAAAAACCAAAAAAAAAAAAAAACATCAAACACATACGTGTTGGGTATCTATAGATAGGTCTTTAAAAATGATATTGAGGTTTCTCATATAATTTTTTTCTAAACTGAATAGTTTGCGCTAGAGCTACTTCCAAAGTGGTAAAATGTGTGTCCCCCCCCCTCTAATTTCTAAAGTAAGAGGAGGAAAATTCTGAAAATATGTAGGATTGTAGAACGTAAAAAAAACTATCAACGAAAATTGGTATCAATAACATATGATGTTTAGTTTTTGAGATATGGGACTTTTTCATCAAACTGCAGCAGTAACTTTGTTTTTTATTAACATACTATGAAAAACAAATTTAGTTTTGCGGTTGAGTGGAAGTTTACTAACTAATACTACTAACTATTGAATGACAGTTCAAAATATTTTTATTATATTGTTTGGAGCTATGGAACCCTGTGTGCGAGTAAGACTCGCACTTGGCCGGTTTTTTATTTATCACGTATTTTTACTAATATTCATGATTGTGGTCAAGATTGAGCCATTCTTGATTAATTATGACTTGAAGATTTTAAGTAGCAAGTTAGGATGTATTTTGTTAGTATTTGGAGGTAGAATGATTTTTAAATGTCACATTCTTGCTAAAGGGTTTGGAGACTTTAGTATGAAGCGAAGTGGCCTGCCTAACTTCCGCCATATTTATATCTTCTCAAACTTGCGGCCACACATATGGCCTCTATTAATCAATAACTGGTAGCAATACAAACTACTTTTAAGACAAAATCTTCTGTAGCTGCGCAACCCCTTTCAAGTTTTCATCGGTAATTTTCAGGAAAATCTGATGTTCCATACAATTTGACCGTGTAGGTGGCACTTAATGAGAGAAAATGCAGTTTTTTTTTTAAATTACTAATGAAATGTTTGGTTCACAATGATGTAAGGAAAGGAGTATGTGATAAGCGTTTTCGCGCCGGTGTCCCTTAAACCCCGTATACCCTACTTCAAAAACGCTACTTGGTTTTCCAAACTGAAGGTAAAGGCGAAGTCAAATTACAAGATGTTTAAGATCGAATACCTGTAGGGCAGCTTCTTGGCCGGCGGGGTAGTTGTCCACAATGCCAGCCAGAACATACGCCGCTAGCGTTCGGTGTTCACTCTGCAAACGAATCATGAATGAACATTACGACATGACTTGAAAATGTTCTTAATTTTGTAAGCCTAGCTGTAAAACTCACGTCAACAGAAGGGTCCTGTAGGACGGCTAGGAAATATTTGTGTCCCTTCGCGTTCACCAAGTCCACTTGACAGCTCTGTAACAAGGATAGGATGGAGTAGAGAGAGCCTCATTTAGTACGAGGAATATGTTGTTTGTGCAGAAGCATGCGCTACATCCAGAGGTTTGAATATTTTAGTATGGTGTTTACCCTAATCAACTGTCCGCCATTTTATTTTCAAAATAATGGTGACGCATAAAACCTGTTTTAACCATTAGGTGCTATCAATAGTTGGAATCTATTCACGGAGTGCACTATCAGTATAATTTTGATAGGTTAGTATATCTCGGATATGTGAAGCTTTACAAGATTTTGTTTCATATATTATAACAAGATTTTATTACATTTATACAAATAAATAAAATAGAAGTGTCTGTTTGTAATATTAAAACAACCGCTTTTTACTACATGCATATGAATGAATATAGGTACATTTACCAAAATATTTTTATTTATAATTTTTTGTCTGTCTGTTTGTTCCGACTAATCTCTGGACTGGCAGATAGCTGATGTAATAAGGAGTAACTTAGGCTACTTCTATTTTAGCAAAAAAAATACTAAATAACTATTTTATTAAATTCCGCGCGAACGAAGTCGCGGGCACAGCTAGTATATTATAATACTTGTTTTCATTACAACTTAACGTGGTCGCAATTTCGAAATGAATATGAAATCGGCGGACGTGTAGTTAGGCTAAAATATTCAAACTCCTTAGCCAAGTCCTGCGGCCGATAAGCATGACAGTCGATATTTAGATATCGTTACACTCACGGGGTCGACGGCGACGATCTTGGCCCAGATGTAGACCATTGAGGCGCGCAGGTCGGGCGCGGAGGCCTGCAGCAGCTTCAGCATGTAGGGGAAGATGCCCACGTTGAGCACGGCGCGCGCCGCCCACGCGCCCAGCGCCAGGAAGCGGCACAGCAGGCGCAGCGCGCGCAGCCGGTGCAGCGTGCTCAGCAGCACCTGCAGCACCATCGGCAGCTGCGCCGGCGCCGGCCGCGCGCCGCGCCGGCCCAGCGCCAGCCACACCTGGAAGGCCGTCAGCTGGTCGCGGAAGAAGGGCGCGTGCGCGTACTCCGCCGGCGCCGGCCGCAGCAGGCGCGGCAGCTGCGCCAGCGCCAGGTCCAGCGTGTGCTCCCAGGCCGCCCACAGCGGGTGCGCCGCCAGCGACGGCAGCGCCGGCAGCGACACCGGCGTGCAGTTGTACGAGCGCATGATCCTGTCGGCCAGCAGGAAGTTGCGGCACAGCGACGCGGTCAGCAGGTCCGCGCGGAACAGCTGCTGGAACAGCTCCGGCGGCAGCGAGCTCCACGCGATGGTGTCGGTGATGGCCGTGAAGATCCAGTTCAGCTCGCCCAGCATCGTGCGTCGGTCTGTCACCTGACCGGGGATCCTGACACCACAATATATCTTTTATATTCAACTTCAAATTTTCGATAATGTTGCGAGATTATTTCTCAGTATAATTGACGATATTAAAATATGTATACTTATTATGACCGCTAGCCAAAGGCCTCCCTCTATACTTTCCAGCGGTCTGGGTTCTGCACTACTAAAGGCTAAGGAGATCGGGCAAGTTTCTATAGACTCTGGTCCATGAAGCTTTGTTGATTCTACGATACTCAATTCACTTGTTGTGTATGATGCTTTTGAATTACCAAAACTCGTGAAAACGCTTACTATAATAATGCTTTTTGTAAATCGAATTCATCTTTTTATTTAAGAGCAATAAAAGGTGCATTATACAAGTGATATTACCAAAACGGGTAATATCAAGCCTTCACTACTACATCAATGATAAACATAAGCGTAACCTCCACTACCATAATTCTTAAAGGGGTAAGCAGACATGTTTAATCGTGCCTGTGCCAAAATTCACAGTTGGTCGCATTGGTTAAAATGAGTTAAAAACGATCTGTTTGCTAAGTTTTGAAGATATAAAATCTTCACGACTGTAAAGGAAAATAAAGGGGTAAGCAGACATGGTTCATGGTGTCAGGTACATGTTTACAGTTGGTCTCGTTAGTTATTAGGAGTTGTAAACGATTTGTGTGCTAACTTCTGGAGACGGAGACACAAAATCTTCACGACAATTATAATTCTAATGCGATTAACACAATGCCACGCACCACGCAGCGTAGCGCGTGAATGCGTGTTTTAACGTTGCTTGTGAGTATCTCCGTTATAGAAAACACGCACAGAAAATGCATCCACGCGCGTTCATTCGGATCACGCGCCTACAAGCGGAGACACATGCGAACACGCACGTGGGTGCGGGGCGAGACGCAAGGTATGGCACACCGAGTCTCGCAGTGCCGTGCGTGATTTTGGATGACTCTGCACTGCACAATCACCACAGCGAATGGCTTTGAATGAAATGAGTCAGTGCCGCCGTGAATCCATAAAACGCAACAACGCGCGTGAGTTGTAAAACACCCGCACGATGATGCAGACACTCCCGCAAGTACGCGCGTAGGTACGTTGACACGCAACATGCAGCGTGATGCGTGGCAGTGTGATAATCGCCTTAAAGACGTATACAGACGTGGTTCATAGTATCAGGAATGCCGATATTCACAGTTAGTCAAATTCGTTATTATGTGATGAAAGCAAACCGTTTACTAAATTCTTGACACAGCAAAAACCTTAGGGCTGCGTGAGAGTATTCTTACAGGATAGTAAAAAGGTTAGGTTAAGGTCAGGTTCGAGGGGAGTACACCTCACTCCCCCCAGGGATGAGGTTCGCACTGGTCAAGCGGGCGACACTAGTCCGGGGCAGCGGAAGTCGCATACGTTCCCGCTGCTCCCCGACGCAAGTGTGCGAGGGAACACCGGTGTGGTTTTAGTCAGTTGAAGTCTGACACACCCCTCCGCCCTCCCCAGGCGGAGGACATCCGTGCGGATTACAACATCGTCAAAAAAAAAGGTCAGTTTAGGAAAATTTTAAAATAATATGAGTAAGTAATATAATATTATATAATCTGATATAATACCTTTAATATGTACTCTTGGTGCTTTGTTGGTTGTCCTACAAAAATCCTACTAAAGGTCCTATAAATAGTTGTACGTACAACCCAATGGACGTAAAACTAATTGATAAATCACCTATGCTTCTTGTATTTCTTGTATTACAAGATTATGTTGTAAAACCCTCTTTTAATAAGTTTTAAATCGATGTAGGTCTGAATCACCGACGGTCCCTGTATCTCTTGAATCAGATGATATCATTCATCATTTCAGCCCCAAAGACGTCCACTGCTGGACATAGACCTCCCCCAACTGTCGCCATATTGACATTTTGGGGGGTTTTGCCATAATCGCCACCCTTGGCAGGCGGGTTGGCGATCGCAGTACGGTTGTTACAAAAGCACAGAGAACGCTGCTGCACATTCTCTGGCAAGTCCCTTAGTCGCCTCTTACGACACCCACGGGAAGATATGGGATGGTGCTATTCTTTACGTCCAACACCATACAGCACTCAGATGATATAGTTGTCAGTAATTGTCCATTACGGCGTATAACTTTTTTTTCCCGGCGCTGGTTTCCTTATGTCCTTTACAAAGAAAAACCCTCTTCTAATAAGCTTTAAAATGATATATGTCTTAATCACCGACGCTATTTGTAATGAATGTAATGCTAATTACCTAGTTCATTTTAAACCATCAATAACTTTTCTTCCATAAAGCAATCTTTTTATCGCCATAACAAAAAAATATTCTCTTTCAATAAATCTTTAAAAAAATATAAGTAGGCCTCGTTCACCGACGCCATTTGGACCACTTTCGCTCGATCTCTTTTATAAACAAGACATACAACTGGTTCCGCTATTTCCTTCGTAGTCGCCGCGGACCGTCTCGTGGTTAAATTTTTATTTTATAATCCTGTACACAATGACTATAAAGCCTCTTGACTGCTCATACGGGCGACTCAAGCTCACGACACATAAATGAAATTGCACTTATATTAGATTAAACTATGAGTGACCATTTTAGTTTTGACCAGTTATTGGATCTCTCCACACGCGATTATTTAGATAACTTTTTCAAACATTTCTGCTTATATCAAATTAATTATGAGTTCTTGTTCAATTAAATGGTGTGGGAAATCGTCTAGAACATCCAGCTATAAAAAAGATGGCATAACTTTTCATCGGTAAGTAAAATATATTTATAATTTAATAAAATTATGAATAATTGCAGGGCTCTAGCTAAACTAGTTGTTTACGTTTAAGGCACAAAAAACGTACACCGCGTTGATGTCTTTTTGAAAAGTCCCTTTCTCTCACTAGGTATTGTCAATAAGTCTGTCCCTTTCCATCTGTAGGTGTAGATAGAAAGGGACAGACGTAATGCTGTAGTGTTGTGACAACTTCGAAACAAAGTATAAATAATATTGAAGATAAAAATTACGGTGTTCCCTTACTGTAAAAAAGTAACATTACTTAATGTTTACATTTTAGATTTCCAAATATTCCAGAAGTGGAAGAAAAGTGGATTAATGCTGTTAACAGGGAAAGTTGAGGAGGATCGTCCAACCTAAGCACAAAATTAAAATTTTCTTTGGATATTTTTCGATTTTTTTTTACGTTTAATTTAACCTTGATTTTATTTTAGCATTGATTTGAATAAAGTAAAATTTACAGTGTTACGTAAGTGTTTTATTTGCACCCAGTTAACGCCCTATCAGTATAGTTTAAAAAAAAGTAGAATTAATAGACATCGTAATGTTCGATTTTATCGATATTAGGTATTGTAGCAAAACTGACTTGTGCATCACTATGTGTGGAACATTCGTCCTGACATTGTTGCATCGGCCAATCACAACCGCTATATTTTCTTCGTCCCCCGAACCGCAGTGGTGAGTCGTGTGCCTAGACGAAATCGGTCTATCAGCTCTCAAGTGGTTTAATTCTCTTTGCCTGTACATCATCTTATTGTCACGGATTTCCACACGCGGCATGGCTGATGCCATAAGTGATCTAAGCAGTACATACTTGTCGATGAGGTCGTGCACGTCGGGCGGCGCGGACCGCGTGCGCTCGCGCAGCACGAACCACTTCATGGCCATCTTGACGGGCGTGGTGAGGCAGGCCGTGAACAGGTCGGCCGGCAGCTCGGGGTTCATGGGCAGCGCCTGCCCCGCCGCGCAGGCCGCCAGCTGGATGCAGTTCTTGTACGACACGCCCGCGCCAGAGCCCTCCTCCGGCTTCGCGCTCGACTGGGCCTGACGACAGACACCAATGGCTATTGACTACACTTGACGATGAAAACAGACCAAAAGGTGTATGGTTACATACATTTTACGAAAAGAGGCTTAGGGTTGGTGTGGTTACTTATCTGCCCACTTTACAAGACACTCACTGTTATAACATTATTTTGAGAGAAAAGCAAGTTTATATTTATCTGTAGCGATGAGCTCGTGTTTAGACACTGAAAAGTTTTGATTTAAAAGAAGGTCCATGGAGCAGGTTGCTCGTTCTTCTCCATTGAGATCTATACTGTTACTACAGAAGTTTCACAGCACGCCTTCTGCAGGGAGTGTAGCTTTAATCAAAGTTGAGTTGAGCGGAGGACTGTTACCTCGTACTCGCGCTCGTGCTGCTCGGCGAACTGCTTGAAGTTGTCGATGATGACGCCGGCGTTGGAGCAGTCGTACACGTACAGCGAGGGCGCGCCCATCCACGTCTGCAGGTCGTACATCGACAGAGGGATGTACTGCGTGTACGCCTGCGGGGAGGACGCAACTTTAATATACAATACTTGTATCATAACATCACACTTGCATTTTAAAACAAACCCGGGCGAGTGCAACAAGGAGTTGTGCAGGTTTCTATTGAATTTCAAAAATTGGTACCAAGTTTACCAAAATAGTGTAATTATAGGATCCAACGGTGGGTTTATCGCTGATGGCGATAACTTCCAGACCACTTGTGGGTGGACTGCACGAACTTATAATAAAAATATAGGTAGTGAGTAAATAAAAAGAGATTGCGCAAGAAAAAGTAAAAAAATCTATGGTTTTGTAAATATTATTTGGCATTACAGAGGTCATAATTACATGCCGGTACTATTGTCTTACATAGCCATCATCATTCAGTTAGCCAGTTGACTACTTCGGTTAACAAGATAGCTCCCTGAGACAGTCAGACGGAGTTATCTTCGTATGTAGACAGAAGTATTAGAGTTTACCCTGTTGAAGACCCAGATCTCCCCCTGCGCGGTGGGCTTGGGGACGCCATGTCCGTTGTAGTGGAACAACACCCGCTCGTCCTTGGCGTTGCGGCGCAGCGAGCAGCACAGCTTCTTCACCTGCTCACACACGCACCAAACATTGGTCATGGTCATACACAAGGACAAACATGTCACCACCACGATACAAAAAGAGGAAACGATTTCTTTTGTTTTTACTTGAATCAAAAACAATATAAATCGATTACTGAGATATTTTATACGGACGAAATGTTCCTAGACTACTTTAGAGCATTTGTGTTTTATACTTCAACTTTCAATGTTTTTCCCGTGGCTTCGCTTTGTGGTCAGAAATTAACATACGGGAACGTTTTAAATACTTATTGATATTTGCCTTTGCTATGACACTCGTGGAAAATGTAGCTTCCCATTAGTGAAAGAACTTTCGGAATCGAATCAGAAGTCACGAGAATGATCCGGAATCGATCTGTCTGTCTACACTAGCCACAACGTAACCACATCGCAACTACTAGCGACAACGCAACCAAATCGACTTTTTGCCGTTACTGCAACGCAAATGCAAGAAGCGCAGCGAAACTATTCATATGTAACCACTGCTTTGAGCACTTTCTCTGTCGCTGGGTAGTGTTGTGGCTATGGTACGTGTGAATTGTCCCTTACATTAAATGATATTGATGATAGATTACCTAATACTTAATATTGTGTGACTACATTCGCTTACAGTGTAATGAGAGAGACAAACTGATAAATAATGAGTGCTGCACGTTGAACTCTGGCCTCTGCTTGAAAGATAATGTTCATTAGTTTGTTTTTTTGTTAAATATTTACCCCCTACAAGCATTCAGCTATAAATATATTTCAATATAGCATATGATATGTTAGTATTCGCAATGACGACCTACTCGTATGTTACTTTAGTCGGACACGGTGATGTATGAGTATGTCGTGATGTTCGAGTAGGTACCACAAGACATGTATTGTACATTTGTACAAGAGTAGAGGAGCACACAAAGTCTGCCATTAGCCACATTAGGTGAAAGCATCGTTCCTTTTAACACTTAAGGTGGACAACTCACTATACTCGTCTGGATTGGAGTGGACCTTCTGTGTGGAGCGACAATTATTTCAAGGTCGAGCGCCTAAGCCGGAGCTCGCCGACGCGCCCCAAACCTAATTACTAGGTCAATTTACGCACCTCGCGACGACACCCATATTTTGTAGACTTCAGAACATCGGCTTTGTTGCATGCTACATACGTGGTTTTTAACCGCAAATTGAGTTTTCTACAACTCATTTGCAAAGCTCCGACGTTAAATTGTTCATAATCCGGCTAAAAGTTGACTCAAAGCTGGGCAGAGCTCGTGACCCCCCCTCACCAGGCAGCGTCACATTGACCAGTTCTCCCGGATGCCCGAGACCTCTACCACCTCCATTGCTCTCCAGCACCCGTGATGGGAGCACAGGTGATGGGAACGCTTACCTCATCGCTGGTGGGGTCGAGGCTCTGCTTGTAGCGCGCACGCGGCTGCCAGCGCTCGTACTGCGACTGCAGCGCGTGCCCGATGCTCTCTAGAGCCTTGCTCGGCGACAGCGACTGCGGATCTGAGGAACAGAGCAAGTCATCATAATTAGCTTAGTAAACAGACGTCTTAAATGTATTAAAACATAAGCATTAGTTCCATCTCTTTTGAAAATCAAGACTGACAAGCTTTGGTGTTCGGTCCGCGGTGGTTTAAGATTGATGGTAGTCTGTGGAACTGGTGAATATAAATCGTTATCGGTATTTCGGAAGTTATTTTGATTGTTTTCCGTCCGAATTGCAGCAGTAGAAAAAAATAACATACCGCAAGTCGTGCTTCTACTTTTCTAGTTAAACGTTTTCTCACAAAAACAAAGAAGTAAAACAATAAAAAAATAGAGAAAATAACATTGTATCACTAAGCTGCCCTAAGGTTATCATAAAAAATAGCATTAATTAAAATAGTCTCAAAGTACGCGAGAACTAATCTTATTCATGCATGATTACCTACAGCTTCAATATTTGCAATTTGTTACAAGTCATGTACAACTAAATACCAATAACTCAACTAATAAATCGACGTAGGTAAGCTTCGCTCTTGCAGAATAGTTGTTCCTGCGAAATCCAAAACTCATCATCCACCCACTGCTGTGTATAGGCCTCTCTGTTTTGTACTGATCAACCCAAAATAGCAGTATCTGTTTCCTGATAACGTTGTACGTCTACGCAGTATTATTAGCAGGATCAGCTGTTTGCTGTCATCACATAACGGAAACTTGGCCGGTTTTAACGCGAATATACCTTCCAAAATCTCTTTAATTTTGTACATACCTCTTGAAAGTTCAAGCGTGTAACTAATCATTATTATATTATTCTTTTAAGAATCGCTTCGGCAGAATAACCACAAAGAGAAACAAATAAAATCGAAAGCCTACGTTGGAAACTAATTCCCCGACAAATACTCGAAACAAAAATATTATGAACTTTTATCTTACGATTAAATTGAAGAGCCTTTTAGTACATGTATAACAAAGATAACCGCGCTGAAGAAATTAAATAATCGGTGGCGCAATTTGTGGAAGGAACACCAATCACCATCGTTCATAAAAACGCAGGTTTTTGGTAAACTTATCCAAACTTGTTACTGAAACACTAAAATATCGAACTCTGCGATCTAGGAAATAGGGCATTGTCATTGAAGCGATATTTAGACACGCATACGACACGAAGTGTTAATAAATGAAGTCATAAAGACTTTTAATTAAATTCGCAAGAGCCCGGGTGCGGGACTGCGGGTGGACGAACCTACGGCACGCCTTAGGGCTCTGCACGCGAACAAGTATTGTCAGCGTGGGAAACATTTAGGTTCGGAGCTCCGGAAGAATTTGGAACAGGCGTGGCATTAATTCGTTGTAGAAGCTATATTTGTAGTTCCTCAATTCGAATGTATGGTGATTTATAAGGATGTAAACTTCTGTAGGCTAGCTTTTGTATGCACAGCATGACAAGTAGGACCGATATAGGTAGGCACGATGCCTACATACCTCACTAGGCATAGTAGGCATCCCAGCATGTAATTCACTCGCGACACTCGAGCAAACCGCAAACAGTGAAAATACTGAGGCGTACGGCGCATTTCAGCTGATCTCTGTTCATTAAATCCCGCCATTTTATGTACACAAACCTTTTTAGACCCACTAAACAATACATCTACATTGGACGTAAAATGAAATGGCGGAAGTTAGGCAGGCCCAATAATTCAAAGCCTTATTATAATTCAAACAAAATAGTTACATACCAATCCAGCATTCAAGCCGTGCACAAGGCTGCGTCTTCACCACGTCGGGCGGATCCACTCCAACATTGAGACACAGCACCAGAGCCACACAGTGTGTCTTGTACTAAACAAATACAAAATTATACATTGTTTTATTATACAAGGTGTTGTTTGCATCCTCGTCAAAATTCAGGAGGTTGTCACAAAATACATAAATAATCAATTTAAATTACGGTTTCCAGGATATTATGAATAAACGCAACCCCTGTCATACAGGTTGTCCTAGTTCAGGGGTTGAGACCGCACTGATGTAATGTTTAATGAAATTATAGAAATAAATTTATTAAAAAAAAAATTTTAAAACTTAAACGTTTTTTTTTTATTACTCACGCTACGTCGATTCCCTTTACGTCGACTCGAGATTTTTGATAGTTTTGATGCATTGTCTTTTGTTTCACCTCGGCGTGGCTGTCACAGAGTACAGTCACATTAAAAACGAAAGACGGAGGTGCTTCTTATAAAGTTATTTCGCTCATCTGGTGATACCGTATTTTTAACAATACGTTGATAACCCACCAAGTACTACACTAGCATAAATTCAAGGTGTTCTGTATTTTTCTGGGTATCCGAGTATGTACCTACTATTTATTCAATAATTAGTTTAACCTTGTAGTTCCCTGGAGTCCTAGTATGTTGAAATGATTGAGTGTGTTCAGTACAAATTCCTGCGTTCCATGCATTATTGATGCTATAGATATTATTTGCCATACCGATTTGCTGGCTAAGATAAGCTCGCAACACTTGAAAATAGGCGGAAGTAATTAGAAGCCATGAATTTATATAGTATTGTTAGAAATAAATTTGACTGTTATGAGGGGTATGAAGAACAGGGAAAACCTCCTCAATGCTTCATTGAAAAGTGAAGATCCTCCGACCAGACAGGAGTTGTGTCTGGTGGCAACTGCCCGACAGATGTAGTTGGGTTTCTCTATATAGTCTTAAGCCGGTGTGTTGCTTGCAAGATGTAGGAAATTGATGTTAGTTCTTCCGTCGTGTCATAGATGGCGCTGTAGTACTTTTTGTAGGTCGCTACAACTGCATTGAACTCTCCAACATGTTATGCTATGCAGTTCTTAGGATAGTCCAGAAGCCTTACTCTTCTTCGGGTACTTGCAAGTCAGCCATCATTCAAATCAACCCTTTTGAAGGGAATTAAATGACCCGACACACGCGCCACCATCAGCGTGACATTTGAATGAGCATGACATACTCTCAACCGCCAGGGCACATTCAAGTCAATGAAAGACGTAGGTTTCCAGTAAATGATAGCTTTCTAGTACATAGGACTCACACAATATGGGCTAGGCGATTATATAATACTAAATTAATTAAATTTATACAATGCAAAGATAGTTGTACAATCTTCAGCAGCTCCAAGAATACTATTTAATGCTATCAATTTATGCGAACCTGTCCTTGTGGAGGACCGGCATGTAGCCAAGCATTATTGTCAGCGATATAATCTTCCAATTTGTAATAAGCCTGCTTTCAAAGTGTGCGTTTAATGCATGTTTTAAACTTCGTCTCACTCAGTTCTAGAATACTTTGTGGAATTATATTATAGCATCTTAAACAGTACCCCATGAAAGATGAGTCTACTTTAGCAAGTCTGAACAGCTGGCTGAACTAATTGGTCTCTATTTCGAGTATTGTAATTGTGTCTGTCACCTCTTATAATAAAAAGATGCACATTTTTTCTTACGTAGGTACATTATGTTTTCATAAATGTATTGGCAATGTACCGTCATGATGTTAATGTCCTTAAACAGTTCCCTTAGAGAATCGCGCCTACGGAGATTATATATGGCTCTGATGGCTCTTTTTGGCAGAATAAAAATTAAATTCAAAGTTTAAAAAACCTCTAAAAAGCCAAAAATAAATTAATCCAAGCGTCGTAGCGTCGGGGGTTCGCTTTGTTCTGTGTCCCCCGACGCTACGACGCTTGGATTAATTTATTTTTGGCTTTTTAGAGGTTTCTTGTGTCGAGGGTTTTTTTTATTTAAATTTTTTTCATGCTTTTTAAACTTATATTATTTTTTCTTAGCCTTGACTGTCCCACTCCTGGTCATAGGCCTCCCCCTTTTCTTCCAATTTTCTCGGTGTTGCGTCTCTTCTCGCTAATTAACGAAACCAAGGAAACAAATAAATTTAAAAAAAATGTAAATTTTGGGGGAGGTGGTTGCACCCCCCGCCTCAGGCCCATGGTGACAAGCGACATAATTTTAAATTTCAAATCGACTACCTGTAAAAGTTGTTTAAATCCCTTCATCAACTAGAAAAGAAGTGATGATCTTCAAACGGCTCAGCAGATTTTCTCGAAACATAGCTAAGAACACTCTCGATTAAAATATCTTTCAAACGACACCACTTTTATCAGATTCGGTTCATCCGTTTAGGAGCTACGATGCCACAGACAGACACACAGATACACAAATACACACGTCAAACTTATAACCACAAAACATGATTTTACACCCCCCAAAAAAAAAGTCGTTTCCCAGCAATAATTTTTGCGTAAAGTTACTTAGTTTCATGTACAGAATGCTTGGTTGACGGCTTCGTGATGAGGTGATTTACAACCCGTATACTAGAAAGAGGAAAGGACACAATATTGACCCTTGCGGAACCCCCATTTTTACTTTGAACTTGCTGTTGCCTATCACTCAAATAAGATTTTACCAAACAAGTGCAAGTTTACCAAGTCCGTAATGCTCAAGTTTCAAAAGTAATGTGTCGTGATTTACGCAGTCAAAGACTCAAAGTTTACACCGGTGTCAGTTGTACAATGTCCCTTGGTGAAACCATACTGTTGATCGTGCAAAATTTTGTTGGTATTAAAATGATTGAGCATTTGTTTAAGCATGACTTTTTCAAACACCTTACTAAAAACTGGCAACACGGATACAGGTCTATAATTATTAGTATCTTTACTGTCTCCGGATTTGAAAAGAGGGATTACTTTACTGTATTTAATTTAATCAGGGAAAACTCCTTGGTCCACAAACAAATTAAAAATTAAAGCTAAGTAGGGTGCTATAGTCTCAACAATGGATGTACAAACTTTGATAGACAATCCCCATAGATCTTCGGTCAGTATGATTTTTATTTGCCGGAAAGCTTTAATAACTGTCATAAGGTTTATGTGTTTAAATTTAAATTCAGCTGGGCAGCCAGACACGTTCGCCTTTAATAAAGCAAGTGAGACTTCAGGTGAGGAATTTAGAGCCTCCATAGTTTTAAATCGTATATCGGTAAAGAAATTTAACAAATTCTTGAGCTACTTCCTGATCAGAGCTTTTAGGACCAAATTTTGTATCTAATGTATAGCTAGTGTTAACTAACTCAACTAACTAAAAAAAAGTATACTCATAACCCTAGCCATTATTTTCAGTATATTGTATCTTTTAGCTAATCTGTGTACCGCGTTGTGGGCTGCAATATTGTCTATAAGTTTTGTGTATTTATTGTTCCTATTTTATATATTGTAGCTGTTTGTTGTACCTCTTGAATAAAAATAAAAAATAAAACTGTTGGGCAGAGGCATTTTCTCATACAGAGCAGGCAAGAGCATTGATCATGCTTGCTCAAGACGGGTTGCTGATTTAAGACTTCTATTAATTATAAGTTCAGGTTTCCTTACAATTTTTATCCTTCACCAATGTCTGTGGTGTCCAAGATAAACTTAACTCAACCACTTTTCAAAATTCTTACTCAGGGCAGGAGAAAAGAGAATTAAGGAATCACTGTCACATTGGTACTTGCAAGCATTTGAACCCACAGCCTCATGCATGAGAGGCAGGCCTTAACCTCTCTTACCTGTGATAATTAAAGATGATGCCATCTATCTAATTTTGGCCACAGCAACTGCATTTGATGCCTCTAGAGGGTGGTTATCAAGAGCTTTGGTGTGTTATCAGTAATTAATAATCTTACAATACTATCAACAATCTGAGGTATCATGTAGAGTTAACTCCAAGAAAATGCTTTCACTTTTGAAATTGTGTAGAAAATATAGTTCTCTTATTTTGACCAATATTACACAGCTGTTTCAGTTTTTACATCATGCAGTCAAAAATAATAGGTTGAAATAAAGATATTAGTAATTTTTTATAGATAACATTTTTGCATTTTTACAAGAATAAACCCTAAATATAGTAAAATAATAAAGCATACCAGGAAAGAAATAACATTAAGTTATAACATTTTAAAAGTAGTTTATAATATATTAGATTTATATAAAACATTATTCTATGGATATAAGGCAAGTAGAAATATCAAGAAGAGTTCGTACAATACTTTTGATTTGTTTTCAAATAGAAAAGCTTTGTTTTTTTAGTTTGTTGTTTTTTATTGTTTTTTATTGTTTACATACAAATGTTAGCAATTTCACAAAAATTGTAATATGCAGGCAAAGAACTAGGTGCATATTATTATTAAAAAAACAAAGTTGTTTTTTTATTCGAGTTAAGCTGAGCAAACGACGCATTCATTCAATCAACCATGTGCGTTTGTTTTCATCGCACTTACGTTACACTCAGCTACGCAGTAACGTACACACAAGTCATCAATTGGAAGTCACTGTCTTACCTTTTCTTTGACTCTCCAAGTGTGCTCTACGCGCTCGGCGCCCTTTATAGGCTCAAGGTGCCTAGGTTTATCAAAACTCAAAGGTAAATCCCAGTCATCTACGTCTGAAGAAGTTTCACTGTCAACCTGACCACTGTTTTTCTCCTCATCTTTAACCGCGAGATAAGGAGGCATTTCTGTCATTTTTACACAACACTTTGTCACAAAATTGTCAACTTTTACCGCTCAACGAACGCGAACACTAAAGGAAAACATTTTCAAAACCTCACAGAATCATGTGCGCGTCCATTTTCCACCACATGGGAATAAACAATAAATTTATTTTTCATTTCACGTTAGAGCTTGTTAGGTGTTTTCATTGATTTAAAAATGATAAAATAGTATAAAAATAAAATCAGATTTTCTTTTTGCTTTGTTTCTGTGTGGATTTTTTTTATTTTATCTTTTTTGTATATATTAACATTAATAAATTTTTACCCCATTTCATGAAGTGGAAAATGAAAAGGAACGTCATTCAACTGCGTTCATATTATTTTTTTAAGTTTCGAGTAAGTTCCACTTTCAGCCTTATTGGCCGGTTGGCCCGATTACACCTACCGAGTAGAGTGGCGTGACAGTGCCCTCAGCTGAACGCTCGGTACTTGTAAACACACGGGTGCTACGCGAGCGCTCGGCTTAGCTCACATGTGTTTTTTAAAACGTAAATTTACCGGATATAAACTGAACTGACTGACGTCTCGCCGAAACACTGCAAAAATGTGTGTAGACCAAGGAACTTATAGTAAACACTTACTCGGCGACAGCACTGTCATTTTGCTGTCTCGCCACTCTATGCGTTAGGTGTTATCAGGCCATAAACAGTTATAGATAGATCATAGATGTTTCAGCGCTCCAATGTCAATATTGTCTGGAGGCAGGAGGGCGCTGTAGGCAGGGCCATTTTTCCACCCAAGTTCCTGTAACTGTGAAAGCTAGAGGCTGTCAAAACAAACTTAACTTATTCCAGGCAAGACCTCAGGATACTAACATTTTCAAGCTCGGTTTTTAGCATAAATTGACATATTTACATATTATGTTGTTTAGAGGCGGACACAAAACACATAAAATGTTTTTATTTATGTAGGTACCTAATTGGCTTTATTTGACTGATAATTTTATGCCATTCATATTTATTTGGCATGAAGGAGCTTATGTAAGGAAACTTTCCTTTGGCATCCGAGCAAAAAGCGCGTACGTAGCCTAAAAAATCAAGGATATAAGTTCCTTGCTAAAAAATATTTAGTGCTGTAATTAAATAGTATTGCTCGTTTTCACAATCAATTTATTTAGACCAATACTAATGAAATGTGGCCGAAGTTTTAGATAAGGGACCGCGACGAAACGTTGCTGTACGCGACGGAACTTTCGTCCAGTGTTGGTCAGGCCCAAGACCTGGCTTTCTTTATATAATATATATCGACTGCCTTGTTGGTCTTGTGAACTGTGGTCTTAAGATGTCGAACTTGGGCCACAGGAACATGTCGTCGCCGGCAACAGTGGCTTTGCGGCGGCTAAAATGCCAATTACAGGGGATAGCAATAGTAAAGATACCTATAAGCTGGTCCAAATCGTCGTAATTATTGTTTTATGGGTTAGGCAGAGATGTACGTACCTAATAGTACACCCACTATTGCCACTAACCAGGCACAAATTCAGATTCCGTGGCTGCAATTGAAAAATTCCTGATGTAAAAACCCTAAAACACTTTGCCCGACCCGGGAATCGAACTCTGGACCTCATGCAGCAGCATTCGCGCTTTCGACCACTAGACCAATAAGGCAGTGTTCGTTTTCTATTCGTGTAAAAAAAATTTTTTTTTTGAAGCGTTTCTCGCACAGTTTTCAAACTTGGAAACTATCAAGATACACGGAACATTATATTATGGGCTAGTTAGCCGATACCCGTGGGCATGTATTGGAAATGTCTCACGAGTAGCCCGGCGGCGGCAGGCATTTGGATGTGTCATGTTACGGATATAATAAAACCCCTGTTGAGGGTCTATAATCTATAAACTCATACCAACTATTCTATGATAAAAAAATCCTCATTCGATAATAGACTGACGTTTGTGTAGAATATAACATCATCATTTTCTTGCCCTTACCAATACATTTGGGGTCGGCGCAGCATGTTTTTTTCTTCCATACTTTTCTATTACTCGTCATCTTATCAGACACCTCCTACCATACCTTGCCATTCCTACCATTTCTTGCCATATCATCCTTCACACAGCCCATACGTTTTCCTCATTTCTCCGCATCAAATGCCCATACTACCAATTACTATTGGCGCCCATTTCGGACTTCCTTTTATGTACTCATTTCTTGATATCCTTTCGCGTAACACCACACACCCCCCTTAACATTCTCATCTCAGCTACATGCAAATGCCTTTCATTCATCCCTTTTGTGGCCCAACATTCTGATCCAAACAAGACAGCAGGTCTTACCAGTGTTTTATAAATCTTCCCTTCTACAATGAAATTTAATAATTACAACCACATGTTTTAGTTTAGTTTTATTGGTATCTGAGGTTTATCTAATACAAGGAAAAATAATACAAGCCACATCATTATAAAAGCACCAAACATTGATAAACATTTTTAAATAATTAGTTTGATAAACATAATTATACAAGTTTATAATGGAAAAATATTGTTTAATGATTATACATAATATATACAGTATCTATCTAAGAGTTGAGCGTTAGTGATGCAGGTTACATTTTAACGGCACTGCACACCATGCAAGTCTGGCACTGGACTCCCTCAGGAAGGCACTCTTTGTGGAATGAATGCCTGCAGTTGTACACCATCAAATCTGAGGCATTTGACAAGTCCCTAATAATGATCCTTCCTTGGCACGCACAACACATGAAGTCATCTGTTACAGATATACCTCTTTGCTGATTTATGATTAACTTCTGATGCAACTCAAAGTAGTTCCGCAGCGTGATCACTTTACATGCTTCTTGCACTGACAGCTGAAGATGATAATCACACATCATCTTTGCTAATGAGTCCTTTAAATCTTTTATCTCACATCCAGATTGTATATTTTGTATTAATATTCGCGGATCCACGTAGTTTCCTATTCTCTTGAGCAGTAGCGTCACATACTCGGGCTTATCCACAGTCCGCTTGATGAGGTCCATCCACAATTCCTTATCGTTGTGCTCTTGACAGAAATTAATAGCTTGGTTGATGTCCTTCAGTTGCTCAATAATGATTTGCAGAGCTTCTCTCGTGTTGCCAATACGCCCCAATAGGAACACCATTTCAGGGTAAAATTCATTGCTCTGGCACACATCCAAAGCTTCTTGTATGGGGTAATTATCACTGCATTTCAAGAACGGAAGAAGTTTATCCCTGGCATATTTAGCATAAAGTCTAACTAATTTTCCGTGATACCTACCGTTAGGTTCAATTTTGCTGTAAGCATCTAAATATTTGAATAGCAACTTGTCATTGCTAGCGAGTTGCTTCTCCACCACCTCTACAGGTACCCTGGGCTTGTCCAGAAGTATTGATATTGCCTTATCGCAGTCGAGAGTCATCAGGTCCAGTATCTTGTCGTGGATCACGTTGTGCATGTTGTGTTTAGTGATCAGAGTGAACACGTCTTTGTGCTGGAGCGTAAGGTACGTCGTCAAAGCCTTGTCGTATTTCTTTTGGTAACAATACAAAAGAGCCAAAGCTTCCAAATAAATGTTTTTGTCGACCTCTGTGTTCAACAGATGTTCCAAAACTTCTTTGACTATCACGCCTGTCTTGTACAACGCGGGGTTCCATTCTTGGATTAATTTCAGAAATCCTTGAGAGTCTAACTTCAGATATTCATAAAATATTAATTCGTATATGTGAGAACTTAATGCTTGTTCAGGAGTTTTAGGCACATACGGACTGACCACTCGCAACTGGTTCACTTCAGCGAACTTCAATATCTGTGTCTCCCACAACACTTTATCGTTCTTACAAATCCTGGCGCACAGAATGGCCGCCTCCTCGTGCAAGTGCTCAGCCATCAAGTGGTCCAGGTACTGCACGCCGACGGTCACCACCGAGTGTTTCGACGTCTTCCCGCCAACTTCTTCGAGAACGGTAATTGCCTTTTCGAATCGTCCTTGCTCTGTGAGCCATTTGACTCTATCGTCAATATCATAAGGACTAGCGACTACAATGTCCTTGGGAGATACTATGAAAAACCTATTTTCCTCTATGAGCATATCTAAATAATAGTCATTACAAGAATACTCCTCGTAACCACGAATGTTGAGACTATCTGTTGATATTTCACAGAATTCACAGTCTTTGTAGTCAGCGACGGTAAGCACAGGTCTTTGCGCCTTACCAGTTTCGGGGTCGCATTCCTTATGTACTCCCAGCACTACTAGTTGGTCGTCCAGGGGACCTAAGCCACTGATGAAGTAGTCGGTCTGGAACGTGTATACGGGGTCGACTAAATACTCGGTGACATCTCGCGTCTGTAGTTCGATTTGACTTCGTTTTCGTATGACACAGATCCTGATCGTGTCGACCCAGCCGATCATGAGAGTCTTGGGAGCGCACCAGAGGAGGTTGCAGCGATAGTCTTCTATGGATCGGTTGGGGACCTTTTCCCACTGGATCAGGCCGAGCGAGCAGCGCGCCACCAGGTCGTAGACGCGCACGCCCACCTCGCTGGCCCACGCCACGAAGCGCTCGTGCCACGACATGGCCTGCACGAAGCCTTCGCATTCGCACAGAACTGTGCTACGAAGGCGGTTCAGGAATGTCTTTTCGTATAATATCAACTTGGTGTCGCCTGTAATAAACAAATAGAATACTAAGAAATGTAACACCTATGTAAAAACTATATGGGGTGTTACGGAAAGGGTATATACATACTTAAGGCAGGGAAAAAAATATCAGCTGCCCCATACAAAATTTCAATACTTATTCGACCCAAATGTATGGGGCAGCTGATATTTTTTTCGCTATTACGATGTTTTTCCGATGGAGAAACATTTTCAGTTTAATGGTCTGTAACACACCCTTAAGTATGTATTTACCCTTGCCGTTACACCCTGTATAGTCCTCCTGACCGTTTTCGGTCACGGCGGCCAGTCTAGGCGGAGATTTCCCATCAGCGCGGGAGATATTATAGTGCACAAGTGTGTGCGCAGACACAGGTGCACTCTCTGTTCCTTTTACTCTCAGTCAGTTAGTCCGATGGGACGACAATCCGACACGACCGGAGAGAGATCAGGCGCAGGACCAACGGCTTAACGCGCTTTCCGAAGCACGGGGGTATCACACCACCAAGTTCCAAACTCCGGGCTACTACTGGGAAATTACTAATGGAATTATTAATTTTGAATTTTATCCGACCCGGGAATCGAACCCAGGACTGAGCGTGGGGCTTAGTCGCACTTGCGACAACGACACCAACGGGGCAGTTAAATGTAACAACTAAGATTTGTAATCGTCTCAGGTAAAATTGTGCTCTGTAATAAAACATGCTGTTGATTCAGTCATTTGCTGCCATAAAGAGGGTGATATTTCCCTCCATAAGTTTTTCTTTGACACCACAATGCCATTTCTGTACACGATGTACAGAAATTTCATTGTTTTCAAGGGCGTCGCCAGCCTTAGTCAGTAGGCTGTTTATGGATGTAGCTATAGTTCTTCATATAATCTAAGAAGTGAGCTCATAAAGGTAGTTTCTAAGGTTGGTTTGATTTTCTTTTGGTATTACTTGGTCGACATAAACAAAAAAGATTTGGGTTGGGGGATGAACAATGCCAGCCCGAGGCTACATGGCTAGCAGAACAATCACGTTTTCAATTTTAGGTAAAGGCGATTGCAACATTCAGCCGTACACATACGAAAGCAGCGTGTGTAATACTAACGCGACATGAGCGAGCGCGAAACTGAACTGGGACAAATTACTTATTGAGTGGGACACAACATTTCAATCCGGGTTATGTCCCGGTGTACCTACAGGGCAGCCCTAGACTAGGGGCAAAGGTTTCCTAATTTATTTCAGTATCTGGCAAATTATATCAATCATTCAAAATAAAATAGGGGTAAGAACTCAGACAGAAAAAGGTGTCTATGAAGTAAAAAAAAGTTGTTTTGCAGCCTTTGGGAAGTAACAACTGACCACGCATGTTAGTTCACAGAAAATGTGTAGGTTGTATGAGTACACATAAAGGCTCAGAAATATTTTAGTTACAGAGTAGGAATACCACAATTTACAGTTGATAACATTCTCACTTTTACTGCGATATCAAGCAGGAAAAGATAGTATATTTTCCTGCTTGGTATCTTTAAGATACCTTAATACTTTTACTACCAAGTTCAAACAAATGTTTTTTTTTTTTAATTCATTTTTACTTTTATGCCCAAGTCATTATAGCTCCCTAGAACGATGACTTGGGAGGGGAGTTGTGGGCGCACAAACAAATTATTGATCGACCCATATGCTGGGTGCCAAGTGTTAAAAAAATTCTGTAGCTCTAGGGAGGCCGCCTTCTCAATCCCCCTCGAAAAATAAAAACAAGCATTGGCGTCGGGATTAGCTTTGAGATTTAATATCCCTAGAAATTACTTATTATTGGGTAGGTACACATTCATTATGTTATAATCTATCTCCTGTAATAATTTAATGAATCACATGAGTGACTCATTGCTAAACTGGAATGAGTTCATTACAAAGCATTTGAGGAAATATGTGTTCTATAACAATGTTGTGGTTTGAAAAATGTAGAAAATAAATTTGATAGAGTATGTTTAGATGCTTTGGTCATATTGAAAGGGTGCAAATTGTGGAACTGGACATGCTGACTTTATTGGTTATAATTAGTGATCAGATATTCGGATGCATATTTACCTAAAGTACGTTTTTTCGTGGCAAAAGGTACCAGGGTATGGAAGCGGCTATTTAAATGCCAATTTTTGTCCCAGGATTGCGAAATCTTAATAATTCTTTAGTAAGTATAAAATGTAGTACTCAAATATTGTAATGAATATTTTAAATTTATTTAAAACCTGGCAAGTTTGTTGAAGATAACAAGGAAAAAAATACAACAACTATTTGAATTCATATTTTTGTGCTGAAATGTCGAATGCAAAAATAAAATGGTAAATATTTCTGGACATAATTCATTTGGAGCTAAACGAAAAAGTAACTAGACTAGTTTTTATTTTTTAAATAAACCTCTTTTCCCATACTGACGCGTGCTTCATACTAGTCAACACTCAAACTTTAGTTAAATATGCATCCGAATATCGGATCTATAGTTGTAATCTTTAGGAAGGTCAGATTCAAAGTCCCCATAATAGGTGTGCGTGAAATAACATAACAGCCAAAAGAGTGAGTTAGGGTTGCAGCAAGTGTTGCTTTTCCTTTTTCGATTGTAAAAAGTATGAATTTATGTAGTAACTTATTTCTTACAGCTGCTGGCCTCATTTGATTAACATAAAAGTTACAAATAGTGTAACATTCAGGACAGTGTTCATAAGATCTTTGTACCATCACTTTGTAAACACAAGCAAAGGTGGACATTTTATATTTTTAGACCAACAATACTGAAATCAGAAGTCATCTGTTTAAATTAATTAAGTCATCAAGCATGATTGATATATTCAATCATTAGTTGCTAGTCATAAGTTACCTAACTATTGTCCACCACTGCTTTCAAGACATGAAATTACAGAATATTTTATTTATTTTACTTATTTGATGGAGCAAAACCCAATAATAATGTGCTTAAATAAAACATACAACTGCTTCAGTTTTTTTATTTAAACAATTGGCTTACAGACTTGTTAGCCATGCTTAGAATTTTGGCAAAATTGACAGTTGTGTAGATTTATTGGAATTATAACATAATAGCACACCTTGTATTACCAAGGTTTAGGCAGCTGGCAGAGGCATACCTTAAAGTTTTAAATATTTCTTAGTACCTATCATTATGACCTGTAATGCAGGCTAACCGTTACAGACCATAATATAATTTACCTGTCAAAAACCTCCTCCCAGACCCCGACTTGAAGTAACAAGGATCCAAGGCGATAGATTTAATCACCCTGCCCAGTGTGAGGTTGTGAGTGTTGTCGTCCGAGTACAGCCCGTACACCATCACCTTGCCGTCATCCGAGCAGCTGGCGATGTAGTCCCCTTTCAGGTCCACCGAGATTCTGTTCACAGCGATTTTATGGGCCTGTAACTCTTTGGTCTTGCCGTCTTGTGATATCGGCACTGTGTTCCCTTCATGGTCCAACAGATGTATAACTCCCCATTGTGTTCCTAGACATATAAACTTGGTATGCACACAAATACAACTCACTGCGTCTTTCAACAAAATATTTTGAACGTCGTTCTCAAGTCTATCATACTTCAGCTTGGGCTCCTCGTCGGGAGGCAAGCTGTCACAGCTTTCAAAATTCACAGCCATGACTGCTTAATTTTGTCTTGAAAAACAAGTGTTATCACATAATATTTTATTTTATTCTGAATTTTTCTTTCTTGTTTGACATTACTGTGATTTTATTGTGACTTCTGTCTGTTAGTCTGTCACACACACCTGTCACTTCCTTCGTTAACATTTAATAACATATTGCCAACAGTAAAAACACCGAAAGTTACACTATTTCTATGCTGTCAGCAGAGGGCTGCAACGAGAATATGCGCTAACGCTAATGGGTATTAGCGTCTAACCTTGGTCTTTCGTAAAAAAGGGAACGAGAACTGTGAAAAAAAAAACAAAAACCCGCGCTTTTTCAATAATTTAAAATCTCATTGCCGAACTGAAATAAGTAAGTACTTAACACAGAGTAATTGCCTTCTAAAATAAAAATGGAAAGAAATTTTAATGTGCGTCTTAATCCCAAAAAATATGAGCAGCACTTGTCTCCTTTTGGGAATAAAGTACTATCAGTACTCATGAAACAATGGGATATAGGTAAGAAAAATATATTGCTATGTTATAGTTATGAACGTCAAAAATTCTCGTAAAGAAGCAAATACAGTGGACTTCAAAATTTAGTTGAAATTATTATAAGTGTAATATGCGGGGTGTAAATCACCTCATCACGAAGCCGTCAACCAAGCATACTGTACATGAAACTAAGTAACTTTACGCAAAAATTATTGCAGGGAAACGACTTTTTTTTGGGGGGTGTAAACTCATGTTTTGTGATAGAACTCAATGTAACGCACTCAAAACATTGTGCTGATGGACGGATTGAATAGTACGGGGGTCGTGGAGGTGTTTAAAGTAAAAATCTTCCATGAAAAACTTGTTTAAAAAAAAAACTTGTCAAAAAGTTGGAACTTTGACCCCTAATATCTCCGTAACTAAAAGGTTCCCAGGTATGGTGTAGAACAAAACTAGCCAAGTGCGAGTCGGACTCGCGCAGGAAGGGTTCCGTACCATTGTTTATAAAAACGAACAAAAAAAACACTTTTTGTATGGGAGCCCCCCTTAAATATTTATTTTATTCTGTTTTTATTATTTGTTGTTATAGCATCAAGAGAAATAGATAATCTGTTGAAATTTCAACTGGATAACTATCACGGTTCATGAGATACAGCCTGGTGACAGACGGACGGACGGACGGACGAACGGAAGGACGGACGGACGGACAACGAAGTCTCAGTAATAGGGTACCCTTTGACCCTTTGGGTACTGAACCCTAAAAATGATCGCAATGACAGGGAGAACCAGTGCCTTTCGGCTTCGTTAAGAGGTGTTTTACACCCTTTATATGAAGTGATGAGTCACAAGTTACAAGCGATGCTTAGTTTGTGGCTGACCGATTCGTATGACACAATTGTTATTATTTCTTTATCTATACCAATATTATAAAGCTGAAGAGTTTTTTTGGTTGTTTGCTTGAACGCGCTAATATCAGGAAATACTGGTCCGATTTGAAAAATTCTTTCAGTGTTAGATATATATCATCACGCTACGACCAATAGGAGTGGAGCAGCAACGTAAAATGTTGCGAAAACGGGGAAAATGTGACGCCGACGAATTTGCGCGAGACATCTAGTAAATAATAAACTTAAATTACTTACTTACTTATTATCCCTTACCATGGATAGTCAGATTAAATAGTAACAAAGTCATAGTGCACAGTTCAAACAACCAAAACTATGATTATTGACTATTTTTGGATGAAAATATGACCAAATCTTTGGTGCATTTCAACTAACGTTTGGACGCCACTGTATTCAGTGTAACTAGCACGCAAGTGGTTTAAAAAAAAACAGGCTCGCGATTCTTAACTAAATATTGGATAATTCTTTTATAGCACGCAAGCAAAATAACTATGAAAATAATCAGCATCGCCAGTTTCCCGCTCAAAATAAAAGGGTGTTAACGTGAGTTACTGTTTAAAGATCATTTCTTTTTGTGTCGGCAAAATGAGCCGAAATGAGTTCCCAAAAAAACAGTCAAGTGCGAGTAAGACTTACACACGAAGAGATCCTTAATTGACTTGCACACAATTTAAGATTTTTTATTATATAGGGCTATGTACAGTCAACTCCATAAATATGTAAAAACGGACAAGACAAGGTAACATTTCATTATCTACAACCATTATTCCATCATAATTGTGGATACAATGTAAAGCTACAAAACATAGTAAACATTCATTTTACCAAAAACTCGTAGACAGTTCCAGAACTGAAAAAATAATGTTTTAAGACGACATGGTAAACCACCATACTGTACGTACTCTGGTGGTTTACCATGTCGTCTTAATGTCGTCGTCATGACGCGTGACGCAAAACATTGTTCCATTCCTATTCCAGAGTGGGAAAGAGATGGAGCTAGACGACCTGTATAGCTCCGTCTCTTTTTCACTCTGGAATAGGAATGGAACAATAATGTTTTAAGACGTCCGTCATGGTACGGACGCAGGACGCTAAATGTCCCGATAAATCAATACATTGCCCCCCTAGATTCCACAGAATTAGTACCTAAGTATGTAATATTGTAAGGAGTATAGGTACTATTGTAAGGATGTCACAAAGAGTCTCATGCAGAGAGAATTTTAAAGAATTAGAGATAGGTACTAACAGTATCATATTTTACATATTATTTATATTATATCACTTTGCTAAGTATATTCATCAGTATGAATCACAAGACAAGTATCACAAGTATCGTGTTACCCAGTTACTGGGTTGTGGATGTCAGACAGGCAGTCGCTTCATGTAAAATACTGGTACTCAGCTGCATCGGTTAGACTGGAAGCCGACCGCAAGATAGTTTGGGAAAAGGCTAGGCAGATGATGATGTATCACAAGAAGAACGCAAGATAAGAGAAAGTAAAAGAAGGAAGGAGAAAACTTGGCACCGACTCCAAAGAATTATTAAATTTTACTATAGGTTAATCGTCGGATAGGTTAGGTTTATTAATATAGATAGGTTATAGTATTATTATTAACTTTTTAGTGCGTTTAGGGTTTTTTGAAGTCAGATGTTTTTTTGCAAAAAAAAAAAATTACTAAATGTGTAAGATTTACAGGATAGGTATAACAACTGAATCTATAATTTTATTCGATAAAGTGATCATTTAATATACTTAGTAAACGATTGATATAATTTTATTATAACAAATTTTTATAAGCACAACATAAATTGAATATAAAATCGTTTGATATATCACTCAAAAGACATAAAACCTATTTAGTCTTATATGATAAAACGCCTAGTATACCTACACCATACATGCAGCATGCAAGCAAGCATGCAGCATGCAAGCAAGCATGCAGCATGCAAGCAAGCATGCAGCAAGCATGCAACATGCAGAAGGCATGGTTTCTGTCACGGCTCCGGCGCTGCGGGGCTCCGCCGCGCCGGTCCCATGCGAGCTTATCGTAGCAGATGTGTTTCACGCTCACCACCGCGGCTTCGGCTTGCTGGCCGGCTTGGCCGGCACTCATTCGCCTTCGCGCGTTAATGGTCACTGTTCTAACCAAATTTTTTTGTATGGTGTCGGTGTAATTCTTTGTCTGTATGGTGTCGGACGTAAAGAATAGCACCATCCCATATCTTCCCGTGGGTGTCGTAAGAGGCGACTAAGGGACTTGCCAGAGAATGGGCAGCAGCGTTCTCTGTGTTTTTGTAACAACAGTAATGCGATCGCCAACCCGCGATTATGGTAAACCCCCCCCCCCCTGCTTGGGGGAGGCCTATGTCCAGTGGACGTCTTTTGGCTGAAATGATGATGATGTGAATTCGAACTTCTTGTGTGCATCCGCAAACGATATAGATTAGGGGCACAAACGTTTAATTTTCGTTCGTTGCCGAAGTTACGTTTCGGAGAAAGAGAGTGGACCTCCAGTCCCGCTTTAACCTTCTAACCTAATATAACCCATCCGAATCAGATTGCTTTGAATCGGAGTATGGTATCAACCTTCTACCTTCTATATATAATATATATAAATTACGTGTCACATTGATTGTCGGGGATGGACTCCTAAACTACTTAACCGATTTTAATCAAATTTGCACACCGTTTGCAATTTGATCCAACTCTAAAGATAGGATAGCTTACCTACATCTCAATTTATAGTCGCAATATTATTTTATTGCAAATTAAGTTACAATTACACTGTTCTTAGTTTATTAAGTTATCTGTTAGCTCCAAACGATTCTATCAGATGGCGGTATCTGTTGACTGGATTAATAAGTACTCAATAGATGGCGCTGTATAGGAGCGGAGCAGCAATGAAAAATATTGTGAAAACGGGGAAAATGCGACGCAGACGAAGTTGCGCGGGACAGCTAGTATTATATATTTTAAACGATAGGCCTAATGATTCTTCATAAACGTCATATCCAATAACGTTATACGAAATAAGTTTTAGAGTATTCAAATGTTATGTCTAAAGAAATTAATCAACAGTTGGTATAACTCACGTTTATTATACCTTGTGAACGTTATTGAAATGAAAATATACCAAATAACTTTATATGATAGGAGACGCACCCATCTTCTTCTTCTTCTTTATAGCGTTTTGGTTTCCGCACTTAGTCCCTTAAGTGGACCATTGTGCGTGTGAGACGCACCCATATTTTACTTTAGCTGTAAAGTCTACAAATTGTTTGCATGTGACACTTCTATTGTAATATTATGTATCTAATGTTCAAAACAATGTTTATTGTTGAGAATAAATAAATGAAATGAAATAAAAACATTCTCTTTCTCAAATATTTTTAATTCTAGAAATGAGCGCCTGAGTAGGTAGGTACTGCTACCGCTACAAACTCAGACATTTACCAACGCGCGGGTTTCGTACTTTGATAAATGTTTTATTACAAAGGCTCCTTTTTCTGCCTCTGGATTGGATTTTCATATGATTCACCGGTACAGACATAGGCTGACATTATGGATTATCTGAATTTATTTGAAGAAATAATTTTTCGAGCTCGCTCTGCTGGCGCTTGCAGCTTAATTAATCTTGAATCTTATATTTGTCTATACAGGGTGTAACAGAAAGGGTATATACATACCTAAGGATGTGCTACAGACCATCAAACTGAACATGTTTCTCAACAAAGAAACATCGTCATAGCGAAAAAAAAATCAGCTGTCCCATACATTTGGGTCGAATAGGTATTGAAATTTTGTATGTGGCAGCAAATAATTTTTTCGTTATTACGATGTTTGTCCGGTGGAGAAACATGTTCAGTTTGATGGTCTGTAGCACACCCTTAAGTATGTATATACCCTTTCCGTTACACCCTGTATAGTCTATAAGTCACCCAAGTAACTCCGGTAGGTCGAAACAATTCTAGCCATTTCCAAGGTAGGTGAACTTTAAATTTCCGAGCTCGCTCCGCTGGCTCTTTAAACTACTTTCTCTCAGGTTACATTTCGTCTAAAACTCGACCAAGTAACTCCTGCATAAAGGCTCAAAACAATTCCATCCTATCCAAGACAAGGTGGCCAAAAAAGTTAGAGCTCGCTTCGCTCGCTCATGCAGCCACTTTCGTCTGGGATCGTCAAGATTTTGTCTGTTTTACTCGTACCCTTCAGCCCCCCCCCTGGCCCAAAAGCTGGCGACGCTCTTGTGTGTTCGTGTACGTTATAAAAACTAGCTGTCCGGCGCAACTTCGTTTGCGTCACATTTTCCCCGTTTTCGCAACATTTTTCATTGCTGCTCCACTCCTATTGGTCGTAGCGTGATGATATATAGCCTATAGCCTTCCCCGATAAATGGGCTATATAACACTAAAAGAATTTTTGAAATCGGACCAGTAGTTTCGGAGCCTATTCAATGCAAACAAACAATCAAATCTATCCTCTTATAATATTAGTTTAGACAAGGCAATCCTAAAAACAGCGAAATGTTACGAAAAATACGTAACGCGTCAATAATTATAAACATTTTAATACATAACTACGACTTTATTGTAATATTTTGGTAATATTAATAAAGGTTTAAATATCTGTGTGGCCGCTAGATAGTACCTAATTAGGAACGATTTAGCGAAGTTAGAAAATATAATAATGGTAGGTAGTATCTACTTTAATCCTTAGTATTTTCAATACTGAAAATTGTTTTAGCTTTATTGACGATACAGTTGTTAGTACACCGCACTCGCCGCCGCCGCCGCCGCCGCCGCCACTGTGTCTACCTACTCCTTGCGAAGAGATATTATTTCTGGAAGAAAAATCATTTAATTTTAATTTAACACATAAAACAGTACCGGTACCCAGGTCTGTAGAATTAATAAACACTGTACCACCAAAAACTATTGATAAGAATGATTTCCTTCATCCAACCGTGGCTGCTAACAAAAATCTAGTTCACAACTGTGACCACAAAGATTCTGATTACAATGATTTTGATGTTCGTTTTGTGGACGAAGCGCACTCTCACAACACGAATAAAAACAAATATAAAAATATTAATTGGGATGACATGCTTGATTCTGAATTGTTAGTTACTATGACTGCTGATGAAAAAGAAAATAAAGAAACCAACCAAGGCACCAAAATATATGATATTAAGTTTACAAGCGAAAATATTTCAAAGTTAGAAAGCAACGTAACCAAAAATAACAAGACCAAAGGCGAAAAACGTAAGATTAAAAAAACATATGAGCCTAAAACAAAAAAAAATAGAAGTGGCAGCAACACTGGAGAAAGTCCACAAAAAATAAACCAATCTGTTAAGCAGCCGAACAAAAAGATCAATTTCCGTAAACAAAAGTATACAAAGACTGTTAAAAATTGGCTCAATAATGTTGAACCGCATCCCATTGAGGACAACTTAGATAATATTGTGAGTACGAGCAATGTTGATCTAAATTTAACTGGGGATAACGGTATATCCGAAATTGAAAATATTGATCAAAATGCACCTTGCAACGAGGCGCTAATAACGCCTAATGCAAAAAATAATATTAATAAAACATTGAAGACTACTAAAAAAGTAGTCCAAGCACAATTAGCAAATAAAGGCGGTGTAATGAAGTTCAGTAAACCTAAAAAAATTGGTGAGGAAACTAAGAAATTTGTAGATGTTCTAGAAACTATACCAAAGGAGAAAAAAGTGAAAAAATTCGTTGCTCCTATTAAATCTCAAATACCTGTTAAAGATGTTACATTTGAAATACGTACGTTTGATGAAGAGAATGTAGAAAACAGCCGAGAACATTTTCATGAGATAAAGAATTATGAAATCATTGCGGTATTGATTTACAGGTAGGTGTGGTCTGCATGAAAAGTATCCCTAAATAAATTCAGAAGGTATTAATGAGATTCGTTGCGTATTTATGTAATTATAATTGCTAACTAACCTTTGGTTTAACTGAACGTGTGAATAGCGCGAGCCGAGCACATTATCTATTGTCTTTTTTATATTTCATTAGTGTTTACGCTTGTTTTTTCTAGCAATGGTTTCTGTCAGCTTAATAGTCATCACACTGACGGCACGTGCGCTGCTGACGGCCTCATCATCAATCATGACGATATGTTCTACTATTTCAAGAGTAGTGGCCAGAAGCTCAAGTAAGTTAATATTTCATTAAGTAGGTCAAGGTACCAATAGCTTTGCCTCTTTTCGCTTACTTTTCAAAATTTTAGAAACGTATATCGATAGTTAGGTACCTACTCATCATCAACATCATTCTCCTGCCCATATCCCAATTTATTTGGGGTCGGCGCCGCATTTCTTATTAATTACTTGCCTATAGTATTAATCGTCATCTCGACAGTAACCTCCTGTCTTGCCATACCATCCTTCACACAGTCATTTCTTTGGATTTTTCTTACACTTAGGTACTTACTAATTAAGTAAAATGTTCATTTTAGGGAGACAATAAAACATTTATTGGAAAATAACAAAGTAGTATGTTACGAAGCCCGGAGCGTTCTCATTTACCTGGCGACCCACTTACAAATGGAAATCAATTCGATCGACGTGTATGATGCCAAGGTAAGTCACCTTACACCACAATACTATTCATTAATTAGTCGAAAAGCGCTCCTTCACCACGAGCCTGTAATGTAAAGATTCACTTTTTTTCTGTATAAAATCCATCTTGGATATTATTTATATATTAACATAACAGGCTCTCGGTGAGAGAGCGCGCTCAGAGAACATCGCTGGAATTTTTCTTTTTATCTTCTATTATATAACTCAAGTTGCAGATGTCGGAGAAAAAACAGCCAAGCTAAAGTGGGAGTGGGCTGGCCACGTAGCTCGAATGCACCCAGAGAGGTGGGCAAGGATCGTCACTCACTGGAAGCCTGACGGAGGAAATCGCCGTCGAGGTAGACCGCGGCGAAGGTGGTGTGACGATCTAATCTTGTTTGCCGGGCGATCATGGCGAGAAATCGCACAGGATAGAGACATTTGGAAGGAGAAAGGGGAGGCCTTTGCCCAGCAGTGGGACACATGAGAGGCTAACAAAAAAAAAAAAAAAACTTCTATTATATTAGCGAAGTACCAGTGGCAATCATGAGACACAGGCAATAGGCACCATACATTATTGTAATCTACATAGTTGTTCGATTTGGGTTTTTGTATGGAGCATCTGCAGCTTCCGCTAAGAAAGTATTTTACGAATGATCAAACTATAAGGGAGAATTGAGTTTTCTACTACATCCTGCAGATAGGGACTAACCTAGCATGCCACTTAAGTTATTTTAGGTAGTGTAAGGTTTGCAATTGCTATGTTGAGTTATTCCTTCCGCGTTCAATATGTCAAAATTATTTTGTTAAGATCGGTGCTAGTTTACTGGACCCTGATAATTCCCCGGAGGACTTCTCGGACCTTCAAAAGCTGTTGTCGTTCACTGCTCCTTACACCATAGCGACTGAGTGCACGCTGCAGAAGTCTGCGTGGTACATGATCCTCTTGAGGGCCTGCTGGGCGAAACTGTGCGCGATGCTAGTGGACGACTCGCTGTGGAACGTCTTTGTTAACATCGAAATGAAACTACTGCCAATTATTGCAGGTAAGTTCCTATGGACTAAAAGTTTTAAGTTTAAAGTAAAGCAGCAGTGGCACTGGCGGAAGAGTTGGAAGTTACCTAACTAGAGTACTACCTACATACGTACCTGCTCTTTTTAGGTGGGCGGCACGAATAGGATTCTACTGCAATACCAACCTTCATTTCGCGGTATAAGAGTGGGTTAAGGGTTAATACCTATGTAATTTAAAGGTTGCGTTTGTACTATAATAGTGTAGAGGTAGATTAGGTTAGCTGGGCTGTTTCCACACTTAGCCTCTTTATAGAGCCATTGTAGTCTGAAAATCCTCTTGTTACTCAAACCATCCCAGGTCCTCCCAGAAAGATAGCAGCCTTTTCAGGCTGCTGCAGGCTTCCGGGAGTGATGCCAGCGATTGAAGAGTCCGTGCCCGTTGATCTGCCACGCTTCTGCACTCCATGAACACTAATTGCTGTGATGTTTCATCCTCCTCCTTGTTCTTTAGCTCCGACTGTCTGACAACAGCTAGTGTGGTGTCTGGAATTGGTGATGGTATTGTCTTGATGACCGCTCTCTCCAACCAGCTGAGTGCGTCCGCGACCCACATCGCTAGGACGCCATCCAGCAGGAAGGGACATCCACGGAACGATGGAGCTTACGCGCCTGGAGACGGTGGAGACATAACGGACTGCAGGATGTTATAGTCGATAGCTTCCCGGAGCTGCTCTGCCTGTTCCGATGAGAGGTCCCTCGGCGGGACGGTGATAACCGTCACTCTCAGAAGCGACTGACTCGCGTCCGGGTAGCTCACCGCTTTGGCTTCGGGACAGTTTTCGCGCGTTTGGTATCCCCCTGGGAGACTGAGTCTCATCTGGACGAGAACGCTTTGAAAAAGCGTGCTCTTTCGGGACCTTCCCAGTCTCAGATTACCCCGCAGTTTACGCCTCCGATTCTGCTGGATTCGGTCGAGGCGGCGGTGGTGGTGGTAATTTCGGCGTCAGTACCTTCGTTGCCGCAGATGTCTCCGTGGAGGCGGTTGGCTCAGGCTCGCTCTTTGTTTCCGCTGCTGCGTTTACTGTCGCGTTGGGTGGTTTTGTTTTGGTTTTAGGCGGAAGAGCTTCCCTTCTTGCGCGCCAGTTAAGGTGACTGCGTTCCAGTTTGCTCTTCGGCCCCACCGGCCTGGGGCCTGGATGCGGTTATGCCACGGTTGGCTATGCGGGGTTAGCGCCTGGTGGTTTTTGTTGCGTCTATTTCTTATCGAAGTGGTGGCTTCAGTAGCATACCTTTTGCAGGTTCGCTTTTGTGCGGCTACGTTCCACTGTGACACTGTGGTGGTGTTCACAGTGGATGGTATGGCCTCCGCAAGGCCAGACAGGTCCAGGCCGAGCCCGGTCATGAGCACAGGTTGCAGCACCTTGTGAAGGTAAATCCACCCGAGTTCCCTTGAGCCAAGAAAAGCGTAAGCAAATCATGTCGTTGTGCAACCGCAAAAGCATAATTTATACAAACCCTTCCCTATAGTGTAGAGTGGAGTTATATTTTTTGAAACCTCTAATCTCAGGAACTACTGTCTCGTTGGCATGGGTTTTATTCCCGGGTCGAGCAAAGTTTTATTGGATTTTCCACCAGAAGGACTCAATAGTACTCCTGGATTTGTGCCTGCTTGGTGGCAACAGGGTCGCTCCTTTATGTGGGATTTAATAGGCATCGTTCCGCCCACGCTTAAAAAAACATTGCGCTAAATAAATCCAGCCGCATCGTAAACACAATTATGTAAAAACTGCATAAGTCGGTCCGTTAACATTGTAGATATGGAGCGGCGTGGCGTATGTATCGACATGGTGAAACTGAAAGCGATGGAAGAAGTGCTCCTATCTAGAATGAAGTTGGTAGAGCAGCAGTGTTACACGGCAGCCGGCAAGGTGTTCCAGATCAACTCGGCCGTGCAGGTGCGAGCCATCTTGTACGATGAGCTACAGCTCGACACCAAGTGCAATGTCAAGATCAGGGAGACTATCAGCAAAGGTGCTAAGTCCACGTCCGAAACTATGGTAAGCAGCTGGTTACTGGCTTCAGGTAGATTATCGTAATTCTAATTATGGAATGGAAGGTAACTGTGAAACTAACAGTATTGGTGTCAACTAAGTAGTCAATTTATTTTTATATAATTTAAAATAGCTAGACATCACTGTTCAGATTGGGACTTAGCTACGGACACGCCATCAACAATGAGCTTCGAGCCTTCGATCAACCTTCCTCATTGCATATGATTGAATAAGATATTAGCTTTTTGTCTCATCCCATCCCATATTTCAAGTAAAAGAAGTTTGATTTACCTGTGAATATTTTGAAATTATTTCTCTATCCGGTGAACATCACAAGAGATTATGAGCATGGTGTTTTGTTGTAGTTGCGCAGCCTAGTGTCTGAGCATCCATTGCCGAAGCTGATCCTGGAGTACCGCCACTTGCATAAAGCTCACGCTACCTTTCTCACGGGTATTGCTCAACATGTTAAAGACGGAGTTGTGCGACCAACGTGGTGAGTCACATATGTTTTAAATAAGGACGTTCACCCTCCGCCTCAGGAAGTCTATTCCACAAATTGCGATATTTTGTGATAGGACACAAATCACATCACAAATCTCAGGGATCGTTCAGTGAACATGACATCCATGACTAGTTCTGAGGTGAAATTAATCTTCTTCCAATAATACACAGATTTCACAGATACTGATGATTTCCCCGCAGGGTCCAGACGGCGGCAGCGACGGGGCGCATCGCCTCCAACAACCCAAACCTGCAGGCTATACCGAAGACTCCCTTCAGCCTCGTCACATTCCCTGACGCGGGGGGTGCTGGTAATCATCAGCTTTGTTTTGTAGAGGCGTTGGTGGGAACCAGCTCAATTATATTTTTAAGGATTTGAAAAATATCTCCCTGAATGGTGTCCTGTGCGTTCGCAGTGCTTGCAGACTTTATGTGCTGTATTCACGGGAGCAAATAATTCAAATTGTTGTAATGACCGTCGTGGCGGTGTGACAGTGGACAGGTCGGTGCTACAGTTCCGGTCGGTGTACGTGGCGCGCGCCGGGCGCCGGCTGCTGGCGGCCGACTTCCGGCACGTGGAGTGCCGCGTGTTCGCGCACGCCGCGCAGGACGCCGCCCTGCTGCAAGCGCTCGACGCTGCAGACCTGTTCAAGGTGCTGGCTGCGCAATGGTGAGCCCTTACTCCTCTACTTATAAACTTTCTAAATATGGGAACTAGCCATCAGCACTGAATCCAAATTTTTAGGGTTCCATAGCGGAATGGCAAAAAAAGGAACCCTTATAAATTCGTCATGTCTGGCTGTTTTGTCCGTCCGTTTGTACGTAACTTTTTTTTTGATTATCATAATATGAAAACAAATTTAGTTTTGCTGTTGAATGTAAAACAATACAGCACATGAATGAGCCTTTAAAATATTTTTTTTATTCTTTTGTTTGGTGCTATGGAACCCTTTGTGCGTGTGAGTACGTCTCGCACTTGGCCGATTTTTTTTTAAACCAGAGAATTAGTCTCGACTTTCGACAGCGCCGTAGGAATACAGATCCAGTTTTATATAGAAGAATTAAATATCACAATACAGTTTGCAAAGTAGGTGTAGTAATGGCTTAGCAGTCAAATACTACCTGTATGTTCATGAGTTAGGCTGAAGAAGGCCGAAGCCGACGTAGTGGCGGAGGAGCGCGAGCGCACGAAGCGGCTGGTGTACGCGAGCCTGTACGGCGCCGGCACGCGCAAGCTCATGGACATCCTGGACGTGGACTACCAGCAGGCGCTGCAGGTCGCCGCCAGCTTTAACAGTAAGTCGCGTCGAGGCCCACGCACCTACTCGCATCGCACACTTCACTAATATATTTCTGATTTCGTTCTTTATTGTGTTATTGACCAATCACGTTCCACTTGATGTTGCTGTACCTACTACATAGTTAAATTCAGTAGACTACATCATTCTTTTGGGGATATTTTTCCGAGAGTTCTTGATGTCTGACACAAAATTCTACGATGCGTTGTCGCAGGCAACATAGTAAAAAGATCTACGAGATGCGCGCGACTTCTTTGTTTCTTGAGATGTTCGGACAGGATTTGTTTAGTGAGTACGCGTATCGCAGTACTGTGTGTTCCGCGACATGGCAGTAGTCAGGTCCAATGAAATGGAAATGGGTTCGCGCAAGTAGTTACGCGCACGCGCATGTGTCTTGAATGCGCGCTTTCGTTTCGCGCTTGATTTAGACTTAGCCGCCATTGAATGGCACATAATAAGCTTTCGAATGACACATGTCTCATCATTGTTGAAGGTGTTTAGTTTGGTCAAGAAGGCGCATGGTTATAGGTAAAACTTTTTCATGAAATAGTCATTCAATGGGATTAAATTACCTTAGAGGAAATGATGATTTTTAATAATTATAAGAGCCATATTTAATCAACATACAGCCTGACACTGCACATTTGCACAACTGCAAATTTCAAGAAACGTAAGAAAATTATAATTTCGCGGGCCACGCTGGCGCTTCCCCCTTAAAACAAAGAACTTGTATATAGATAGGCCCTTTGTCCGCTCCTTGGGCGAACACAGCCGTGATCGTGATATTGTTGTTACACTCAGGATCGTTTCCGTCGCTGAAGTCGTTCGGTCGCGGCGTGGTGTCGCGCTGCAGTGCGGCGCGCGGCCGTCTGGCCACGCTGTGCGGCCGCGTGCGCCGCTTCACCGACATCGCCAGCGAACACTCCCACTTGAAGTCGCACGCTGAACGGCAAGCTGTCAACTTTATTGTGCAAGGTTAGACTACATCCCTGGCAGGGTAGCTGTTGTGTCGGATCGGATCATCTGGTTCGTGTCCAGAGTCAAGTTCTTGATCTGCCATAAGTTACAGGCGGTGTAGAGTGGGTAGTAGGAAATGCTACTAGTACTCTATAGAAGTAATATCTTACGTTTTCATAATTTCACTAGGAACGAAACGAGTAAGCAATCTCTACGTACCCACATGCATTTAGAATGTGGGTAAGTAGATCATTTCAATATTTTTCATCGTTTCATCAGCAGACACTGGCGCCATGTTAGGCACTTGTGAACGAGAAATATGTAGAGAAATATGGGGCACTATTGTATGGTAACTATACCCACGGTCGGTGTACACAAATATAATGAGAGTGTCTAGATTACGGAGAGAGGAACCTCCTAAAATTGCGAACCATGTCCAGGAGTACCGTACAGGCTCCTGATCCAGCTGCCTAACGAAAACGTCCTCAGGTGTGGGTGTCGAGGCTCGTATCTATTTTGTAAAATGTAATGATGTTTGTTGGTGACGGGTCACTTGCGTCCGCCAGGGTCCGCGGCAGACTTGTGCAAGACGGCGATGATCGCGACCGAGCGCGAGCTGCGCGGCCGGGCGCCGCCGGTGGACGCGCGCCTGCTGCTGCAGATACACGACGAGCTCGTGTGGGAGGTGCACGAGCGGGACGTGGCCAGAGCCATAGGTTACCTATTATTTGGAATATTTTTAGTTATACACATAAGGGCATCCGGAGTAAGCTATTTTATCCTTTTAGATCCGAGGGTCTGAAATAGGAAGGGTAACTGTGATCCTATGGCTCTGGAGTAGCTAGTTTACAACATCGTCATTGGTTGAGCTGGTCTGATTGGGACCTAACTATGGAAACGTCATCTATAATGAGCTTTAACCGACTTTCCTCATTCTGAACGTTCTCTATTCAAAATAACATATGGAACCTCCAATGTTTGTAGGTATCAATAATTGAAATAACCACAGCATCACTTTTCATATGATTTTACCCTAAACGAGTGTTAATTATATCAGAATGTATTTCGATACGATAAAACTTGCTATGGTAAAATTTAACATTTTGTGGCTGTGGCAGGTTTTTTTCGGAGAACTTGTACCATGTTGTCGACAGAACTCCTTCTTTTTACATTCTTGTCAGAGAACAAGGTAGATCCCAGGTCTTCGCCCGAGTCTGTTTGAATCTTACCACGAAATAAACTAAGCAAGGGTTGTAAGGCTGGATCCCTCGTAACAAAACTGTTATTTAATATTTCAGCAATAATTAAAGAAGTAATGGAGGGGTGTGGGCAGCGGTGCGGCATGGCGATGACTCTGCCGGTCGCAGTCAGCGTCGGCTCCGACTGGGGAAACATGCTGCCTTATACAGAGCTAGACCAATAGTGCTGCACCACGAGTCACGACAAAATATATTATATTAAAATACCTTTTCAATCTGTTTGCTTCTTTATGAACACAACTGTTAATAAAATAATTAGATTTATTTTTATTTTATTCGTAGCTTGGGTGTATCTAATATCGTATGTTCCAAAATTTACGCAAGATTTGAATTTCGCCGCTATTTGTGTTGGAAAGTGTTTTAATTGTTTTATTATTATTAGCCATTTGTGTCGCACTGCGGGGCTCTTTCCACTTATCCCTATCCTGCGCTGTTGTTCGCCAATCCTTGTGGAAAGAGTCGAGTTCGTCCAGTGGCGTAGCGTGCCTTGGCCGGGCCCCGTATAAAATTTATTTAGGGGAATGGGCGGCTGTTATTATTTAGCCACTATACACAATACACTAAAATTTATTTAGAGGAAGGGTAAAGATTTCTCACAAAAGAAAAAAAAATGTTTGCATTAAATTAAAAGAAAAATTTATTAATCATAATTATTTATGTCACTTTTTAAAAAAATGTTTGCATTAAATTAAAAGAAATATTTATTAATCATAATTATTTATGTCACTTTTTAAAAAAAAATTACAAACAATTCAAATTAAATATTGTTACGTCGTCTGCTTTACGAGAACATTCTAGGATGACGTTCGAGTCTAAAATGATCCAGTATGTCTAAAAGATTCCAGAACAATCCTAGAATGTTCCACGATGGAAGTGCCTAGAAAGTTCGAGAAAGTTCTGAAACTTTCTAGAAAGATTGGTTCCACTATAGAGCTATCTAGAAGGTTCAGGAAGGTTGAAGAACTTTCTGGAAGGATGGGTTTCCCCTAATGAACTACCTAGACATTCACGGAAGTTGTGAAAGTTTCTCGAAGATGGGTCGGCCATATAAATAGGCGACGGATTAACGGAAGGTGTTAATCACTCTACGACGCTCCTGCTGCCTGACTGGTTGTCAAAATGGAGGTTGTCGGTGAACGTGGGTAAGACGCAGGCGCTTGCCACCGGCGGCACTAAACTCCAACCACCCCTAACACTACAAGGAGCTGACGTCGCGTGGACGCCCCAGGCTAAGTACCTCGGGGTCGCCATCGACCGCCGGCTCACGATGGTAAGTCATGACTTTAGTTTTCCTAGTTTTTGCTTACGCACGTTGGGAGCCCCCGTGGCCCCGTATAATTGATACGGCAGATACGGCGTCAGCTACACCCCTGAGTTCGTCCCGCCATCACCTTCTTTTTTTAGGGTTTCGTAGCCGAATGGCAAAAAACGGAACCCTTATAGATTCGTCATGTCTGTCTGTCTGTCTGTCCGTCCGTATGTCACAGCCACTTTTTTCCGAAACTGTAAGAACTATACTGTTGAAACTTGGTAAGTAGATGTATTCTCTGAACCGCATTCAGATTTTCACACAAAAATAGAAAAAAAACAATAAATTTTGGGGTTCCCCATACTTAGAACTGAAAACCAAAATTTTTTTTTCCATCGATCCCGTACGTGTGGGGTATCTATGGATAGGTCTTCAAAAATGATATTGAGGTTTCTAATATCATTTTTTTCTAAACTGAAAAGTTTGCGCTAGAGCCACTTCCAAAGTGGTAAAATGTGTGTCCCCCCCCCTCTAATTTCTAAAGTAAGAGGAGGAAAATTCTGAAAATATTTAGGATTGTAGAACGTAAAAAAAACTATCAACGAAAATTGGTTTCAAAAAGATATGATGTTTAGTTTTTCAGATATGGGACTTTTTCATCAAACTGCAGCAGTAACTTTGTTTTTCATAAACATACTATGAAAAACAAATTTAGTTTTGCGGTTGAGTGGAAGTTTACTAACTAATACTACTAACTAATGAATGACAGTTCAAATTATTGTTATTATATTGTTTGGGGCTATGGAACCCTGTGTGCGAGTAAGACTCGCACTTGGCCGTTTTTTTTTTTTTTTTTTTATTTATTTCATATATGAAATACAAGTAATCTTTATACAATATTTACTCGCCAAACTTTACAGTTTGATGGCGAGAAGCGCTCGTTTATCATACTTAAACTTAAAATTATAAACTTGACTTAAAATTATAAACATGACTTAAAATTAAACCCAGTATCAGACAAACTAGATTCGTTTGCTGATAAAATTACGTTTTCGGATGGACAACGAGAATCAATAGAATTAATTAATTATTATTTATTTTAAAAGTTGCCGTCTAATGGTCTAATTGAAATAGATGATTTGACTTTGTTGATAACAACAATTTAAAAAGAAAAATGGTTTTACCCTCAAGCAAACACGCCATTTATCCGACACTAGGAATGCAGACATAATTAATGACTTACTGCTAACTTAATGTTATGCTACATCTCTCTCTAGTCTCTTTAATTCATTTCTCGAGACCGTACACGAGGTAGACCGACACCGACATGCAAGAGACAATGAATTCCAAACCAGAGAGACCAGCCGTAGCTGGCCACTCCAACCCAGTACTCACCGCCTATCACAGCTCGACGACGTGGTCTGCTGCGTTGCGGTTTGCTGCTGTTTGGGACCCATTGCTTGGTTACTTTAGCCCATTGCGCCTCTGGCATACGACAGATGTGGCCAGACCAGTTCCATTTGAACTTGGCAGCCGTGTGACCTACATCGGCAATTTGAGTTTTGGAAAGCAGTATTGAGTTCCTTATACGATCAGTAAGTTTAACTCCAAGGATACTACGCTACGTTGCTCGCTGACAGACCCCGAGTGCGGACTTTTGACGCTTGGTTAGTGACCATGTCTGCGCTCCAGAGGTGACGTTAGGAAGAATGCACATGTCTATGAGTTTTAGCTTCAGTGAGAGTGGAAGAGGTACCTTCATTATTTACTTCATCGACTTCAATAGCTCTTCCAGGCATTCTCGCTGCCTCGAGCAACTTCTTTATCGTGTCTTGCATGGAAGGAGACATTTTCAATACTCACACCCCCAATTCCTATGTTCCGATTGGTGCTGTTGGTCATCACCTTCGCCATAATCATCGCGAGTCCGACCTCGACGTTGGCATTGCTCAGTTGGTCGAGATTAGGCCTAACTCGTCTGCCGTGGAGGAGAAAACGACAATATCGTCGGCGAAGCTGAGATTTGTTAATCTTCTATCGCCCAATTGCTGTTTAGTTTTCTAAAGACTTCGTCAAGCGTGGCTGTGAAGAGCTTTGGAGAAAGAGGGTCGCCATGCTTAACCCCTTTTTGCATAGGGAATGATGGTCTTGAGGTGTTTATTTGTATGGCTGGTGTACCTACTATTTTGGTAGTGTTTTTTTGTAGTAAGTTAATGATGTATCATGTCGATTTCGTTTCGTCGATTTGATTTCGAAGAGATTCAAAAATATCAAATGCTTTAGAGCGATTAGTCGACAATGCGAGGACAAGGGTAGGTTTTTATATAACCAGGTGGCCTACCCTGACGCCTTAAAGCAGTATTGTTTTATGATTCCTATGCACTTTATGATACAAAAAGAAAACTGTGTTTTCTATTTATTACTTACACCCTTTTCAAAGGTTGTCCACCCTTTACAATGAAACACACTACCTACTTTCTTCGTATAAAAACACCAAACAAAAAAATAAACACGAAAACTTAATGATTTTCGTTACATTTCTATAAAAGATCGACAAGAGCGCGTATGTGCCAGTGAAGCCGTGGACGCTATTTACCGAAGTGCTATTCCAAACATAACCCTATCCTATGCACTTTATGAATCAATAAAAAATATAGTTTTGAAAAACTGTGTTTTCCGTTTATTACACCCTTTACAATGAAAAACACTCTACCTACCTTCTTCGTATAAAAGCACCAAAAAAAAACACCAAACGTTTGTGATTTGGGTTACATTTTGACAGCACTGCATACCGCACAAGTCTGGCACTGGTCTTCCACGGGAAGGCACTCTTTGTGGAATGAATGCCGACAGTTGTATACGACTAAATCTGAGGCGTGGACCACGTCCCTAACTATAATCTGACAATGGCACACACAACACATCAAGTCATCCGTAACAGAAATACCTCTCTGCTGATTAACTATTAATTTCTGATGTATCTCGAAGTAGTTCCGCAGCGTGATCACTTTACATGCTTCTTGCGCCGACAGTTGAAGATGATAATCACACATCATCTTTGCTAATGAGTCCTTTAAATCTTTTATCTCACATCCAGATTGTATATTTTGTATTAATATTCGCGGATCCACGTAGTTTCCTATTCTCTTGAGCAGTAGCGTCACGTACTCGGACTTGTCCACTGTCTGATTGATGAGGTCCATCCACAATTCCTTATCATTGTGCTCTTGACAGAAATTGATAGCTTGGTTGATGTCCTTCAGTTGCTCCATTATTATTTGCAGAGCTTCTCTCGTGTTGCCAATACGTCCCAATAGGAACACCATTTCAGGGTAAAATTCATTGCTCTGGCACACATCCAAAGCTTCTTGTATGGGGTAATTATCACTGCATTTCAAGAATGGAAGAAGTTTATCCCTGGCATATTTAGCATAAAGTCTAACTAAGTTTTTGTGATACCTACCGTTAGGTTCAATTTCAATATAAGCATCTAAATATTTGTATAACAAGTTGTCATAGCCTGCGAGTTGCTCCTCAACCACCTCTACAGGTACCCTGGGCTTGTCCAGAAGTATTGATATTGCCTTATCGCAGTCGAGAGTCATCAGGTCCAGTATCTTGTCGTGGATCACGTTGTGCATGTTGTGTTTAGTGATCAGAGTGAACACGTCTTTGTGCTGGAGCGTAAGGTACGTCGTCAAAGCCTTGTCGTATTTCTTTTGGTAACAATACAAAAGAGCCAAAGCTTCCAAATAAATGCTTTTGTCGAACTCTTTGTTCAACAGATGTTCTAAGACTTCCTTGACAATAACATCAGTCTTGTATAGCGCGGGGTTACATTCTTGAACTAATTTCAGGAATCCCTGAGAATCCAACTTCAGATACTCTTGAAATATTAATTCGTAAATGTGAGAACTTAATGCTTGTTCAGGAGTTTTAGGCACATACGGAATGACCACTCGCAACTGGTTCACTTCAGCGAGCTTCAATATCTGTGTCTCCCACAACACTTTATCGTTCTTACAAATCCTGGCGCACAGAATGGCCGCTTCCTCGTGCAAGTGCTCAGCCATCAAGTGGTCCAGGTACTGCACGCGCACGGTCACCACCGAGTGTTTCGACGTCTTCCCGCCAACTTCTTCGAGGACGGTAATTGCCTTTTCGAATCGTTTTTGTTCCGTGAGCCATTTGACTCTATCGTCGATATCGTAAGGACTAGCGACTACAATGTCCTTGGGAGATACTATGAAAAATCGTTTTTCCTCTATGAGCATATCTAAATAATAGTCATTACAGGAATAGTCCTCGTAACCACAAACTTTGAGACTTTTCTTGGTCCTAGTACGTAGTTGAAAATTTTGATAGTCAGCGACGGCAAGCCCAGGTCTTTGCGCTTTACCGGTTTCGGGGTCGAACTCCTTATGTACTCTGAGTACTACTAGTTGGTCGTCCAGGGGACCTAAGCCACTGATGAAATAGTCAGTCTGGAACGTGTACACAGGGTCAACGAAATACTCGGTGACACCTCGAGTGTGAAGCTCGATTTGACTGCGTTTCCGTATGACATAGATTCTGATTGTGTCGGCCCAGCTGATCATGAGAGTCTTGGGAGCGCACCAGAGGAGGTTGCAGCGATAGCTTTCTATGGATCGGTTGGGGACTTTCTCCCACTGGATGGGCAGCGAGCAGCGCGCCACCAGGTCGTAGACGCGCACGCCCACCTCGCTGGCCCACGGCCACGCCACGAAGCGCTCGTGCCACGACATGGCCTGCACGAAGCCTTCGCATTCGCACAGAACTGTGCTACGAAGGCGATTTAGGAACCCCTTTTCGTGTAATGTTAATTTGGTGTCGCCTATAATAGGAAAAAGAAACAATTATGAAACAAAATAATCATCTTTACATGGTGAATTATTCAAGCGGGCGTAGATGGCCAAATCCGAAACTATGAAGAATAGCGAAAAACACTCAAAGGAATCTCGAGCTCGATTTTGAAGGAAACTAAAGCTGCATCATTCAATTTTTGAAAAACCGGCCAAGTGCGAGTCTTACTCGCACACAGGGTTCCATAGCCCCAAACAATATTTTGAACTGTCATTCATTACTTAATAGTATTAGTTGGTAAACTTCCACTCAACCGCAAAACTTAATTGGTTTTGCATAGTATTTTTAATGAAAAACAAAGTTACTGCTGCAGTTTGATGAAAAAGTCCCATATCTCAAAAACTAAACATCATATCTTATTGAAACCAATTTTCGTTGATAGTTTTTTTTACGTTCTACAATCCTAAATATTTTCAGAATTTTCCTCCTCTTACTTTAGAAATTAGAGGGGGGGGGACACACATTTTACCACTTTGGAAGTGGCTCTAGCGCAAAGTATTCAGTTTAGAAAAAAAATATACTAGAAACCTCAATATCATTTTTAAAGACCTATCCATAGATACCCCACACGTAGGGGTATGATTAAAAAAAAATTTTTGGTTTTCAGTTTTATGTATGGGGAATCCCAAAATTTATGTTTCTTTTTCTATTTTTGTGTGAAAATCTGAATGCGGTTCAGAGAATACATCTACTTACCAAGTTTCAACAGTATAGTTCTTACAGTTTCGGAAAAAAGTGGCTGTGACATACAGACGGACAGACAGACAGACAGACAGACAGACAGACAGACATGACGAATCTATAAGGGTTCCGTTTTTTGCCATTTGGCTACGGAACCCTAAAAATCAATATTTTTGGCCTGCAATCGATCTCGTTGATTTTGAAAAAATAACACATACTATATTATTATACCATTCGACAGTGTCGCTGCTAAAAATCAAATTCTGGAAAGTAATGACGTACGGCACTCTAAAAGAAAAAGTTCATTTTTAATAAAATACGCAAACATTTAGTAGTAACCAACCAAACAAACCTCGAACAAAGCCCTCACTCACTTGTAAGTTCTAATCGTAATAATTTACATTATTTTTGTTTTACTGTTGCCTTTAACAGCGAAGAGTTAATAATAATTTGAAATAAGAACATAATGTTGCGAAAATGACTGCGCTGCGGGTGTCATCAATTAAGTACATACGCCAGCACATAAAGCTACAACAATCTGTCAAATATAGATTTTCAACCTCATCTTTAATTAAAGAACACAAGGTTCAAGATTGATTGGGAAAATTTGACAGTTTCCGGTAGGTTCACCTGCTGGCTCCGTACACTAAATTAAAACATAAAATATATAACATTTTCCTTAAGTTTGCCGTATGTCATTACTTCCCAGAATTTGATTCTTAGTAGAGACTAGGGCATGCAGAACCGGATGCGATTTTAGGTGTTTGAGAACCGGGTCTGGTATTCATGTAGAACCGGTTCCTCCGGTTCCAGTGGATAAAATGTTAAGTTAGTTTTAGGCTTTGAATAAATAAGAGAATTTCGTCAGAATAACACTAGACTACCCACATGAAATAAAATAGTTTATATTTGTCTAATCAAAATAATATACAAGGTGTTGTTTTGCATCCTCGTCAAATTCATGGAGGTAACTATGCTAATAATTCTCGATCCGAATCAATAATAAAATGGGTAGGTATTTTTTTTTCTTATTTATGGAAGTCGGTAAGTGTAAACCACCGTATTTTAAACGCAGCCCGTCTGATCCTCGCCCTATAACTAACCGCACTTTCACACATACAAACAATCTCAAACGTTTATTCGATATTTCGTATTCCGATATAGGTACTGACAGTCTTAGATAACCAAAAAAATAATAATATATAGCGTTTATTGATAATTAACTAGGTACCGTAATTTAAATTGATTATTTATGTCTTTTGTGACAACCACCTGAATTTTGACGAGGATGCAAAACAACACCTTGTATTTGCAAGTTTTGCTACAATAAATAACCGGGTATACCCAGTTCTTTCGAACCGGGTAGAGCCAGAAGCATGGCTCTAGTAGCGACACTATCGAATGGTGTAAAATACAGGATGTTTTTTACAAAATCAACGGGTTCGGTTCCTGGCTAGGAATATTGATTTTTCAAAAATCCAATGATGCTTTTTTCCTTTTCGTCAAAATCTGGCTCGAAACTCCTTCGAGTGTTTTCGATATTCCTCATAGGGAATCACTTCGTATTATGCCCCGCGCTATTTTTATACCTATGTTTTTTTTTGTTACCCTTCTCAATGTAATTTTGAAATCGCGAAACGCGAAAAACTATAGGTCCAAAAAAAAAACAAAAGGTTCTTTCGGGATCGGTGGGATAGTGGGAGTATTAAGGGTGGGAAAGGCGATGGTGGGGTCTTAGTTCGCTTGCTTCGCTCGTTCTCTAGACCCCGCTATCCCCCCCTTGGAACCTAACCTATCCGAGTCGGGGTGCCCTATGTCCCGAGCTCGTTACGCTCGCTCTAGAATCCCTACGGTTTTTGGTCCACTTGCTCTGACATCCTATTTTGTCATAATCATGTAAGTGTGGTGTGTAATGTAATAGGATTTATTTAAAAAAAAAACTCAAAAAAAATACGTTTCGTTACACATAATCAATTAGAAATTTAATTTAATTGTTGGCATGTTTAAGCTATTAATTTATGAATTCTTGAGTATGTTGCAGTACCTAGTAGGTAGTTAATTAACAATAATATTCAAAATTACAATATTCATAGTAAAAAGGATTTATATTTGCGGTCACTTGATCTGAACGTGAAAAGAAACGACCTAAAAGTTAGTTATGTTACATTTAAGGTGGAACCGCAAGGTTTAGCCCGCGAAATTCTAACTTTCCTAAGTCTTTTGCAATTTACCGGTCTGTTTCAGGAACGAAATAATGTGCGCTTGACTTTATTGCCGCCGACTGCGGAAAGTGAAGTTGTTTTTCACTTTTTTCTTTTTTTGTTTCTTTCGAAGTACCTAGTTCTGTTATTTTTCTTTGTAAAACCATAGATATCCTACTCAAATTCTTGTCAAATATAAATTTTGATACTTATATGAAGATAACTGATAAACTGGCCAAATTACTTAATGAAATTTACCTCTATAGGACCGCCGCACAAGCCTCCTCTACAAAATGATAAAATAATCATGAATAAAAATGAATCCTTTTTTAGAATTCGGTTAAAAATGCATTAAGCCTGTGTCTAATGATAAAAGGTATTTCGTAATAAGGTTGTCTAAGTCCTAAATTGTACCTACTTGTTCGATAGAAGACATCACCAACCTGTTAAAAATCTCCTTCCCGAGCCCGGCTTGGAGTAGCTAGGGTCCAAGGCGATAGACTTGATCCCCCTGCCCAGGCTGAGGCGGGTGATGTCGCTCGTGTACAGCCCGTACACTAGCGCCTTGCCGTCGTCCGAGCAGCTGGCAATGTAGTCCCCTTTCAGGTCCATCGAGATTCTGTTTTTAGGGGTTGCGTGTTACTAATAAGAAGGCGAATATTGATCTGTGTCATTTATTAGGAAGCAGTGGCTTATATACAAAACTAGTTAAGAGAAATCAAAATAAATAAGGTACATTAATAAACTTAAGACTAACACAATTTGGAAATGAAGGTAGAATCTGTCGCGCTCCCATAGTTATGCGAGCGTGATGATACAGCCGGCGGCAGCCGCATTCCTTTCTAGCTCGGTTAGTATGCGCGGGCGCGCGGTGGCGAACGGCCGTCTGCGCTCCTCTATTTGTATGTCTATATGTATATAAGACTCGTAAGTATGAGCTGCTACATCATTCCCCCGCTAGTGAAACGTACGCAGGGCTTCGATGTCCTTCCTGCCCTTGTGACGTAAGCGTACGTATCTGTGACTGGTGCTTCTGACTCAGTGTTGATCCGGAAAGCTGGCTTTAGTCTGTCAACAGTGATGTTGGTGCATCTATTGCGTAATTGGATAGTGAAGTACTTGTCCTTACGACTGATCACTTCGTACGGGCCTGTGTAGGTTGGCATCAGTGGCTTGCTTGGTGCGTCATTGCGTAGGTAAACGTCCGAACATTTATATAGGTCATCGTGTATAAATGTCGCTTGGGATTGGTTTGATTTTCGTTGCGCCTGGGCCTTTTTTAACGCTCCATTCAACTTATTCATGAAGTTTGAAATCGTATCGCGATGTTTGGTTGTTTCTTCATAGAATTCTCCGGGTAATCGCAGCGTTTGGCCATATAGTAGTTCGGCAGTACTTGCACCAACATCTTCTTTTATCGAAGCGCGCAGTCCCAGCAGCACTGTAGGTAGCTCGTGTGACCATGTTGTAGAATTGAGTCTTGCGGTGAGTGACGTCTTCAGTGAGCGGTGCCATCGTTCTATCACGCCGTTACACTGCGGGTGGTAGGCAGTGGTGCGGGTGCGATGAATTCCCATGCGTTGCGTCAATTTATTAAATAGGTCAGACTCGAATTGCCTCCCTTGGTCGGTTGTTATGGTTAATGGGCAACCGAATCTCGCGATCCAACCGTCATAGAATACATTAGCAACCTTTTCTGCGGTTATGTCTTCCAATGGGCAGGCTTCCGGCCATTTGGTAGCCCTATCTATCATGGTCAATAGATATCGATAACCGTCAGAAATGGGTAACGGGCCAACGATATCCATATGCACATGCTCCAGTCTGTTTGCTTGTTGGAAACTCGCTATAGGTGTCTTCGTGTGTCGTTGCACCTTTGCACGCTGGCACGCGTCGCACGTTCGAGTCCATTCATTTACGTCGCTATTCATGGAGGGCCACCAGTAGCGAGCAGTGACTAGCTTCCTTGTCGCCCTTATGCCGGGGTGACTAAGGTCGTGAATCGCTTGGAATGCTGCTTTTCGGAAATCTGGTGGCAGGTATGGACGTGCGGTACTTGATGACATCTCGCAGGTAACAGGATTGGCTGATGAGTTGGGAATGGCGATCTTCTTGAATGGATATTTTCCTTTGTCGGTAAGCATTTTTAATTCTTCATCTTGTGCTTGTTTTCTTGCTAAGTCGGTGTAATCCAGTGGTGTCGGGCATGTTATTGTTTCGACTCGCGATAGTGCGTCTGCGACTTTGTTGTCCTGGCCGGTTACGTGTTGAATATTTGACGTGAACTGGCCGATATATTCAAGGTATCTCGTTCGGCGGGGTGTCTCAGACTTGCTGTTTGAAGTTAATGCATTACACAGCGGTTTGTGGTACGTGTAAACAATTAACTCTCGTCCTTCAAATACACGGCGGAAGTGACGTACTGCCATGTATATAGATAGCAACTCACGGTCGTACGTGCTGTATTTTTGTTGTGCGTCACTGAACTTCTTGGAGAAAAAACCCAGTGGTCTCCATCTGCCGTTGATCTTTTGTTGAATAACGGCACCAGCGCATGTGTTTGAGGCGTCTGTCATCAATGCGAAAGGTTCGCTCAGTGATGGATAGGACAATAATGCGCAGTTCTTGATGTCTTGTTTACTTTGGTTGAATGCTTCTTTTGCCTCTTCGGTCCATTGTATGTTGGTTTTATCGTTTTTCTTTGCGTTATGAAAGTATTTGCTCAATTCTTTTTGATGTTCAGCGGCATGAGGTATACTCGAACGATAAAAGTTCAGCATTCCGACGAAACGACGTAGATCTTGGATCGTTTTTGGCAATGGATAGGACTGGATTGCTTGCACCTTTTCTTCTGTCGGTGAAATGCCTTCGGGGCTTATTGTGTATCCCAGGAAATCGAGTTTTGATTGGCCGAAGATACACTTGGCGACGTTTATTTTTAAACCAGTGTCGTTGAGTCGCTTGAACACTTCTTGTAGCTCTGTTCTGTGTTGTTCTTGGTTCTCAGAAGCTACGAGTATGTCGTCGACGAATGGGAAAACAGGTAGGCCGCGAAGCACGTTGTCAATGTGCCGTTGGAATGTCTGGCCTGCGTTCATTAAACCAAAACACATCCTAGTGAACTCGTACAAGCCAAACGGAGTAATAACGGCTGTCTTCTTCACGTCTTCTTCTCTGTTTTTGATCTGGTAGTAGGCTTTCTGTAGATCAATTTTTGAAAAAATCTTCTTGCCTTGGAGGTTATGTGTGAAGTCATGTAGTCGTGGTATCGGGTATCGATCGGGTGTGGTTACCGCATTGAGTCTACGGTAATCGCCACAAGATCTGTAGGTACCATCCTTTTTCAAAACCATGTGCAATGGACTAGCCCATGGGCTATTGGACGGTCGACAAATTCCTTGGCTCATCATAAGTTGGAATTCTTGTTTTGCAGCGTTGTATTTATGTGGCGGTAGTGGTCTCGAGTTTGTAAATATCGGTGGGCCGGTAGTTTCAATATAATGTTCGACTTCACTATTTCCCAGTTTCTGTAAGTTTGGTCTCGTGATGTCTGGGTACTTGGCCAACAGGTCGTGGTAAGGAAGCTTGTCATCGATGGTTCGGATGCTTCCTTCTGCTGCGGGTGACAGGAAACCTTGTGTCGATAAATTGGTTCTTTTATCCACCAATCGTCGTCCATGGAGATCCACCATAAGTGCGTGGTGGTGCAAAAAATCAGCGCCTAATATCGGCCTACTGACTGTTGCAACCATAAATCGCCAACTGTAGGCACGTCGCATTCCAATATTGAGAACGATGGTTCTCTCGCCATATGTGGGTATTTGTGTACCATTTGCTGCATACAAGTAGTTGGTTGGAGTTCGCTGTTTGTCGCGTGCAGTGGCGGGTAAAACAGAAACATTTGCACCTGTGTCGATAAGGAATTTTTTCCCGGTTGATTTGTCGTGTAAAAATAGGCGGTATGTGGATAAATCGTCGACTTCGGCCACCGCCACGGCTTGAGTCTTCTTTAGTTTTCCGGTTTCTCACTTGATATTCCTTTAAAACTACACGGACTTTTACATCGGTACGCTGCCTTGCCGAATTTCTTATGGAAATAGCACACGGTGTTACTTCTGTCACGTGATTTCGAACTGGAACGGCTTCTGAAATTGTGGGATCGGCGTTGCAATTTGCGGGATCGATTCGTTTTCAGCGCTGCTACTTCCTTAGTCAGGGCTTCTATCATGCTGTAGAGTTTCTGGCCTGCAGGTTCTGATGTAGTCGCTGTTTCGACTGGCGTCGCTGTCGCTGGGGCCCTTGACGTGGGAGGTTGACACTGGCAGGAACACACGGCGTTTACCTCTTTCAGCTGTTGTTTGTCTTCCTTCGTTACGGGCGTAGCCATTTCGAACGCGGGGTCACCACTTTAGGGGTTGCGTGTTACTAATAAGAAGGCGAATATTGATCTGTGTCATTTATTAGGAAGCAGTGGCTTATATACAAAACTAGTTAAGAGAAATCAAAATAAATAAGGTACATTAATAAACTTAAGACTAACACAATTTGGAAATGAAGGTAGAATCTGTCGCGCTCCCATAGTTATGCGAGCGTGATGATACAGCCGGCGGCAGCCGCATTCCTTTCTAGCTCGGTTAGTATGCGCGGGCGCGCGGTGGCGAACGGCCGTCTGCGCTCCTCTATTTGTATGTCTATATGTATATAAGACTCGTAAGTATGAGCTGCTACATGTTCACAGCTTTTGTATGAGCCTGCAAATACTCTTTAGTCTCGCCATCTTGTGATATCGGCACTGTGTTCCCTTCGTGATCCAACAGATGTATCACCCCCGTTTTTGTTCCTAGACATATAAACTTGGTATGCACACAAATACAACTCACTGTGTCTTCTAACAAAATATTGTGCACATCGTTCTCCAGTCTATCGTACTTCAGCTTGGGCTCCTCGTCGGGAGGCAAGCTCTCACAACTCACATCCATGACTACTTCATTTTTGATCGGAAAACAAATATACTTATTCACATATTTAATTCCATTTATATGTATATATGCTGGTGTTTCCTTCCGTGTCATTTTATAGAGTATTTCCATCAGCAAGGTTTATATTTGCAGTGGCAGGATAATTTGAAAATTGTATTAGTAGTTCAATTCTGAAATTTACTTCAGTTGAGGTAGCCGCTACTGAGCATGTAGACATGTAATACATTTTCTTTTTGTAGGAAAAAAGCAGTTACTCAATGGATTGCAATAGGCAATCCTAGTATTGCACCAAGTCCCGTGTTTACCAGCAACATTACCTAAAATTCAACTATTGACATAGGGTATTTTACCGATAAATAAATATAAATAAGTGACAACATCATCACGCCTGTAAACCCCGAAGGGTTAGGCAGAGGTGTTGCTAATTGTACACCCACATTACGCATTTATGTTTTTAAGTTCCATGTAATAGGGGGCGAGCCTACTGCCATCAACCGGGCACAGATCCAATGCTACCGAGAAATTCCTGATAGAAAAACAAAAGAAACACTTAGCCCAACCCGGGAATCGAATCTTGTGACCACTAGACCAACGAGGCAGGGAGTAATAAGTGACATCATATAATTATTCTGATAGGTATTGCGAAACTGAACGCTGTACTACACCGGGACTGGTGCAAGGTTGTCAGGACTCAGGAGTAGGTGATTAAAACTAAGTCTTCATTTGTTATCAACAACGTTTATTGATTGCATGTTTTTGTATTATAAATCAAATGTTAGGTGTGATGTCTAAGCAAACAGGTAGCTAAATTCTTAATGAGAGACAGTTTGATACATCATCAACAAAAATCAAATAATTGTGCAAAAACATTCCATTCCAAGTTCAGCGCTGAAGACACCCACAAGCACTCACAATGAATTGTCAAAGCAAATCTTATCCCTAAATACAAAGAAAATTGAGAGATTCGTAATAAATGTAGAATAAAAATTTATTTGAAACAATTTTGATACATATGATTTCTTCTCATTGAATGCTTTTCGTTATTTAGGTTTAATTTTGAGATTGTTTTATGTTTTTTTTTCTAACATCTATCTCAACACCTAGTTATACATACGTTAAAAGAACCTTTTGTATATATGTGACCTACTTTGTATCCGTGTATCCCTTGTTGGATCCAAATAAATAAAGTTAAGAATTTCAACTTGCAGGGCTTAGCCAATCGTTGCGAATTCAACAAAGAGCATTTATTTAGATGTGACCTACTCACTGTAGGAGAAAATGGACATACTTACTTTAAATTAATTGATGTTTTGATGAATAATATCCAAAGATTACCTCCTTTTCGTTTGACGAGTATTAACAATAAATACATCATTTCCATATGAAAGGCTTCTACGTGTTTATCAACAAAACGCCGCTTATAATAAGACAATCGCCAGAGAAATCTCGACTGTGTCGATTTCATAAACAATAAATAAAAACAGTGCCTGTTTAATCATACCTGACAGACACTTTTATTCACTTTTGTGTGGATTAAAATAAACGTGATTTCATCAAAATCATCACTAGGTAGGTAGATACTAAGTTATTATTATATTCTTTTACCGAAATATCGACTTCTTCTCTTCTTCTAAAAATATCACATAATGCAATTCAACTAGTTTAGGTAGTAGCTAACATTGTGTATTTGATACAGACTAACCTAAGAAATGCATCAGTATAATATTAGCACATAGTTAGTTGTTAAAAACCGGAAAACAGAGCGACTGTGCGCCCCAATTTCACATAATTAGAAATCGAATCACCAATTATTTCACAAGGAAAAAATATTCACAAATAATAACATCCTGTACTTCGCGCTCCCTCATCGAAACAATTGCCTGTTATGTAACCTTGAAATGACAAAACAAATGGAATAACAATACAGGCTGTGAAATTAAACATATAAACATACAAACAATACAGTATGTGGCGTAAATAGTGGTCCAAAGTTAAAATTTAAACCATTTCTTTTTCTATCCTTTCCAAAAACTGCTTGAAAAACTTTGACCAGATTTACTACTCTTAGAATCCATTAAACTTATTTACACTCTTGAGTAACAGATAATGAGCTTACAACTCACCTAACAAGAACAAAACTTGATACAAACGCACAGGTCAGGAGGACTGTTTCCCCGCTGACCAACTGGATGGCACCACTAGTTGTGCAGTCGGGACCGCTAGTGCAATATCCTTGTCCACAGCACAACCAGTCTAGTATAATACTGATCTCTTAACTATAATCCTAATATCTTCTAATATTATAAATACGAAGTAAGTTTGTTTGTTACCTCTTCGCACCTTAAACCACTGAACCGATCATCATGAAATTTTGTATATACGTTGTCAGCTGACCAGAAACGGACATAAAGTACCTTTCATCGCGAAAAACCACAATAACGTCCTTATGATAATAGATGGCGCCACGTGTCCGAGCCAATTAACGCGAGCGAAGACGTGGGAAAAAGCTAGTATTTTTATAAAAATAATGCTATATTGAATCCCTTCCGACCAACTACTCGATTAGGACGTACCATCCAGCACACACAAAGTCCGAACACGGTAAGAGAGGTAAGTACACAGTTAGTAAGTAGTTTTTAAGATTTATTGATTGTTAATTAATATTAATTAAGTGTCCGCACTAGTAACATTTTTCTTAAACATATACCGTTTGTTCCGTTCCCACAGACAAACCGTAAACGTTTTTGTGGGGCATAGCTCTGTAGATTTGTATAAACCTTGTTTTGATAAATAAATATATTATCATAATATACTGACTACTGTTTAAAAAACAATGTAGGCCACGATGTTTTACAGAATCTGCTTATCATTAAAAGTACTAAAGGCTTGCATGAATTAAAGATGGTATTTCAATTATTCGTGTTTTAGTAGCGACCTAACTACCTACATTTAAATTTTATGATAAGCAGGTTTTGTCACGGATCGATCTTTAAGGTTAAACCGTGCTTGCTGAAGTGCCTCTTTTTGTGTGCGCTGGTTGGAATACCTCCTAATCGTAGTTGGTCTGAAGGGACTCCATATAACATTATTTCTATAAATCGACACAACTGGTTGTGCCGTGGACAAGGATATTGTAATCGCTTTCCCGACTGCACAACTAGTGGTGCCATCCAGTTGGTCTGCGGGGAAGCCGTCGCATCGTCAGGAATTACCCTGTGGCGCCACGTTTGTGCTCATTCGGAAACAAGGACTGACCCCTTTCTGGTGTATCTATTACTTAATTATAAATTCAACTCATTACAGGATTATTGTGTGTATTTTCACTAATTGGTATATTTGAATATTCCACCGATTATTCCTCAAGCGGCTTATCGAGTTCCCAGGGAAATAAAAAAAAATTGTGACCAAGGGGTTTTCTTAATTGACCCCAAACTGATCATAAATACTGCTGTTTTCTTAACCAAAGTAAAGTTGTTAGTTTACAAAAAAAAAAACAACTTTTTAATCATTGAAACATAATCATCAAGCCATTAATTCGACCAATGCACAGTAAATGACAGGTCAAATAAAATAATAGCTAAAAACAAAAGGACCGATGCTGTAGAGAATATTATGAATACACTATGACTACTTAATAAAGTATAATTCCAATAGACGTCATAATCGCGTGAGCAAAGTCGCGGGCACAGATAGTTTTGTAATAACTCTGAAGCTTACAGCACACTTAGGATAGCGGTGACGTAAAATAATAGACGACCTTTATTTAGCACACAAGTTGCAAGTTAGCTGGCCGTAGGTATACCTAATAGCTTGTTCGTCTGTACAAGCTATTTGGTAGATAGCTACTAGGTTAGTGTTAGGCAGATAGCTCCAGTTACTTAAAACATTACCTATACTAGCCGTAATTTTAATAACTGAAAACCTGAGAAGGGGATATACTCCAGACGCCAGCACATCAGGCTATAACAATCTGTCAAATTTATTTACTAGATTTTCAACGTTATTTTTAAAGAATACGGTACTGCTGGCGTCTGTACTTATAATTGTGAACAACTTTTACACACAATAACACTGAAATCACGTAAAACATAACATGCCTATTATATCTCTGCAGTACCCTAAATTTTTTCGAGTTATTACATACGTATATGCAAATACAAATGTACACTGTTTATAAAAAAATAACCGACTTCCAAAAATAAAAAAAGTTAAAAATAACTTTACTTTCCGAAGTCGGTGACTTTTGTTTGTTTCATTGACTTTTTTGCCACAGACTTCCGAATCTGTCCATTATCGGACACGTTGTATATTAGGAATGTGAGTGCGTTACGCAATTAGCTTGCTGGTTGGACGCAGTCACGATAATAAGGCACCCCGACTAGAGCGGTTAAGTTAGAACTGCGACCAACCATTATAACGAGTTGCTATGAAAATTAAAGGGCCGCGCGGGACGACTAAATCATCACGACGGCAACAGTACAGGCACCCCCGGAAATAATATGCAATTGCTATGGTAGCAGGACACTTGCGCGATGGACATTTGATTTTGCAGACAGTATTTATGTGCGACTAGGGTAGTATCCGCAGCACTCTTTTGTATTGGGGTGGCCCAATTGTCTTACAGTTATTTGTATTTTATAATGGCTTGGTTTCCGCAACTCCACGTGCAAAATGCATTTTGCGTACGGTCTTACAATTTGTGTCACGATCAAATGCTTTTCGTGCAAGTGTACTGTACCCAACTGCAAGCATAAAAACGCTTTTATGCTTTGAGGATTGTTTATATCCAATTTTTTTATTTTTTTTATTAATTACCACATAAATATTTTTTATATTAGAGTAATACTAGGTACAAAAAGTAAAGCCTTATGGTATGATCTAGATTATATCCCGAAAATATCATATTTAGCTTTCATATAACTATCATAAATTATAATGACTGATGTAAAGTATTTAAGTAAAATAGTAAAGGAACAAAAAGTCAAGTTCACAAAGAATGATAACTAGATTTCACCATGTCAGTCATGTCAACATCAATTGGTGAACCTGACTCCCACTTAGACCATTCCCAAATATAAATCGGCAGTGACTAGTGGTTTGTTGACGCATGCCGTGGCCCGTGTTTACCTCGGTATTTTGCTCAGAGTCGTGTACCGCTATAACTGGACCCCGACGAGTGTGAACAAGCGATGGTTTTTCACATTTGTGGTGACGTACGGCAACGAACTCAGGCCGTCGATGCCGCCAAGGTTTAGGTTTTCCTTCATGATGCGTCTGCGTGCGCTATTTGGAGGCTCTTGTGGGTGCTCTAGCATCGTGTAGCGAGACATTTCACGAGGATATCTGTAACATTTGTTTATAACATTATATAATGCATACATAACTGGCAATGAATTCATCCAAAACAAACAATACAACTCTTGATTTGTAATCTAATAATAATTCTTAATTCTTAGTTTGTAAATACCTGACTACATCAAACTGATGGGCAGTCAGTCTGAAGGAGAAATCATCATCTTCGCCGCCCCAGCCTTCAAATCTATTAGAAAGACCATTGACGGCTACAAATTGTTCAGATTTGACTGCAAGCACTCCACCCGCTAAGTAGTCATAGGGGAGTACATATCGGAACTTATCGATGCTTGCGCTCATGTGTCGCGGCATGTTCGAGCAGGCATACAGGTTGCTCTCATCCAGTGGCAGCAGGTCTACGTCATGCAGGATCAGGCACGGGAACTTGTCTCTGATCGCTGTCTTCGCTCCAACGTTATATAGAATACCTTTGTTAAAGATCTTCTCATCTTGTTGTTCTATTACATATATCCTAAAAGAGTATCAATATTTTATTTGGTAGTTTTATTTACTCACTACAGATCTAATCTAATATTTAATTAAACAAAAAAACCTGTTTATTGATTATTTAATTAATAGATATTATAACACTCACTTGTAGTGTATGTTCTGCTTCCTAAGAAAATTATGGATATATGGAAGGAATATGTCCAGTTGGCTTTGTCTGTTCCTGTAAGCTACTATTAGAGCAACGCTGAATACCGGGTTGCATTGGTCTGGTACATAACTACCATTCACTAAACCCTTTGCTGAGAAATCATCAAATTTTCTTGGCACTTCCCAATTCTCTATACTTTTAGTACTCTTCAGTATTTCGTCATATTTACAATCATGTTTAGATTTCTGCAGCACTAGTTTGGGTGATGTCTGCTTGTACAGTTGTGTTTCTATGACTTCAACAGGTAGATGTGGGTAATTGTACACTCCATATGTTGTCAAGAAGCGAATTATGACTTTGATAGTTAGTATAATAAATATACAATTAATCACAGGAAATTGTAGTATCCTGGAAACAGTTTGACATTGAAATATACATACATTTCTCCTAAGCCAATCAAATCATTTATTTACCAGTTAAGCAGATAAATAAAAGCCAGTCTAAAAATATCTGAATAATTACCTGTGTTTTAGTGAGTGTATAATCATTATAGTTTTTTACAGGGCCAAAAATTAAAATATTTAGACCTTCACTTCTCCTTTCTAAAACAATTCTCAATAAAAAGCACTGCTTTTGTGTTACAGAAATAAGAATGTACTACTAGTGTTCTTAGTATGATAAGTAATATGTTACATTAACATAACACCATGCCTGTAATCTCAGAAGGGTTAGGCAGAGTTGTACCTAATAGTACACCTTCATGTTGCCAGTTATGTTTTAAGTGTCATTGAATAGGCAACGGAGTCTATTGCCATCAACCGGGAACAAATCCAGACTCCAAAATTTAATAATAGTTTTTCCCGACTTGGGAATTGAACCCAGCACTTGGTGGTTGGCAGTCGTGCTTGTGGCCGCTAGGCCAACAAGGCAGCTTACTTATGAATTTATGATACATACAAGAATAAAATAATAGTTCGTAGAACACATGGGCACCGGCAGAAGGGTGCAAGGGGGTGCACTTGTACCCACTTGTCGGGTAAGAAAATACTTAGAAAAGGTTTAGATATTTTTTTTACTAAATTACTTTCTGAATAAAAAAAGTTAGGTATTCTAGGTTGTTGAACACCTTGTCAATAAATTTAGTTTAGTGTCTGCCTCTACTCTTTTTCTGTGAACACACACACACACGCCTTGTGTCTTACAGGGCCGTAGGCAGGGGGAGGATGCCAAATCTCAGGCAACTTTAGAGAATCAAATCTATTCAAGGCTTTTCTTAAACAGCCAAATTTCTACAATAAAGGACAAAAGAATACCCGCACCCACATTACATATGACATTCGAAGTGCAGTGCAAAAAAGCTCGAGCTGTTTTCATAGAAATGAAGATGCACCACCTGGAAATTTTCCTCCCGGCGCCAGTGGTAGAACACTACCGGAACTGGTGCCGAGATAATGCTCAGGTGTTAAAAGTAATTGATACTTTTAACACCTGAATAGTTGCGAGGTAAATGGCTTTCTCACTACATTGCATAATGAAGTACCTGGTGACTGGCACTCGCTACGATATCTTTCTCCAAGAATTATGCTGTACTTTAGTGAAATTAAAACTTTACACATGGATATAAATACAATATTGCTGGGGTAGCAACGATAAGATTAGACGACCACATAACACTTTAAAAGTCCCGTAATATTATTTTACTCTGCATCAAATACTCAGACGACTGATGATAAAAAGTGGTTTATTTTATTATGCCAAAAGCTGCCGTTAACAAGGCGACAGTTTTGGATTTTGGTGGAATGTGACACTTTGACACTTGACAGTGACTTAAGTGACACAAGGTATGTTCACCCCACAGAACATATATACTCTAGCGAGGTTGACCCAGACGTAGGTTATATCCCAATCCCAAGTAACACAGACGTGCTGAATAGAGATTGAGTAAGAGCAATCATCAAGAGCATAAGCTGAATACTGAGCTGAATAACGTCTGAGTACCGTCTATTCAGCTATAATTCAAGCAAAAAGGGCCGCAATTTTGAATGGCGTTAAACGCTGAATAACATCTGAGCAACATCTGAGTTAGCGTTTAAACTTTCGAATAACAGGTCACATTGTTTTTATTAAGGTCTTACACTGAGTTATTCCTATATATATATGCTATATTAGCTTAGTCGAATTGGTTATTATATTATGAATTTATTAAGCATTAAAATTTTTGTTCACATTTTTGCAAACAATATTCATACAAATTGTGAAAATAATTAATTGGATTAGATATGTTAGTGTCGATGCGGAATTTAAATGTGGTGAACTTATAAAAGCGGTAAGTAAATTTTAATTTACAAGTTAGAGGTCTGCTGCGCAAGTAATTTTGTCGTGAATAGAAGTAGTGTTTTTTTCAATAGTATTTTCATACATAGATAGTAGGTCTGACAAAAGTACTTGTGACGAAATAGCGAATACTAGCAATTTTAATCCAACAAATTATCACGAATCGAGTTGAAAATGTTGTAGTTGAAAGATTTATCATTTTGGTGATCTCGTAAATTCCTTGTAAGTATAAATTACAAAGAATTTTAATGGCGATCGATTGTTTTGCTTTATAATGCTGAATAAAAGTACACTTATGTCTTGTTAGGTACTAAGATAACTTGAAAAAGAGTAACCATAAAATTAGCCTTTGTAACCATAAAATTAGCAGTTTTGTAAGCCCTTTTTGTTTCATTTTTGGTGAAGGAATAATGTTTTTAATTCTATTCTAACTTCCGAATAACAATTATAAAGTTGGCCACATTTCTACATTACTCAGATTTTTAGGGTTCTCTAAACGAGCGAACAAAAATCTTTTATAATATGAAATTTTCCGGCCCGGCTTTCACTAAATTGATATGAAATTGATTACCTACATACAAGTATAGTGTCTATGTTTGAACTTTTTGCGTGAAAAAAAAATTGCAGATTTCTTGTGTGTGTGGTGTGCACTGGGCCTCAGTTTATTCTCACAAATGTTTTGTTATTTGGTTTATGTACTCCAAACTATAGATCGTAACGATAATTTATATTTCGTTACAGGAAACTGTCCAATAAAATAATTTCAACACGTCCGCGTCGTAAGGGTAGCCCAGAATTGTGTACTGTACCGTCCCTATGAGAGAACAAAAGACAACATTGATGGCCAAGATATATAGTCCGGGGAATTTACGCCGAATATTAGGCTAACTTTGCATTAATTAAAAACAGCGATTTTTTCATTGAATGTGTAGGGTATGGACAGGAGAGTATATTAAGCTGTATCCCGCGAAAAGTTCACCTCCGCGTATATGTTTTTTTTAAGAAAACGTCTAATATGTATTTAACTTGGTGGAAAAAAATATAAACAGGTATGTTTATTTAGAGTATTTGTAGAACAGATTGAGTACTACAAGTAGGTCAGAAAATTAAACATTTTCGTCCACGGAACATTCGTTTTTTTTAAAAAAATCTTATAATTTGACTTCGTACTTAAGGCAAAAATATTAACAGGACAAAAATAGTGCTAAAACGATTTATATCACCATGTCTAACTATTATTATGAAAATTAAACAAATTCTGCTCCGGACTTCACAGAAAATCAAGAAAAACAAAAAATCTTAAATACTACTTACGGCAAAAATGTAACAGGATTTAAATTCATTTAATAATGAGAAATATAGAAATCCAAACCTTAATCCCCCAAAATTAAACAAATTAGAGCGATAATTAATATTGTCAAAGTAAAAATTAAATTACGATGCACGGTGTCAGCGCTAAGCAGCGTGCGGCGTACGGCGTGTGCTAGTGTGCGTAAACAAGATAAGCGCTGCGTTCATTGTGTGCGTATGACTGTGTTGTTGTTTGAGTCGGTGTTTTATTGAGTTACGCGATTGAACACCTTATTTCCATTTCGGAAAGATCAAATTCCTATGAAAGTGCTGCGCCAAATATAAGAATAAAGCTTGCAGACGTATTTTACGTAAACATTAATTGTTTTTTTTTTTCACGATTTGCTTTAAAGTGTTTAATTTTCGTGTAAATAGGTTAGAAATAGCCTTTAGATGAAAGTTAAACTAAATTAAACCCTGTTACCTTTTTGCCTCAACCACTATTGTAAAAAAACTGGTAATAATAACTTCCGGTAGTACAATTGGTTTAATTTTGTTTATTGGCGGTGTAATATATTAATTTAAGTTATTTTATGTAAAAAAACCGCTGTTTATATTTTTGCCTTAAGTACAATCCAAAAATTTCGTAAATGTTTTTTTACCGTAATTTCCGTGGACGAAAATGTTTAATTCTGAATAAATATATTACTGTCACCAATTCTTTACCTAAAGTAACTAAATTTGTCCTGTTAACTTTTTTTCCCATGTTTTTATTCACAAAAACGCGTTTTCGTCTTTTTCAGCTTGATCCGGTCTCGGAAAATGTTTATTTTTTTTTTATTATTTGAAGAGCTAAGGTCAAGTACACGATTCAAGAAAAAAATCGCTGTTTATATTTAATGCAGGGTTCAAATCTAAAAGCCCCGGACTAATAATGCGGATTTATTAACTAACTAGCTGTCCGGCGCAACTTCGGTTGCGTCACATTTTCCCCGTTTTCGCAACATTTTTCATTGCTGCTCCACTACTATTGGTCGTAGCGTGATGATATATAGCCTAAAGCTTTCCTCGATAAATGGGCTATATACCACTGAAAGATTTTTTCAAATCGGACTAGTAGTTTCGGAGCCTATTGAATGCAAACAAACAAACAAACAATCAAATCTTTCCTTTTTATAATATTAGTTTAGACGACAGCAGGGTCTAACCTCGCGCAGATTGTGGAGGACGATGAGTTGTACCTTAAAACGATTTTTTTTAATCTAAGAAGAGGCTGATGCAAAATTAGAAAATATGCTGAACAAAACAGACACCGACACAGATCTCTCTACTTACAGTTTACATAAGCTCAAGCTCAAGGAGAGTCGCAAATAAAACATCTTATCCCAATGTTAATTTTATTTTTTTGTACTGCAATACTTTTTCCTAACAAAATAATCATTTAAGAAATGAAATCTTCTAAATACTTTTAAATCTTTCGGTTTTTAAATCCCATAATATATACCGAAGACGATTGGTGGTTCAATTATAATTTGTATGTGATGATGATAAGTATTTGTAAGAGAATGATGATGATGCACAATATTAGTCAAAATTCTTTCTTGGAAATATTGAAAATTAGAAGACCATCCATGTTTATATTCAGTGATATGTTTTCTGGCACGTTTGTGTTAATCAATATGTTTTTAAGTGTCTCAATGACGCCATTGTGCCAGTATTCTCCTTGCTCAATAGGCTTTATGTGGACTTGTCCAACACCTTCTTGTGAATACACCGAGTATTTAAAATTGTCCTTGGATCATTAGATAAAATGTCTGGGAATCTTTGATTTAATATTTCTTCCAGAAACTTTAGCGCTTCTTGTGTGATGTTTTTTTCGACAGTCCATTTTCTATTTTTTTCGCTAAACCTCAATTTTTTCTTGTATTGGTACATTGTTATTCTTCGATATCTGTTCAGCTGCCATCAGATGCACTCTCTTCTTGCATCAATCACAATGTTGTTTGAATTTTTTGGGCGACGGAACCCTCTTCTTTACACGGCAACCACACATGCTGGCTGGGACTGGGTTCACTTTTGTTCAAACTATTTTCACAAATCTTTTGATGACCAGAAACAATTGGACTATTACTACTACTGATATTTAAATATACTTTTAATCCTTATTTCTTTTGATATTATCGATTCTCTTACGTTTTTTCCACGACTTTCGATCCATAAGGCAAACAACGCAAAAAATAAATACATACAATAATATTTTAATTAAGCTGGTACTAAGCTATGGGCGCTATAACAATACAAATGTGGTCTTAAATTTGAATAAGTTAGTTTGAAACTCTCTATTATACTGAAGAAAGCTTAATAAAAACATAAATATTGTTTATTCAGCAGCTGAATAATTAGTAAAACATAGAATCTTATCCAGTTTAAAGGCGACCTCCGGCGCGATCTCATGGCGACATGCAGAGAGTGACTGTCGCAACCCCGTGCAGGGCACACTACACTAGTGGCGATAAGTCCCCTCTTTGAAGAGTGGCTGGAGAGGCGCCACGGCGCCTTCACCTTCGGCCTGACACAGGTCCTCACCGGACACGATTGTTTCGGGAGGAAACGCCCGGGTGTTACCACTGCGAGGATCGGCCGGAGGACACGGTGGAGCACACCGTAGAGCTCTGCCCCACTTAGGCTAAGCACCGCCGTGTCCTTGTAGCGACGATTGGCGGCGGCGACCTCTCGCTTCCGGCCCTGTTTCAATCTATGGTCCGGAGCGAGAGGGAATGGGAAGCCGTCGCCTCCTTCTGCGCAGCAGTCATGCTAGCAAAGCGCGGAACGTTAGAGGGAGAGAACCTCACGTCCCAGCCACCACAGGAGAAGCCCCGGGCGTCGGGGGGCAACCAGTGGCCCCCGGCCACCGTAGGCGCGGGCGCGTGGACGGTGAACGTGGTAGCTCACCGTCCGTCCGTCTTGTGATAACAGGCCGTTCCGACGCCGACGGCGCAGTTGTGTTCCACGCGCGCCTCAAGGCAAATCGGAAGGGGTCCGAGAGGGCCATGCCTGCCAGGGCTGCGGGACGGTTCGAAAGAGATACCGTGGCCTTGGAACACAAAGGGCTAAGAAGGAACATGGGTGGGTTTTAGTCAGTCAAGTCTGACACTCCCTCCCACCCCGCCCAGAGCGGGAGGAGTCATTTGATGATTTATTTCTAATCCGAAAAAAAAGCATCAGGCTGAATTATAGAATTATGTAACAATATTATCCAGAAGGTGGTACTTTAATCAGAAATTTGCTGTTTCAAACGCTATACTAGCTTAGTACTGCATTAATAGCAATACAGATTATGGTTATTCAGATTAATGCTGCCAACGGGGCTGTTTTTCAGCTTTAAGCCACCTGGAATACGTAATGCTAAATAACGTCTGTATAATAATGATACACAGAATTTATTAATCGTTAAAAATGTTATGGGTCCGAACTCAACCCAACTCAGCATTTGGCTAGAGCTCTTAAACAAACTATATTCATCTTTGAAATGTAAAATGTTCTAAATGTTACTAAAAAACATTTTCGAAATGTCTTTTAAAAATGAAGATAATTGGAAATTTCTGTTTCTATAGATAATTAAAAATCGGTCTAATTTAGCTGTAACATTATTTTTCGAAAATGTTTTTTAGTAACTTTTTAGACCTATGTATACTGCTTATGCGTAGGAAGTTTCATTAAAATCTGTTCAGTCATTTCGGAAAATAACGACTTGAAAGTTTGTATGAAATGCCGTAGGGTATAAACGCTCGTACACAAACTATATTCATCTTTGAAATGTAAAATGTTCTAAATGTGTACTGTTATCTTGCTCATGTGTTAGCTACAGCTGTACAACATAAAATTAACACAGGAATTAATCAAAATCAAAATATTTATTTCACATAGGCCTTTATGGGCACTTATAAAACGTCGAGAAAGGGTGCATACTGCACGGCTGGGGATGGTCGTTTCCTATGGAGAAGAATCGGCAAGAAACTCCATGGTTACTTTTTAATACTGAGGAATAAGCTATAAGTTGAGGTATAAGTTGGCATAGCTGGACTCGAATCTCTGGCAAAGTACATTGGCCGTAAGTTAAGGCCATAAAAACTACTTTGCAATTTTCCAACATTATTGGTAATCATTTAGTTCTAAAGAAGTTTTAATTGCCAAACTATGTTACTGGCACTTAATAAAGAGTTTTCGTATGAAAATAAATTCAAAACTTTTGTTTTTTAGAATAACTACCTCCACAAAATATCAGGGAGCTTAAAACTGTGACCTCGGTTGAGTACACATTCCACAAGACACCATCAAAAGCCTGTTGGAAAGCATGCCAAGACGATTACATGCCGTAAAGGGGAGGACATTCTCATTTTTTTTTATTATGTCTTTTTAAATTAAAATAACATAATAATACTCAGTCTTGATTTCATAATACCCATAAAAATGTCAATTTTAACACGACTCTCTGTTTACATTGACTGAAACAACTAGATTCTCATTGATAATAAGTTTCTAGTGATCGAAGCTAGCAATGACATACTAAAAATATTTATATTATCCATAGAAAACCCATGGCTGTAAGGTGCCCGTTTTTTTTTTGCAAAGGTGTGATATTGGCTGCTCTTTAGAAAAATGTTGAGCTATGGCCGATTTTTGGGTGTCATTATTTTCACCGCCCTGATGTGTTCCACGGGTATGTAATATTTGATATAATTACAAAATCTCTAATATTTACAACATATAACAACTGAATCTATCATTTTATTCGATATAATCATCAGTTATATAATAAACGATTGATATAATTTTAAAGTACCTAACTAATTTTTATAAGCTACATGAATATAAAATCGTTTGATATACCACTCAAAAGACATAAAACCTATTTGATCTAAAATGATAAAACGAGTAGTTAAAAACACAATGCAAGCAAAACAAACAAATGCAAGCAAGAATGCAAGAATGCGAGCATGCAAACATGCATGTAACATGCAGCAGGCATGGTTTCTGCCACGGCTCCGGCGCTGCGGTGCTCCGGCGGTCCCATGCGAGCTTATCGTCGCAGATGTGTTTAACGCTCACCACCGAGCCTTCGGCTTGGCCGCGGCGGCGAGTGTTGAAACCACCTGTCCTCAGCTCGCGGGCCGCCTTGTCCCTCCGCGCCTACGCGATTTTAATAAACACTCTAGGGTTGGGGCAGACCCGTCCGCTGGCGCTCTGGCTGAAAAGCTAAGAGCGTCCCTAGGTGCGGACGAGGCCCGAGTGTCCAGGCCCGTCAGATGCGCAGACCTGCGCACTTTGGGTCTGGACGACTCTGTGACCCAGGAAGAGGTGGTCGCCGCCGTCGCCAGGACCGGTGGGTGCCCTGCCGAGCAGGTCAGGGCAGGCACCCTACGGCCGGACCACTCGGGCATGCGAACCGTTACGGTAAGCTGCCCTGTGACGGCGGCGCGAACAATTGTGGAGGCTGGAAGGCTCCTGGTGGGTTGGGTGTCAGCGCAGGTGAAGCTGCTGGAGCCCCGACCTCTGAGGTGTTACCGGTGCCTCGTGGGGCACCACGTGAGTTGTCGGTGCACCTCGGAGGTGGACCGCAGCGGAGTCTGCTTCCGATGCGGTAAGCCCGGTCATATGGCCGCGGCTTGATCCGCCACGCCGCACTGCACTGCATGTGCGGCGGCGGGCAAATCGGCCGATCACCGGGCAGGGGGCAAGGCCCTGCGCACCACCCACCAGGACCAGGGGCAGGGGCAAGGGAAGGCCTCCAGCCACCAGCTCCACCGTCGCCACCGCCGCAGCCGCTGCCACTGTCACTGTCGCTGCCGCCACTACTGCCGCCGCAACATCTGTTGCGGGGCCCTCACAGGGGGCCCAGGAGGGGGCTGAAATGGAGTGCCAATAATGGCCCCATTACGCCTTCTCCAGGCGAACATCAACCACGGCCGCTGTGCTCAGGATCTGTTGCTCCAGAGTACGGCGGAGTGGTTGATTAACGACGCCGTGGTCGCTGAGCCGTACTTTGTCCCGCCCAGGGAAGACTGGGTGGAGGACCTGAGCGGCTCAGTGGTCATAATTTCGTCGGCCGCCGCCGGTACCCCGACCCTTGAGAGTGTCAGGAAGGGTCAGGGCTGCGTAGCAGCACGGTTCGGGGAGATCGTCATGGCCGGAGTCTACTTCTCCCCGAGCCGAACTCTCGCCGAGTACCATAACTCCCTCATGGAGTTGAGTGTCGTCATCCAAAGCTATTCCCTCCCCGTGCTTGTGCTCGGGGACTTCAATGCCAAAAACTTGGCCTGGGGTTCTCGTTGCACAGATGTGCGGGGTAGGATGGTGGAGGACTGGGCTTTGGAGGCGGGCCTGGTCGTCCTAAATCGGGGTACTGTCCCCACGTGTGTGCGGATGCGGGGCGAGTCGGTGGTGGACATCTCGTTCGCTAGCCCCGCTCTGTCGTTGACTGGCGCGTCATGGAGGGGGTGGAGACCTATTCCGACCACCGGTACATCCGGTTTGATGTCTCCGCCCAGGACTCAAGCGCGCCGGTCCTACAGGCCCCGAGTGGTCCGCGTTGGGCGCTGAAGCAGCTGGACTGGGAGCTCCTCCTGGAAGCCTCGATAGTGCAGGCCTGGGTGACATCACCGAACAGGCCTGCCGACATCAACAACGAGGCAGGGTGGTTCCAGGAGGCCATGTCCGACATCTGCGACGTGGCAATGCCCCGAGTTCGGCCAGGAAGCGCCCGGCGTCAGGTGTACTGGTGGTCGCGAGAGCTGACGTCTCTGCGCGAGGCGTGCGTCACCGCGCGGCACCCGTACGCCAGGCATCGCAGGCTCCACATCCGCCCTCCGGATGCGGCAGCCATTGAGGCGGAGTTGTACGAGGGATACAGAGCAGCGAAGACCGCCCTCCAGGAGGCTGTCCAGCAGGCCAGAGACCTGGGCCGCGAGGAGATGCTGGAGACTCTCGACAGAGATCCGTGGGGGCGCCCTTACAAGATGGTGCGGGACAAACTCCGAACCTGGGCCCCCCCGCTGACGCAGAGTCTCCGCCCTCAGCTCGTGGGGGACGTGGTGAGCGCTTTGTTCCCTCTGCGAGGGGAACATCCTCCCCCACCTATGGCTCCGCCGCTTGCGGTGCCGGAAGCGGACCACATCGAGGACGATGACGACATTCCGGAAGTGACCGGGGTAGACCTGAGAGCGGCGGTAGGCAGGCTTAAAGCCAAAAATACTGCCCCGGGACCCGATGGCTTGCCTGGCAAAGCCTGGGTCCTGGCCTCGGAGGCTCTCGGGCCCCGACTGGAAGGGCTCTTAAGCTCTTGCTTGGAGAGAGGCCAGTTCCCGCTTCGTTGGAAGACGGGGAAGCTGGTCCTCATCCGGAAGCCGGGGCGTCCTGCGGACTCTCCGTCCGCATACCGGCCCATTGTGTTGCTCGACGAGGTGGGCAAGCTCTTCGAAAGAGTCATTGCCAACCGCCTCGCCGGGCACCTTGTGGGGATGGGGCCGGATCTTGCGGAGAACCAGGTTGGTTTCCGCAGAGGGCGCTCGACGGTGGACGCCATCATGCGCGTGAGGGCTCTCACGACGGGGGATGCGGTGTCCAGGGGTGGGGTTGTCTTGGCGGTGTCTATTGACATCGCCAACGCCTTCAACACCATGCCCTGGAGCTGCATTAGGGAGGCACTCCGGTATCACCGGGTGCCGACCTACCTTCGTCGTGTGGTCGGGGACTACTTGACGGAATAGGGCCGTCATCTACCCCGGTCGCACTGGAGAATGGAACTAGCGAGAGGTGTCGTGCGGTGTTCTGCAGGGATCGGTTCTGGGGCCGCCCTTGTGGAACATTGGCTACGACTGGGTGCTGCGCGCCGACCTCCCTAGCGGTGTCAGCGTAGTTTGCTACGCTGACGACGCGCTGGTGCTGGCACAAGGGAGGTCGCACGAGGCGGCGGCCGAACTTATGACACGCGGGGTTGCGAAAATCGTGGAGAGAATCCGGCAACTGGGTTTCGAGGTGGCACTGCACAAGTCCGAGGCCATGTGCTTTCATGGGCCTCGGAATGCGCCACCGTCGGGATCCATACTGACGGTAGGAGGGGTTCCCATCGGCGTCGAGTCGACGCTGAAGTACCTAGGGCTTGTCCTCGACAGCCGGTGGAACTTCGTGGAGCATTTCCGACGTTTGGCCCCCAAACTGGAACGGGCAGGGGCTGCTTTCAAGCGGCTCTTGCCCAACCTGGGGGGTCCAAACGCCTCCTGCCGGAGGCTCTACGCGGGGGTCGTGCGGTCCATGGCCCTTTACGGGGCCCCGGTGTGGGCGCGTTATTTGAGGCGGCGAGCCGCCCACTACCTGAACGCGCCCCAGAAGGTGGTAGCCGTAAGGCTGATCCGGGGGTACCGCACGATCTCCGGTGAGGCGGCGAGCCTCTTGGCCGGATTGCCGCCATGGGGTCTGGAGGCGATAGTCCTCGCGTGCCTGCACGAATGGCGCGCGGAGGCACTAGGCCGGGGGAAACTCCGCTGCCGCGGCAAATTGTCGCTCAGCGGACAGACCTCCGGCGCGATCTCATGGCGACATGGAGGGAGCGACTGTCGCAACCCCGTGCAGGGCACGCCACAATAGTGGCGATAAGTCCCCTCTTTGAGGAGTGGCTTAAGAGGCGCCACGGCGCCCTCACCTTCCGCCTGACGCAGGTCCTCACCGGACACGGTTGTTTCGGGAGGTTCCTGCACCGAATCGGGCGGGAGGAAACACCCGGGTGTTACCACTGCGAGGACCGGAGGACACGGTGGAGCACACTGTGGAGCTGTGCCCTGCTTGGGCTGAGCACCGCCGTGTCCTCGTAGCGGCGATTGGCGGCGGCGACCTCTCGCGTCCGGCCCTGGTTCAATCCATGGTCCGGAGCGAGAGGGAATGGGAAGCCGTCGCCTCCTTCTGCGAAGCAGTCATGCTAGCGAAGGAGGTGGCGGAACGTGAGAGGGAGAGAACCTCACGTCCCAGCCGCCGCGGGAGACGTCCCGGGTGTCGGGGGCAACCAGTGGCCCCCGGCCCCCGTAGGCGCGGGCCTGTGGACGGTGAGTAATGGGCTAGCTCACCGTCCGTCCGTCTTATGACGAGAGACCGTGCCGACGGCGCGTTCGTGTTCCACGCGCGCCTCAAGGAGATGTCAGCAAATCGGAAGGGGTCCGAGAGGGCCGATGCCTGCCAGGGCTGCGGGTTGTTCGAAAGAGATACCGTGCCCCTGGAACGCAAAGGGCTAAGAAGGAACATGGATGGGTTTTAGTCAGTCAAGTCTGACACTCCCTTCCGCTCCGCCCAGAGCGGAAGAAGTCATTTGATGATTTCCAACCCTAAAAAAAAAAAAGGGTTGGGGCAGACAAGACTACGTGGAGTCGGTTTTGCAGCGATTCGTTTCTGTCACGCCGCTCCCGCAGCACGCTTGCTTCACTCATTCGCCTTCACTCGTTAATGGTCACTGTTCTAACCAAACTGTTCGGGTCAATCACCGAACAATAAAAAGGCATGTCAGCGTAATTGTGGACCGTGCGCTATGCCTTGAATATTTTATGTATTACCTAAGTAATAACAGTCAGTACGTCTCGGACAGCATATCGGGCGCGACTCAATTTCATCCCATTCACCTCATTAGTTTTAATCCTTATCATTTGAATTACTGAAATATAGTTATCTTTATAATCTTTAATCCTTGTTTATTTCGATCTCACCCCAACCCCGAACATTGGTCCTTCGAGCCGGATAGCGGGACCAACACGCGTGTGTCTACTATCTGAACTGTGTGAGTGTCTCGCTCGGAACTTATAACCAGACCCTGGGAAACAGCCATCCTGTTGATCCTGATTGAACCTGGTTTTACGAAAGCATCGCGTCACCTCATCGCGCTGTTACTCCAGGTTTGTTCTTGCAGCCATCGCAAGGACATTTGATCTCCGAAGAAGCCTTAGTACAAGTAAGGTCTCTTTTTTACCTTTATGTCGAAAATGGATGACATTCTAGCAACTCAACAACAACTAATCGAAGCCGTAGATAGGCTCTTCACCAATTTCAAGAAGGATGGTGCAGAGCGCAAGACCTCGGACTACTTACGTCGTCGATTAACTACCTTGGAACAATATTTTGCAGAGTTCCATAATAATCATATTATGACGTTGATATCTTTTGGTGAACAATCTCATACATATTTCAGTACTAATCAATACGATCAAATGAAGAAATATAACAACATTAAAACTACTATTCAAAGCTATAACCCTCTCGCAACCAGACCACAAACCCCTGTATTGAAACCTCCTAGGTTTCAACCTACTGCAGAATCTCAAACCTCGAACCTCACATCTCACGCTGCTTCTAAAACCTCTGCACCTGAAGAGAGTAAATCCGAAGGACTCTTCAAAAAGCAAGCTACCAACTTTAAGGCTTTCTTACGAACATCTTCGAATATCGAACTTGATCTCATCACGGAAAAATGGGAGTTTGAAGACATCTTGAAGACTATACAATCTCGTTGGGCGGCTATCGACTCGCTTCATTGGGAGCTGGACAACGAGTGTGGCGGATCAAACCCCGAATACGAAGAGCAATTTACTCATTATGAGAAATATTATAACAAAATCAAGAAAGACATCAATAAGAAAATGTGGTCCGTAGCGCATGTTGAAAAATCTACTCCTAAAATGGAAATAATCACCTTTGACGGAAACTACAATAGGTGGATCTCGTTCAAGGACCTTTATACCGAAGCCGTGCACAACAACCCCTCTTTATCGAACGCACAAAAGATGCAATTTCTAAAGAGTAAGATAAAGGTTGAGCCCGAAAAATTGATCCAACATCTCCAAATAAGCTCCGACCATTATCCTGTATGCTGGAATATCCTCAATCATCGTTATAATAATAAACGAATGATCTTCACTTCCTATCTTAACAATCTCATGAGTATCCCTGCAAACCAGCAACAATCAGCAACTCAAATAAAACGCATTCACGACACAACGTACGAGAGCGTGAACGCTATCAAGAATCTGGGAGTCGATGTGTCCTCCTGGGACCCTTTCCTGGTATGTATATTGTCTCAAAAATTGGACTCAGATACATACGAGGATTATCTACAAGCCTTAAAATCCCCGCGGGAGTTACCCGTCTTGGAAGATTTCCTTAATTTTTTGGAAACCAAGTTTATGATGCTGGAAACCTCACGTAAGAAGTTTGAAAATTCCACTCAGAAATCATCCCCATCTCAGTCCAACAACAAGCACAAACCATCATTTTCAAAGGGTTCCAATTATAAGCAAAATTATAACAATCCTAAAACGAATTACTCAACGAATCAAGTTTCGCAATCGTCAAAGTCCAAACGCAAAATTAACCATCGCAAGCAATGTCCTATTTGCAACTCCAACGAACATCGAATTCATGCATGTCAAACATTACTGAAATTGCAACCTTATGAACGTAAAAATGCTATTGCTAATTTGAACCTTTGTGTCAACTGTTTACATTATCACGAAGGCAAAAAATGCCTTTCCGAAATAAGATGCAAAGAATGCAATAAAGAACATAATACCATTTTGCATGAATCTTTTACGCCACATCGATCTGAGTCAAATGCAGCCACGATTATGAAATCGCCATCTCAGCAGCAAGATAGTAACACAGTTGCATCGCTTCTTAAAGAGCCCTCAGAAATATTGCTTGCCACAGCAATAATTAACGTACAAGCAGCGGATGGATCTTATCTCAAAATGAGAGTTCTTTTAGACCAAGGGTCTCAGACATCCATTATTAGAGAAAGCGCAGCCCAGTTGTTAAGACTACCGCGAAGAAAATGTAACGGTTATATCTCTGGAATAGGAAACAAGGAAAACAACTGTAAGGGCATGATTACCATCAAATGTTCGTCGTTGCTTAGCAATTTCACCTTTGAAACGGACGTGTATGTAATGAATAGACTCATAAATAACTTACCCAGCTGTACCTTACCTAAGCCAGACTGGCCTACTCTTAACCAAATAACTCTAGCAGATCCCGAATTTTAGAAATAAAAATACCTCTGATCGAAAGGGATCTGTACGAGGTATTCTATCTTATCCCGGTCCCTCGCATTGTGAAAGATAACATGATGATGAAGGTCGAAACCATCTCTGAATTAGCAGCCATCAACATAAGAAAGGATTCGTTTTTAACTATTACAGACACGGAATTGCAGTCATGCTTATTACAAAACCCTGTGACCATTCTGTGTCATATCAGAAGGCCTATTCACCACATGAAAGATGATCATAGCCTTTGTGAGACGATCCCAGGTACAAGAACTTGTAAAACTAAAACTACCTCGTGCAAGAATGACTGGAGAGAGTTAACATCAGAAAACAAATATTTTTATTTATGCTGCAATGAATGTAACGCAAAACTTCTGTGTGAACATCAAGTTAAGGCAGTTAGGTTATCAGGTGCTGGTCTGTTGCGTGTTGGGGAAGGCTGTTTAGTAAAAACAGAAGATTTTATAGTGTATTCAGACAAAAGATTGTCTAGTAAAATTAGCACGACGACTAAGATTATCTCGCCAGAAATATCCCCAATCAATCACATCATAAATATCACCATGTAGTCCGGGGCTTTTAGATTTGAACCCTGCATTAAATATAAACAGCGATTTTTTTCTTGAATCGTGTACTTGACCTTATCTCTTCAAATAATAAAAAAAAAATTAAACATTTTCCGAGACCGGATCAAGCTGAAAAAGACGAAAACGCGTTTTTGTGAATAAAAACATGGGAAAAAAAGTTAACAGGACCAATTTAGTTACTTTAGGTAAAGAATTGGTGACAGTAATATATTTTTTCAGAATTAAACATTTTCGTCCACGGAAATTACGGTAAAAAAACATTTACGAAATTTTTGGATTGTACTTAAGGCAAAAATATAAACAGCAGTTTTTTTACATAAAATAACTTAAATTAATATATTACACCGCCAATAAACAAAATTAAACAAATTGTACTACCGGAAGTTATTATTACCAGTTTTTTTACAATAGTGGTTGAGGCAAAAAGGTAACAGGGTTTAATTTAGTTTAACTTTCATCTAAAGGCTATTTCTAACCTATTTACACGAAAATTAAACACTTTAAAGCAAATCGTGAAAAAAAATCAATTAATGTTTACGTAAACTATGTCTGCAAGCTTTATTCTAGTATTTGGCGCAGCACTTTCATAGGAATTTGATCTTTCCGAAATAGAAATAAGGTGTACAATCGCGTAACTCAATAAAACACCGACTCAAACAACAACACAGTCATACGCACACAATGAACGCAGCGCTTATCTTGTTTACGCACACTAGCACACGCCGTACGCCGCACGCTGCTCAGCGCTGACACCGTGCATCGTAATTTAATTTTTACTTTGACAATATTAATTATCGCTCTAATTTGTTTAATTTTGGGGGATTAAGGTTTGGATTTATATATTTCTCATTATTAAATGAATTTAAATCCTGTTACATTTTTGCCGTAAGTAGTATTTAAGATTTTTTGATTTTCTTGATTTTCTGTGAAGTCCGGAGCAGAATTTGTTTAATTTTTATAATAATAGTTAGACATGGTGATATAAATCATTTTAGCACTATTTTTGTCCTGTTAATATTTTTGCCTTAAGTACGAAGTCAAATTATAAGATTTTTTTTTAAAAACGAATGTTCCGTGGACGAAAATGTTTAATTTTCTGACCTACTTGTAGTACTCAATCTGTTCTACAAATACTCCAAACGAACATACCTGTTTATATTTTTTTCCACCAAGTTATATACATATTAGACGTTTTCTTAAAAAAAACATATACGCGGAGGTGAACTTTTCGCGGGATACAGCTTAATATACTCTCCTGTCCATACCCTACATATTCAATGAAAAAAATCGCTGTTTTTAATTATTTATTTATTTATTTATTTGTAACACCTTAAACTATCCTTACAGGGTTTACCCTAATGCGACAGTTCAGAACTTAAACTAATTACACTTTATACTTAGATTTTCAAAAATTAGAACAATACAAAATACAGCATTATTCAATTATTAAATAATAGGTAATTATTATAATGGTGGATAAAACAACAAAATAGTACATACATAAACACAAACACACTTTACTTACGTTTTATAATAATTTCACTTGTAGCATAGTATAAATAATAATAATAATAATGCAAAGTTAGCCTAATATTCGGCGTAAATTCCCCGGACTAATGCCAGAAATCTCCTATGAGTTTAATCCCAATAACTCAGAAAACCTCAGACAATTTGAAGCTATTAGGAGAAGTCTCAAGATCATGAAGCAGAGTGAACCTTTGAGCACCAATATCTCCTACCACGACATCCACCAGTATACTGCTATACAAGGTGTTGTTTTGCAACCTCGTCAAATTCTAGGGGGTAACTATGCTAATGATTCTCGACCCGAATCAATAATAAAATGAGTAGGTAATTTTCTTTTTTTTATTTATTTACTGAAATCGCTAACTGTGAACCACCCGTGTTTTAAACACGGGCCGTCTGATCCCTACCTTATAACGTCGTTTACACACAAACAAAAAACCTCAAACGTTTTTTCGATAATTTTATAATCCCTAAACCACGCTATGGGGGTTATTCTGAAATATTGACAAATTTAAACAACAAAAAAATGCAGTGTTTTTTAATAATTTACTAGGTACCGTAATTTATATTGAATATTTATGTCTTTTGTGCCAACATCCTGAATTTTGACGAGGATGCAAAACAACGCCTTGTATATGTCATCATATTGGGAATCTTGATATTGGTGGCAGCTTACTGTTTTAAATGTTGGTTTCAAAGGCATCGTAAAGGAAATGGTCCCACTTCTACTGCAGAGCAGTCGACGACAGCTTCGGCGGCGACAGCGTTGCCACCTCCACACACCGTTACCGGAAGTGTTGTGATTGAGTGTAGTGAAATTAGGGAAAATGGGCAATCTAGTAGCAAATCAGTGAAAGGTGATCCTAAGCGACTAGCGCTATCTAGTGAGTGCTTAAAAAAAAAGGAAGATAGAGGTTCGTCACCGATCTTTCGCGTGTTTTCTCTTCCTGATTTTCACTGTAGCGATTCCATTTAATTTGTAATGTTAGTTTTATCTCATGTTTTAACATTACTAACCCTACAATAATATTTAGTATTAGTTGAACATTGTTTTCACCTTGTTAATATTAATTTCATTACCCATTTAACTATACCTCCTTACTAACCTCATCTTTTTCTCCCTCGGGAGCATGTTCGGGTCAATCACCGAAACAATAAAAAGGCATGTCAGCGTAATTGTGGACCGTGCGCTATGCCTTGAATATTTTATGTATTACCTAAGTAATAACAGTCAGTACGTCTCGGACAGCATATCGGGCGCGACTCAATCTCATCCCATTCACCTCATTAGTTTTAATCCTTATCATTTGAATTACTGAAATATAGTTATCTTTATAATCTTTAATCCTAGTTTATTTCGATCTCACCCCAACCCCGAACACAAACCTAACCCAAATGATTCACCAACATAGAGGGGACCTGGCACTCCACTCCGCTCCCGCCTTAACCTTCTAACCTAATTTAACCCATCCAAGTCGGATTGCTTTGAATCGGGATGTTAACCATAAAGATGAAATAAAGATCAATATTATATATTTTAAACGATAGGCCTAATGATTTTCGATTAAATAAACGTTATATCCAATAACATTGTAAGAAATAAGTTTTAGAGTATGTAAATGTTATATGTAAAGAAATTATTTCAACAGTTGGTATAACTCACGTTTATTATATCTTGTGAACGTTATTGAAATGAAAATATACCAAATAACATTATATGATATGAAGCGCACCCGTGTTCCACTGTTTGGCAAGCTACCGTACGTTATGTCTGACCGATATACGACTTGCCGCAACTGCAATCTACTTTATAAACACCGGGCTTTTCTAACCGAAAGTTGTCCTTCGGCGAACGCAGCATCTGAGACACTTTCTTGAAAGGAGTAAAGACAGTCTTTATACGATAAAACTGAACATTTTCATGGAATTATTTAAAAGTCAAACCAGTTCTGGATCTGAGGAGCAAAGCAAGGCAAATGTTGTTGCGTCTTTTTGTCAACTTCAAAATCATTTGAACCCTCGATTGTTTTATGAAACAATCATGCACAATCAGATTTTGTCTCACTTTAATTGGATGGTCAATAGTTTTGTCTTAAGAAAGGCAGGTCGACATTAGATGCGAGAGTAACATCGATTTTATGATGCAGGAAAAATGCACGGTTCCTGTGGGAATCTCCAAACAAGTGAAACCGCAGCGCGCAGCTAGTAATATTAATCGATAAAGGAAATTGCACAAAGGGAGTAATAATATTAACAGAACAAAATAACAGCACAAGCGTTATCAGTGTGTCCTGAATTTATGAATCCTTATCGAATCTATTTAGGACACAATAGTCACATAGAAATATTTACTGACGGTAAAATATGCTTTTCATCCCACCATCTCGGAAAGAGTATTTTTACTCTTCGATATCTGAGTGCAAAAGCCGTTTTTATTCTCTAGAGGATAAAGTAAATTGAATTTAGAACATCGTGTGCACTATGTTTGTGAATTAAAAAAAACATTAAACCTATTTACTGCTACCTCTATTGTGCCGAATATATCATTCAACTTTTTTTTTAATTTGTTAAAAACTCAGACTCGGAACCTTCTTGGTGTTATTTTTTTCAATTTGCTTTGTACGCGGTTCTTTACGCGGCATTTTTCACGTCATTGTTAATTATACCGTAATATTATTTTGTTATAATTTAAAGATTATTCTGTAATACTTACCTGTCATAATGTAGTAATTAATACCTAAACTGAAATAAAAGTGTACCTATCTTGTGATTGTAAACGTTTTTTTTTTGCATTTAGTCATTTCCTCGCTGAGGTGGAATGAAAAGTTACGTGTTGTACTCGAGTGCAAAGATTTTTCACCTCGTGCTCTTTTGATTCCCTCGCTAACGCTCAGGATTCTAATTTTGAATCACTCGCTGCGCTCGTGATTCAATTTTAGAATCCTTCGCTTGCTCGGTCATCAAAATTGAACACGCGGTTAAAAAGCAACTTTGCACTCTTGTATAACAAATAACTATTATAGACCAAGTCTCAACTTATATAACAGAAAACTAAGGTGGGCAATTGGACTTGGACTTCATGGTCCTAGTGTTTTAATAGCAACCAGGACACAGGCTGGCCCCTTAAAAGATACCGAAGACGGCATCGTTCACGGCATTGGAGTCGGCAATAGGGAGTGCAAAACCGGTTATCCGGTTTTGTTAAAAAATGGAAACCAGACATAATTTACTGATTTTTGAAAACCGGTTTTGATATATAAATTAAATAATTAATCGTTATTGAATTATATTTTGATTTAATAGTTTGGACAAAATAGTATAAAAATGTACTTACTAACTGAGATTAAGGTTGCACAAGTCGACGGCTCGAACTCGTTGGCGGGCGTGGCTAGTATGCATGCTAGTAAAGTTATTAATTTATTTAGTATTCATTTACTTATTTATACATTTATTTATTTAATTAGTGAAATATACGACGATTTATACAGAAAACCGCCCGGACGGTGGCATGCCCGACATAATATGTCAACCGTGCCGTCCTTCACAATAAATCTCCGGTAGTCACTCGTCATCATGACTTCATCCACAAACAAAACCTTCGGTTTCTCCAAAGAGGTCCCCGGAACGTAGCCAGACTATGGACCCGGATTGGTCTACATCGGGTCCATGCAGGGCCCGGAAGAAGCGTACGTCCTCTACGTACGCTTCTTCCGGGCCCTGCATGCGTTAGCGAGGGAATCAAAAGAGCACGAGGTGAAAAATCTTTGCACTCGAGTGCAACACGTAACTTTTCATTCCACCTCAGCGAGGAAATGACTAAATGCAAAAAAAAAAACGTTTACAATCACAAGATAGGTACACTTTTATTTCAGTTTAGGTATTAATTACTACATTATGACAGGTAAGTATTACAGAATAATCTTTAAATTATAACAAAATAATATTACGGTATAATTAACAATGACGTGAAAAAATGCCGCGTAAAGAACCGCGTACAAAGCAAATTGAAAAAAAAAAACACCAAGAAGGTTCCGAGTCTGAGTTTTTAACAAATTAAAAAAAAGTTGTATGATATATTCGGCACCATAGAGGTAGCAGTAAATAGGTTTAATGTTTTTTTTAATTCACAAACTTAGTGTACACGATGTTCTAAATTCAATTTACTTTATCCTCTAGAGAATAAAAACGGCTTTTGCACTCAGATATCGAAGAGTAAAAATACTCTTTCCGAGATGGTGGGATGAAATAGTTATTTGTTATAAAAGAGTGCAAAGTTGCTTTTTAACCGCGTGTTCAATTTTGATGACCGAGCAAGCGAAGGATTCTAAAATTGAATCACGAGCGCAGCGAGTGATTTAAAATTAGAGTCCTGAGCGTTAGCGAGGGAATCAAAAGAGCACGAGGTGAAAAATCTTTGCACTCGAGTGCAACACGTAACTTTTCACTCCACCTCAGCGAGGAAATGACTAAATGCAAAAAAAAAAAACGTTTACAATCTCAAGATAGGTACACTTTTATTTCAGTTTAGGTATTAATTACTACATTATGACAAGTAAGTATTACAGAATAATCTTCAAATTATAACAAAATAATATTACGGTATAATTAACAATGACGTGAAAAAATGCCGCGTAAAGAACCGCGTACAAAGCAAATTGAAAAAAGAACACCAAGAAGGTTCCGAGTCTGAGATTTAACAAATTAAAAAAAAGTTGTATGATATATTCGGCACAATAGAGGTAGCAGTAAATAGGTTTAATGTTTTTTTAAATTCACAAACATAGTGCACACGATGTTCTAAATTCAATTTACTTTATCCTCTAGAGAATAAAAACGGCTTTTCCACTCAGATATTGAAGATTAAAAATACTCTTTCCGAGATGGTGGGATGAAAAAGACTATTAGTACATACTTTTCTCAGGCGGCCAAAGACGCGTTCCTTCAACGATTGCTTCATGTCAGCTACATAGATGCCAGCGCTTCCGACATACCAAAATACTTGTAACTTTCGGTTGCTGAGAGGTATCTATGATTTATGGAATCTGTGAGCTGGGTTCCCACAGATTCCACAATCATCCCTCGCTTTACATGCATTTGTCCACACCAAATTCTAGAGACTAAGAGGGAAACTGATAGTCTATATAGGTTTGTAGTCCCGGGTGCTAACAAAAAATAAAAGAGCGAGCGAAGCGAGCTCAAAAATCGTGAACACCTCAAATAGATTACTTACATTTTCTTTTAACTAAGTATTCATGATATACTTAAATTGAAAAACTTTTAGTGTTAACACCTCAAGTTTTAAAATGTTACACTGGCTACAACATTGAATTCCTTACGAATAATAAGAATACTTCAAAAAGTATTGATAAAAATTTTAAAGCGCCTCTTGAAATTTGCTTATTTACATTTTAGTATTAATTAATATTAAATAAATATTATGAAGGCAGCCATTTTCATGGTGAGCATTTCGAAGTGCGATATAGTGCTAAAATATGTATTTTTGGCATTTCCAAGTGTGATATTATAGTATGATATAGTATCCAATATACTATTGTTATTCTATATTGGGTATATATTCACAAAACCGAGGAAGATTCGCCATTTTTACCAATGCCCTGATGAAAATCGATTGATATTTATAAATAAGTAAGTTAAAGGAATATTTTAAGGGTTTGTTCTACGTGCTAGGTTAAACATTAGTTTAAACATTGTTCTTATTTGACTTAATTATATTACACATTTGAATTTTATACACATTTTTTAAACTTGTTAATTTCCCTGCAATCGCATTTGCAAAAACATTTCTTTATTCAAAACATTGTTTATTCTCATATTTAAAAATTCAAATAAAGATTACAATGCAGCTTGAGAAGTATTGAAGTCTAAAGCCCAGTTTTTAATAGATTACGCAGTTCTAAATTTTTGTTATAATCCAAAAGTTCTTCCTGATTATCGCTTTCAATGTCGATCAAAGATTTGGTACTTTCATAGTCCGAACCTCTTCCATCTAAAGCAGTACTATAATTATCTTGTCCGGAACCCTGGCTAGAATTCGCGAAATGGTCATAACCAAGTAAAAAAAATCGGTGCTCACTGCGGTTAACATTTCTTTAGAAGATTTTTAACTTTTCTTTTACAAGATCCAGTTTTTAATATCGCTTCCGCTTATTTAAATCCATTTTCAATATTAGTAGACAAAAACAGTTGTAATCAAAATGCCTGATGTCAAATCCTACAATAGAATTTGCAAAACTTTATAAAGCGTGTTTTTGCCTGTACTAGTCGTTACAAGCAAAAGTGGTTTCATAAGAGTTTTAACCAGGATTGTTTGAGATTACTTAGACAATAACAGTACTGTGCAATGCCTATATAAATAAGTCTAGGTTTAAACAGCCCACGATAAATCAATATAGAGAACATTTTATCCTACCGTATGCTGTTATAATCTTGGTGATTTATTATTTTTATAACATGGATTCATTTAACACTTAATTTTAAGCTTATGTAAAACCAAACCAGATATACATATAAATTATTTACAGTAATTTAACTTACCTATATTGGCCGTAAAATATTAGCTTATATGTTATAAGTAAAATAACAAGTGTAATTGCTCCTCAGTGCATTTATTCCTGGTACATGCTCCTACAGGAGTATTAAGATTTAAATGGTCCGCAGATGTTATCTTATAGGCGCATATAAGTCTGGTGGTAAAGGACTAATAATAATAACATAGTAACCATTTATGGACTATGTAATGGGTCTGAAATAAAGATATTTTTTTTTATTATGACAGAATAGTTTTGGAAGTAAAGATAATTATGTACAACAAAATTTCAAATTTTTGAACATTGTGGTTACTGAAGTATGGATAATGATTTTCGGACAAACGTGTTATGCATAATGATTTTCGGTCAAACAATTTTAGGAGAAGAAAGGGAGTACCGATAAAAAGTTTGAACCTCCAGTGTTTAAAAACGATCCCAGACGTAATTGTAAAAACAAGTAGCTACTTTTCATTTATATAGAAAACCCTTAGTTGCAAACACATGATTTAAAAAAAATATATAAATATTTATCTATACTTGCGTTGCGCATTGTTGATTTGCAATAAACTACGCAATTCTTACAGTGTCCTTGGCACATGTTCTAGACAGTTTATGTACGTAGCTCGTGATAAGACTGTATTATCTGCGTATATCATTATTTTGTAGTTTCAGTTCATCTGTGCATAAAGCCTACTATTGCTTGTGGTGATTTGCAGTTGTCAAGTTGACAGTTCGCGGTCAGCACGATACACTGACGTAAACAAACAACTTTGAATTTGAATTTGTATTTTTATTTAGTGATCAAATAAGTTACAACCTGGTGCTAATTAGTATTTAGTGTTCCTGTTATCAGTGAGTTAGCGAAGTAATTTAGAAATGTCTATACGTACATCAGTGCACTCAACAGAGCATATGAAAAAAGTTGACCCACGTTTCACCTGCAAACCTCTGGATTCCTATAGTGAAATATTGTTGTTTTTGGAAAATCCACCACCTTGGAGGACATTATGTAAAGAATTGACTCCGCATAGTAATTTATTTATTCGAAATATAGAAATAAATAAATATTGTGTTGAGCAGTCGCTTGAAAAACCGCAAAATTTCTGTCATTTCGACCCTGAAGTAGAAGAAGTCAATCGACATGAATATAGAAGTTTACCTAAGACATTGTTATGCCATGATATGGCCAATGGGTACCACGATGACTGGTAAGAATTATTGAAAATTATAATTTGTTTATTAATTATTTCATTCCTTCCATAAGGAAGAATTTCGCGGGCTACTCTTACGCTTCCACGTAAGGATAGCCTGCGAAATTCAAATTTTCTTGCGTTTTTAGCAACTTGCCGGTCAGTGTCAGATTTCTTGTCAAACTAATTTATATTTGGTGCTGTAAAATGTATGTATTTACATAATTATTATTGTAGTAATTAAATTTATCAATACAAACTTTAAGTTCATTTAATCTCATTCTTAATCCCATTCAGTGACTATTTCAAAAGTCTGAATCAGACGAAATTTATGTCTTGCATAAAACGCACACTATGTAGGCAAGCATATTATAAGTTGGGGGATTACATTTATGATAAAAATGCTTGGCTCAATGCTGGTCCTACTCCACAACCATAGAGGCAATCAAATTACCACGTGAAGTTATTGTGAAAGCTGCAGAAGATTGTAAAAATATCTTTGCATTGTATAGATTCAATCTCTTAGTATTATATATATATGCATTGCACATGTGTGAGTACTATAGTACCTACATCAATCATTGACACAAATTTGCTCTGACGGTTAAGTGAATGTCATGCTCATCACTCAAACCTCTCGCGGATGGTGGCGAGTGTGTCAGGTCATTTAGTTCCCTTCAATATGGTTGAGTTGAATGATGGCTGATACATGCACCATGTTCCTGGACGAGCACTGTCAGTTGGTCATCTCTTAGCTGCCATGGCTTATTTTTATTACTTTATTTTTTAATTCTTGATTTAGTCATATACTCTGGACACTCTTAACTTGCACATATTTCTACATAATTCTTACATATTTGTAATTCTTAACATGAATGATGTAACCAAGATTTTGTAACAATATTTTGATTTAGATCAGCGGTGTCCCAGTGGTGGTAGCCCTGACTTAGTATCAGTAAGCCGTGGGTTCGAACCCAGGCAGGAGCATTACTTTGTGTTTACTTCATCACCACTGCCCTCAAAAACGGTGAAGGAAAACATTGTGAGGAAACCGGCATGTTCTAGATCTAAAAACTCGAAGACATGTGACATCAACAATCCCGCACTGGGCCCGCATGGTGGATTACAGCTTACAGCCCACTTGCTCTCATAGAGGAGGCCTGTGCTGTGTCCGCAGTGGGAACATTATAGGCTGATGATGATGATTTTGATATAAAAGAGTGTCCATGGATTTATATGCCCATTCCCCTCCATAGAGATCTAAGCTTTGGAAAGGGCAACTACAGTATTTCCACAAGTTATTATGCCTTGTGACTAGGACTGTAGCTTAGCATTTTTTGTTTTTCGACTTTCAAAAGTACCTGTAATGGTCTAATTGAAATAAATGCTTTGAGTTTGAGTTTTAAAGTCATGCAATAGGTTTAAATGTTTACATGTTTAACATTTCAGTTTGATTGAAGGGACTAGTGATTCAGGAGCGTACACATTCTACAACTGGGCCGGAATAGATATATTTTGTTACTTCAGTCACCACTTGATCACAATACCTCCTGTAGGCTGGATTAATATTGGACATGCACATGGCGTCAAAGTTATTGGTATGCCCAAGATTTTAATATATTTGAGAGCTTTGAAACCTTTGCACATTATGAAAACTACAGTATTACTTTTATTTGTCAATAAAAAAGCAGCTATCTTCTTGGAATGTGATGCTGTAGCTATCTTTGAAGTGTTTGCCCTATAATGTTAAGAATTAATGTAGAGCAGTGTTGCATCATCCAATACAGCTTCACTTTTGTAAAGAAAACTTACTTATGTGATCTCCCATGATGTCTATTACTTTAGGTCTCTCAAAATAAATGTTGACAATGACTATAGTACGAACAAAAAATATTAGTCTGTACTTTTAGTTAGTTATACAATGTGTTGTTTTGCATTCTCGTCAAATTCAAGGAGGTAATTATGCTAATGATTCTCGACCCAAATCAACAATAAAATGGGTAGGTGTTTTTTTATATTTTTTTTCTTATTTACGGAAATCCGTAAGTGTGAACCAGCCGTATTAAAACGCGGCCCGTCTGTTACCGCGCTTAAACGCACACAAAGAAACGCTAACAATACATACACAACGCAAACGCAACGAAGATTACGATAATTTCATAGGTACCTATTCCCTACCACCGGCGGGGTGCGCGGGCGCACTCTGTCGCTCGCGCGCCTATCCACCCCCGCCGCGCCGCCGCCGTCCCGGAACCAAACAGTGTGAATTTGTCGCCGACGCGTGCATACGCGTTGCGAATTCCGCTCCTAGGTACATCGTTGAGACGTAGGTGCAAAGTGCAAGATGACGGACAATTACTCAAACGTCGAGTTGGTAGAGATGGTCCGCACGTATGCCATCAGTGGAGACAGCCTACGTGGAGCAGTACGGTGTTTCCTCTCAATATGGTCGGCATGTATGCGAGTAGGTACTTAACCGAAAGGTTTGGTGACCATTGGATGGGTCGCGGAGGACCTGTGGCCTGGCCCGTTCTCCGGACCTGACGTCTCTAGACTTTTATTTGTGGGGAGACGTTAAAAGGTTAGTTTACTCGGAGAAAGTGGCAAGTGTTACAGAATTACGTGAAAAGATAATTAGTGCTTACGACACTTTAAAAAGGAATGTGATAGTGCTACGAAAGCTGAAGGAAAACCAGCTACGTCGTTGTCGACTGTGCCAAGAATGTGGTGGTGGCAACTTTGAACATACCTCCGGGTAACTTAAGTAGGTAATTTATTTATTTGTACTAGACTATCATTTTGTAAATACGTTGTTAGCTTAATCAATTTTATTAGTGTAAATAAGTTGATTTCAAATTTTTAACTACGCCAATAATACCTAACATTCGAAAGTATTTCTACATACCTACTTAGCTAGCACATCTTTCCAATTCCAACAAGAGTAAAAAACATTTTTAGATTTACTAAATCGGTACCTACACCAACTAAGGTACTAAGCACCAATAAATTCAATCCACAAATTCAAACAAAATCATTACGAAAACTTTAGGCTGAATTTACCTACGTACAATGTTCAGAGTGTTAGTGTAGATAGCAATAAAGCAAAACTAACATTTTATTACTCATCTGATAACTACCGAACTTAGGTAAGTACAGGTCAGTGAACTTTTCTTTGGCACACTAGTATTGTCGTCGTTAGTAAGATTTCCGTATTCCAATGATGCTTAAAAATTAGTTTAGTATCAAGCGAAATTTATGACAATAATGTAGGTGATTTTCGAAATAAAATTAGGTGAAATTGCTAGGTACCGGTCGCCGTAGGTCATCGCACGGTCGCAACACTGTTGCATTTCGTAGGTAAGACGTCGACTGTCGACTCTTACGCACACAGAGCAGCTGCATTGTCGCTGTGTGCGTACTGGGGTGATTCTGTTTTAAGTGTTTTGAATCAAGGGTTTTATTCTGAAATACTGTTAAATTTCAACAATAAAAAAAAGCAACGCTTATTAATTATAGACCGGTACCGAACTTTAAATTGATTATTTATGTGTTTTATGACAACGTCCTGAAATTTGACGAGGATGCAAAACAACACATTGTATATCCATATGATGATTGATGCATCCATGTCAGGAGTGTTCAATAAATAAAAATGTTTCTACACAGGTACAATAATAACGGAGAGGGCAGAGGGTGCAGTGTTTTGGGATCATGTGTTAGCTTCAGAGGCACAATATCAGAATGTAGCCAGCGCATTAGTTGCTATTGCTAAATCTCTCAAGTTCGACGGCTATCTTCTTAACATTGAGAACAAGGTTTTTTTATATTTTTTTTAAGTAATAGCTTGTCAAAAGTATTATGAAACAATTTTTGTATGACAACATGTCGTTTTCTATTGTATGGGATTCAACTCGCGGCATTAATCTGGTTCCGACGGACGTCAGTGAAGTCAATTTTAAATCCAAGTCGCAATCGACTGCTACATGTCACGCGGCGCGGGCCGTCTGTCTGTCTGCTTGCGCGCGACTGGCGTCCGCGTCGCCTCAACGCCTGGCATCGTCCTAATAGAACACGAATGCGCGATCATCGTAGGTTCGCGCGAATTTTACTCGTACGAACGCGCGATTAAACATATTGAACTCGAATAGGTGCCCTAACTGACAATCGCACGACGCGGTCACGCGACTCAAATGTTTGTAAATCTATTCGCACGAACTTAGTTCGTACGAACGCGCAATCAAACATATTGAATTCGAATAGGCGTTCTAATTGAAATTCGCGCGATGATTGCGTCGGCGGGCCGCTGTGCCCGCACCCCTCGCTCGCTCGCGTCGTCAATTCGCGCGATGATAGGACACCCAGTTTTTGTCATCGCGCGAACACGCGATGCGCGCATCGCTTACTCGCGCGATGATCGCGCATTCGCGTTCTATTAGGACGATGCCTTCTATTAGGACAATGCCATACGTTATAGTTATTTTTGCGTTTGAATGACATTGTCCTGAGGGCGCTGTCAGTAAATGTTTGTGAAATTTTATAAAAAAACAAGCTGGTGGCGTAAGTTAAGGAAAGAAAGAAAGTAGGTTTATTTGGCACATGCCACAAGTGCACACAACAAAAACTTTAAGGGATAATATTATTTATATAGAATATTATCAGAATGGCGCGTCAGCGCCATGCTTCTATTAAGAAGCATGGCGCTGACGCGCACCAAGCTGCAAATGCGGATTGACGTGTTGTTGTGGCGCGCAGATAGCCACGCCGGGCGTGCTGCTGCAGTTCGTGCGGCACTTCCACCGCCTGCTGCACGACGAGCTGCCGCACGCCACGCTCATCTGGTACGACAGCGTCACCGTGCAAGGCAACCTCACCTGGCAGAATAAACTCTGCGACAAAAATATGTTAGTGCATTCAATGTTACATGTTTTTTTAACTATGTGGATAGCTATATTATGGGTGCGTACCTTTTGATATAATAACAAAAGTTCTAATGATCATTTGACCTATTTTCATTTGATGTAATTTTTTATTAGTATAACGATGAAATGATATAATGAATTATTGATATAATTCCAGTGTACCTAATTTTATATGGTCTAATAAACATTTTCTATAATGCACATTTGAACTAATATTCTGTTAGTATAGTATTTAGTTCGTATATTGCTCCTCATACATTCCTGCGTCAGATCCTCTATAGGGTTGGTGAATTATGTGGGTTAGGTTAGGTTAGAACCATGAGCATTAGCGCCAGATCCCCCCTATTGTGGGTGAACCATCTGGGTTAGTTTACGTTAGTACCATGACCATTAGCGCGCGAAGGTGAACGAGCGAAGCGAGCGTGCCGCGGCAGCGGCCGCCGAGCGCCAGATCCCTTCTATTGTTGGTGAATCATTTGGGTTAGATGAGGTTATAACTAGAGATCGGATATTCGGATGCATATTTACCTATAAAGTTTAAGTGTTGACTAGTATGGAGCGCGCGTCAGTATGGGAAAAGGAGTTTATTTAAAAAATAAAAACTAGTCTAGTTAGTTTTTCGTTTGGCTCCAAATAAATTATGCCCAGACATATTTACCATTTTGTTTTAGCATTCGACATTTCAGCACAAAAATACGAATTCAAATAGTTGTTGTATTTTTTTCTCGTTATTTTCAACAAACTTGCCATGTTTTAAATAAATTTAAAATATTCCTCACGATATTTTGAGTACTACATTTTACACTCGTACTTACTAAAGAATTATGAAATTTCGCAATCCCGCGACATAAACTGGCATTTAAATAGCCGCTTCCATAGTTTTGTACCTTTTGCCAGGAAAGAACGTACTTTAGGTAAATATGCACCCGAATATCCGATCACTAGTTATAACAGTATAGTCTGTCTATAAAGTCATGAAAAATATTGAGGGCGCTGCGGTCGTGCACCTAGCAACCCTGTATAGTGTGACTAAATTGATTTTGATACTAGCACATTATTTTGTACTAGAAGCAAACATTGATAAACCTTGATTTTAATGAAAACAATTTTTACTCATAGACGCTTTTTTTAAACTAGATAGAAAAGGTTAAGTAGTAAGTAGTAAAATCCGTAGATCTTATTTAAAAAACCACAGAAACCAAAGATGCGACCTTCATTAGTTTGAGAGTTTTTATTATATGAGATAGCACAAATCTATGGTCTCTGTCGTTCAAATAAATGAGTAAATAAAAGAAAAATGTTCATACATATTTTTAAAACTTTTTTTATTAATGAAAAATATCCCGTAACATAATAATTAATTACTTTCATCATCTGATTTCAAATATTCTTGTTCTGTTATTAAAACCCAATCGATTTCAAAATTTTACGCAGGAGTTCTAGGCTAAATTCAAAATCCAGATCTGTTTTGGCAACTACCTGAAGTTTCCTTAAGGTTGGTTCCTCTTTCTTCACCGAGTAAAAGAATTGAATCTTTTGTCGAAGAGCACATATGTTGAAGTCATCAATTTCATTCTTAGGACGGCCTGATCTGTGTTTGCCAGGGGTTCCGAATTAGCCATCGTTTTTATAGCCTTCATCTACAATACGCTTTACTGTACTCTCAGATTTTCCTGAAATAAAGTTATAAATAATTAATAGTTAGTACAAACTAACAGAAAATAGATACTCACTATTTTAAATTTCAGACATGATATATTTATTCAGATTTAAAATCAGCAGTAAATTTGATCACCAAAAAGTATCAAAAATTTTGGTCGCACTACAGTATGGCCTACATAAATTTGCAATATAACCTAAAAATGCGCAATGTAAACAATCCTTATTTTAGTCTTAAAATCGTATATTTGGTATATTTGTAACTTCTGGTAGATAAAAAACAAACAGTAACACGATTACATACCTGTCATAGCTGCTGTTCGAGCATAAACATCATCCAAATTTGATAAAATTTGTCCAGCTTTGTGTTATAGACAAACATCGCTGATACACTTTAAAAATAATTTCTTGAGCTCCACTCCGATTGGTTTTCTTCATATTTAACACGTTTCTTCTAGGCTTAATCCACTTAGATTTGAAAAGCAATAGAAATGCAATAAATATCGAGTTACAAAACAAGTCGATGACAGCCGATGACATTAGATGTACTTTGATTTAGTGTTGCCCTACTTTTAAATAATGTTAGTTCCTCAAACATTAATTTCATGACTTTATAGACAGACTGTATGATGTTTTCTGATATTTACTTATTCACTACAGAATTTGGGCAGAAAACGAGTAAATATGAAAATTAGGTCAAATGAAAATTAGGTCAACTGAACGTTATACTAAATGTTATTAGAGCAAAATAAGTTTATATGAAATGTAATATTAGATCAAATGAAATTAGGTTATTTGTTTTTATAGCATATGAAAATTATATCATGTGAACGTTATTTCAAGTGGTAATATAGTATCTGTTATTATGGCATATATTACACACCCCTATACAATTAGCTATAAATTTATGGGAAGACCAAATAAAAGATAGATAGACTGTGTGAAAAATGATGTGGCTAGAAAGGGGAAGACTCATGAGGTGACGACTAGTAGAGAAGTTTGAAATGCGAGGCGGTCTCTATCTTACCTAGACATTCGGTATAGGTGTTAGCTCACGGTACGTTACTCATTGTTCGCCTGTCTTGGACTCCCGTCTCTGCCTCAACGTAACCGGCGACGTCTCGGATTTTGAATAAATTTAAACTCAATTCATAATAACGGATGATTGGCGATTTCGGATAAAATGTAGAACATGAATATGATATACGGTCAGTGGGTCGTCTTAGGGGCGGATTTGTAGGAGTTGGAGTATACGCTTAGGGGCACTATGAGCAGAAAAGAAAACAAAAAAATAAAAATGTTAAAATAAATTTTTGGGCCTTAGTCGATTTTCCAAAATCAGAAAAACTCGGGAATGTAAAAAAAAAATGGCAGTTTCGGCACGTTTCGGGTTAACCTTGACCTTACCAACCAGTTTGGCTCTGTATGGTGTCGGACGTAAAGAATAGCACCATCCCATATCTTCCCGTGGGTGTCGTAAGAGGCGACTAAGGGATTTGTCAGAGAATGGGCAGCAGCGTTCTCTGTGCTTTTGTAACAACCGTACTGCGATCGCCAACCCGCCTGCCAAGCGTGGCGATTATGGCAAAACCCCCCAAAATGTCAATGTGGCTATACTTGTCGGAGGCCTATGTCCAGCAGTGGACGTCTTTTGGGCTGAAATGATGATGATGAAAGAAGCTGTTGCTCTAGTGGAAAACTATGAGATGATGTAAAAAAAACCCGAAAAATATTAAGAAAAAAAAATAGTTTTTTTTTGAAAGTCTTCGCACCATAGCGCCCCTAAGGCTACACTCCAACCTGATATACATAAGTAGTGATGGGCGGTTGTAGGGCGTTCTTCGAGGCGTGCGACGGCCTGTTCACGAACTACTCGTGGACGCCCGAGGACGTGGCCACCAGCGCCGCGCTAGCCGGCGCGCGTCTCACCGACCTGTACATCGGCGTCGACGTCTGGGGACGCAACTTCCACGGCGGAGGACAGTTCAACACGCAGCAGGTGAGCTCATCAAACGCAATGGCAGCTTATCTGCCTAGCGTTCAATTGAGAGTAGTCGACAAGTGTCTGTCTGCACCACGTACGCGTACGCGTGAAGCGTGAGGGTGACGGTACTGACGGTGCTCTATTTCGTTTTCGTTTCGGAATAACAGTCACGAAGTGGTAACTGTTGTGACAGGCAATCAAAGTGGTGCATGCGGCGGGCTGTTCGATAGCTCTGTTCGCGCCCGCCTGGACGCACGAGGCAATGGCGAACGAGCACAACCAGGTGGCCATGGCTGATGACATGGACAACTACGGCAAGTTCCAGCTGCGCGACCGCGCCTTCTGGGGCAGCCTGTGGCCCTTCCTCAACACCCGCTTGCCCTGCCATATCCCCTTCCAGACCTCCTTTTGCAGGGGGCAGGGCAACAAGCGTTGGTTATACGGAGAGGTATGTTTACCATCTCCATGAACGTTCGATATTAGAGTCGCAATTATATTTCATATAGGATATATGTATATAGTAGGGTAATATTTAAACGATCGACTTTAAATTCAAAATCAGGCTGTCAAAAATACTGATTATGGCGTACTGAAATACTCAGAAAATCAGAAAGTCAGCGAAAAACTGAGAGCGAACACAAATATTGATAACGTCGACTTAAAAATACGAATTTGAGACACAAGTTATTCAGAACGATTAGCATAATACTTTTTTGTAAGCGAACAAATTTCTATTTGAGTAACAATTTTGCAGATGACTTTATATTCAACATCTGCAATATATATTATTCCAAGAGTGCTGCGGCATAACCTAATCGAGGTGTTTTAAATATCATTAACAACGGGACATTTACCATGTTTATTATTAGTGTCATTGATAGTGTTAGTGACTATGTCAGTTTAAAAACTTATATTTAAATATCATTTTTAGCCAAGAACCAAAGACTCACAATAAAACCCAAAATTAACTAACTTACAGAATAAGAAAACTGATTGGTGTCTGAGTCGACAGCACAGTAAGCTTCACAGTATGGAGCAAAAACCGTCGTTTCACAAACGGGTTGGGGGGGGGGGGATATTGACTATTGTCTGTAGATTTGTTTTTATTAGGTAGTATTTAAACGCTAATCAAAAAATCTTTTTTTTTCGATAAAACATACAACAGTTTTTCTAAAGAAATCGGCATTTTATTTGACACATAAGTTTTGTGATAGGCTTGGTCGACGTAGCATAGGGAATGCATAACCGATTCTGTTTTAAAGAACTGGGATTTATGGGACCTTCTAGCTAAAGAACCGCATTCGCATTAACCGGGATTCCCGGTACTTTAAGTACTTCTTAAAAAATCTAATCAAGTAAACCGTTTTATTTCTGGTTTTGGATTTACACATAAATCCAAATCGATGTTCCGACATGGCGCAAAAACTACTGCATAGATTCTGTTCAAATTTCACTCACATATTCCTTAAATTTGTTTGACGCATCTTTTCGCTGATTATAATGATAATAAGGTTCATTATTATCAACTAGAGCAGTGTTGCTTGTATCTTTTTTTCAAAGCACTGTCCACCAAAATCTCACTAGCACAGTATTCCGAAGACTCGACCATAATCTTATAGAGCGGCCCCACCTAATCTGCGCGCTCCAGGGAATATATCATCATCTCATTGCTCTCTGTGCCTGTAAAGTGCTCATCCTCTTTTGGTATACACAATACACATGCTAGTTGAATGGGGTAGTTCCTGCTTGTAAATACCGCCGTCATTAACACTATTTACGACCGGGAATGTATTATCCCACTCGTTAATAGTGTTGAAGAACGCGAGTGTTAACGAACGGGTACGATCGGTCGAATGCTTCCAAGTAGCATTTGTTCGAAAGTGGCATCTAGTACTACTAATTAGCATGTGTATGTGATGCTTTAAACGGTCGAACACGCTTTAAACAATATCATTAGAAAATTCTAAAAACGAAATATCTTTTTCCGATAGTACCGAAAAGCCGGGTTATGGTTATGAACATCCCGGTTCCTAAACAGGCGCCAATTTCCGGGTTTACCAGGAGTTTTCGGTTCCGGATTGCCCGGGAGTATCCACTAACGTAGGCCCGCTGCGCGGGGTAGGCATGGGCAAAAAATATCGATAAATCAAAATATCGATATTTTCCCATACAATAATCGATATATATCGTCAATATTTTTAATCGCGATATATCGATATTTGATATTTATTTAAGAGTATCGAATTCGTATCAATTTCGTTTTTTTTTAACGCAACTTTGGTTTCGTGTTTATTGATATTTGCTACTCCTTGCACGCTCCTCGCGTACCGTTATCTTTAAAAATCTCGCCACAATCTTTATGAAATGCAATATAAAAGTAAGACTATTGGCTGCGTGCACGAAAATAAATAATATTATTAACCATATAGTTCGGTACGGGCCTCCAAAGGGGCTCGACGCGCAAACCTCCGCTGGCTTGGTATCGATCCCGAAAGGGGCTAGCAATAATGTTATTCGTCATCCTCATAATTTATGTAAATATTTAATATTCTGATTATCAAATATTATGCGTGTGCGTAGGAGAGTTGGAAAAAAATTACATAATACAACGCCATTAAAACATCTGTAGATAGCGCGCAAGTTTCTTAATTTACCCTTATCCAATTCAATTGCTTAAGAGTACACAAGTCGGTCATTCTTCCATACAAACGTAGTATGGTGATTACTCGTCTGTTTGACGGTGTAGGTTCAAACTAAAAATTTTATCAATTGGTCTTGTCATTATCTAGCCCTGTATGGAAGCAAAATTGGAAAAAAAATATTGGTTTGGAAGTTATGAGCGTCGAAACTTCCGTATTACAACACTAATTTTAACTCATCTTTGGGCGTAAATAAATAACTTATGTAGTATGAAAATGGAAAAAGTGAAACCGTACAGGGATAGATAATTTATACAAAACTTCAAATAATTTATTTTTAATACATACATCCAGTAGTTTTCCCATAATATCTATACGGCCCAACTCAATTTATGAAATTAAACGCGCTCATTTTCATGAACGGATCCTGTGTGCTATTTTCAGGATAATAATTACTAGAATAGAAAAAAAAAACTGAAATAGTATTATTACCGCAGCTTACAAACACATATCCAAAACGGTATTTTTTGAAGTACTTCATGTATTAACTCAAAGCGGTTTTATTGTCCACTCACTTAGTATTATTTTCGCAGTCAGTATTTTTTCGCTCGATTTAGTTTTTAATTCGGCCACTTGGAATTTTAGTTGCTAGCTTAGATTAACTGCTTGCCTTGCTAGAATAATTGATTGCTAGTTTAGTTAATTTTTAGCAAACATAATTTACCGCCGCATTAACAGTCGCCCATATATTATTTATTCGCTAAGTTTATTATTTGCCTATATAGTATTGTGGACGTGTGGACAGGTACTGTGTCCGTCGCCGTGGTTCAACTTGCGCCACCAGCAGTACCAGCCTAACGCGGCGCACGGCCCGCACGGCTACCTGCTCACCACGGTCAGAAAGCTGGCCGGCGTGAAGGACGAGGTGCAGTACAAGGACAAGAAGGGCATCATCCGCATCCGCTCCTCCTTCCTGCAGGCGCGCGCCGAGCTGCTCACCGTCAACAAGGAGCTCCTCACCAACACCACCAGCGTCGAGAACGCCTTGTCAGAGTCCAGCCACGAGATCGTTCCCCGCGAATCGGCCCACAAGAGGTCAATAGGTGCCATCAAAGACATGTTCAAATCAAAGCCACTGAAGATATCGGAGCCGGTCGAAGACAGCGCCTCGTCGTCGGACTCCATGCTGATGACGCAGCCGTCCGTGAACCTGCGCCTGAGCCGCAAGGATTGCTTGCGCTTCGGGCTTGCGCGCGTGGCCGGAGAGCTGCAGTGCCTGGAGCCCTACCACGAGGACGCCTTCTCGGGCGGCTCGTGCCTCAAGGTGAACCCGTCCGACGACATGTGCAGTGACCACCGCCACACGCGCCTCTTCTACTGCGACTTCACGTGCCACGAGGGGTTGATCTTCTGCGTGGTCACGAAGAACCTGCGCGAGCACCCCGAGCAGACGCTGAACCTGAAGCTGTTCATGCGCAACGCAGCGGACGAGGAGCTGGTGGTGGTGTTGACGGGCCGGCAGCTGTCGCAGACGGCGCAGCTGGACGGCAGCTCCAGCGGCATCAAGCACTTGTACCCGCTGCGCACGACGGACGAGGCCGTGCTGCGCGACCTGCGCTCCTACCTGCTGCTCACGCAGCCCGGCTTCTACGTGCCCATCGACAACCAGTTCGGCTGGAAAGTCAGGTCGGTGTTGGGCTGAGCCCTCATTTGTGCGTTACGTTGAGATCTATTGTCGAATGAAAACTGAAATCAACACTGAGTTACTGCGCTAGTGCGTTGCATGGCGCAAGCAGCAGCAGTGGCGTGCATCGCCCTCTTGCGTTGGTAAGTGCGGGAGTTAGCCGCAGGTGTCGCTAACAATGCGTTGATCCGTTGTGACGACGCAACGCACCGGTGAGTCCTCAGCCTTACGTGTTGCCATTGCAAGCTAACTATAGAGTATTAGTGTGAGTGTGGTTGTGACTGCGCAGGTACTTCGAGATGATGGCGCCGGGCTCGCGCATCACGTCCGTCAACGTCCGCACGGGCGCGCCCGCCGGGGCCATCCTGCTGGGACACTTCGGCATTTGGAACAAAACGTGAGTTGGCATCTGCAAGCTAATACACAACATAACTCGCTGCACCAGTGAGCACGAGCGCGACCGCTGACCATGAGGTCGTAGGTTAGACTCCCGGGTTGGGCTAAGTGATATTGGGTTTTTCCATCAAGAATTAGCAGCCACGGAGTCTGGATTTGTGCCCGGTTGACGGCAATAGGCTCGCCCCCTATTACATGAGACCTAAACGTAACTGGCGAAATGTAGGTGTACTATTAGGTACTCCTCTGCCTTACCCTTCTGGGATCACAGGCGTGATGTTATGGTGATGATGACACGTGTGCGCACACGCACGTATCGCCGGCATGTCGATGTCACAAGTCGTGCGAGTCACGGCGAGTGCTAGGCAATACAAATGACAGTGTGGAAGTCATTATGTTATTAAATCCATCACTACAAGTTTTTGGTAAACAGGTACGCACGACGAGCAATCAAGCTATACAAAACCAGTATAAGCGGAATGAGAAATCTATACAAAGCGAGGACATGTTATGCTGGAAATGCAAAACTTGATGTGTCGCCGTTTGTACCTCACCTACATATTGCTAATACCTAGGGTTTCATACATTTCATTTTAGATAACCCACCATCATCTTGCTAGCCGTCCCATGTTTTGTGGCTCGGTCATTATTAATTTAGATTAACCAAATGATATAGCCAGATGGTACACAACAATAATGCGTCACGTACGTACTGTTCAATCAGACCGAACAAGAGTTGGATGGAGTTGCCAGATACTTTTGAACTACCCACTCCGAAACTTACTGCGAGAGCGAGAGCTTTGCGTGGTTTGTCTTACGACAACGTATGTGTGGCGCAGTGACGTCACACTGCGCACTGCACGACACAGGCGCTTGAGGTACCAACTACTAAACTTTCTGTGAGACATGTAATCTTTACAAAATACTATTTGTATTGTCTTATAGTGGTAGTTACGGTAGAATAAATCATCATCATCATTTCAGCCCAAAAGACGTCCACTGCTGGACATAGGCCTCCCCCAAGTTTCGCCATATTGACATTTTGGCGGGTTTTGCCATAATCGCCACGCTTGGCAGGCGGGTTGGCGATCGCAGTACGGTTGTTACAAAAGCACAGAGAACGCTGCTGCCCATTCTCTGGCAAGTCCCTTAGTCGCCTCTTACGACACCCACGGGAAGATATGGGATGGGCTATTCTTTACGTCCGACACCACACATACTAGAATGAATACATCAATTAGATTTCCTGAGTTTTATTTTAGGTGCTCAAGCTCTGATCAAGAGGACATTTTGCAGACTTAAAGTATGCTAACATCCGTGCGTATGCCTAATGATTTAATTTCATGATCATAAGCCGGTAAAACGTCTGACAAACAGGACGGAAGCAGCAAACAAAGCATTTATTTCAATTAAACCGTTACAGGCACTTTTAAACTGTGAAGGAGTCGGTCAGTTACTTAGTCTGAATGTTGGAGCTAGTGCCGGTGCCTAAGCGAATGAAGAACGGGCAAGAACCTCCATGGACACTCTTTTGATCAAGTTAGGTATTATAGGTAACCTATATGAGAGAAAAAAACCGGTCAAGTGCGTGTCGGGCCACGCGCAGTGTAGGGTTCCGTAGTTTTTATAACAGCCAAGTGCGGGTCGTATTCGCTGACTGATAGTTTCGTACCAAGCTCTAACTAAAAGCCAAACATGACTACCCACTTAATTTGACTTCCTATACAAACAAAAACTTTTTTTTGATAAAACTTATTTAGGAATGAAACAGCGAGATACAACTGACGCTTAGCGCCATCTATCGACATTTCTATGGAGTTGTTCGAAATTTTCGAGTCAAATACAATTGGTCGACTATTACTCGTAAACTTGTAAAGCCCACTTAAGTGTGATAGTTTTCCTTTAAACTTTGTTATATATAGGTACTACTGCCGTGACATTTGTATTTCTAACTATAACCGTTTAGTCTGTAGAGGGGGGGGGGGGGACACTTGACCCTAACGAAAAATGGTACTTTAAAGCTTGATAAGTCACAAACGGTTAACTTAATTAAAAAACGGTCTTTTCAAACCCCTAATATTTTTGAAAGACCTATCCAACTATATCCCACACTATGGGAAGGACGAAAACAAAAATTATCATCCCCATTTTACATGTAGGGGAATCTTCCTCGGCTTTGTGATAACCCAATATAGAACCAATATACTTATATTGGTACTATATATACACTTGTAAATGCTAAAAGTACTTGTTTTAGCACTATATCGCACTTGGAAATGCTGGCCAAGAAAATGGCAGCTGCCTACATAATATTTATTTAATACATATAACCCTAAATAATTGTTTTTTTCGATTTTTTTTTTACCTCTTTAAATTACAACTTTCTAGTACCAATAGTTTTTGAGCTAAACCGCGGACAGACAGACAGACGGACATGGTGAAACTATAAGGGTTCCTTGTTGACTACGGAACCCTAAAAAACTAGTATACCCTTGTTTAAAACTTACAAAGTTACATTAAATACCTTGGGTAACGCGACTCTTATGGATTTAGTATTCTTTCATATCTTCATACACTTTACACAGTGACCTCAGATTTTATTTCGTCTGTTTCTTCTCAGTGTAGTCAGATACGAAACACCGGCCTCATCTGGTTTTTAACCCCCATCAAGAAAGAGGGGTGTCGCAAGTTTGAAGTGTGTGTCTGTGTAGAGCTGCACCTCTATGCAGAGGTGTATTATCCCTGAGGCAAACTAGGCAAGTGCCTAGGGGCGCGAGGTTACAAAGGGGCGCTGAATTTTTAAATAAAGAAAAATTAAATGCATGACATAAAAATAATTGTGTCAGTGCATATGCACATATTACACAATACAAATATAAACGATAATGGGCGTCGCTAGTCTATAAATTAACACATTTTCTTTGAACTAACGCGCGTTTCTAACGTGTCCAAGACGGGGTATTAGGAAGGTTTCGAGCTCGCTTTTGCAACCTACTGTCTCTCGAATCTTGTAAGTCAACCAAATAACTCCTGTATGAAGGGTGAACACCATTCTAACCTGTCCAAGATAGGGTGTTAACATTTTCAATGATTAAAATGACTAAAGAAAAACTAACTTTTCTGGAGTGGAGGGCTAACACTTTCTTTTAGTTCCTAGACTTTTCCAAAAAACACAAAATTACATAGTAACTTCTATTTCTGTATGAACAAGTATTGAAAATCTAACCAATCCGAGGTGCTAACATTTTTGAGGTGGCTATTACATTTTCAATTCTTAGAAGAACTGTTGGTTCATCCGTAAATAGTAAACTTAACCCTTAAAAATCTGCTTCTTTTTCGTCATCTAGATAGATGACGAAAAAGAAGCAGATTTAAAAAAAAAAAAAGAGAAAATAAAAAAAAGAGGTTCTCTTTTTTTTATTTTTCTTATGTTAAATCATCAAATGACCCCTCCCGCTCTGGGCGGACCGGAAGGGAGTGTCAGACTTGACTGACTAAAACCCATCCATGTTCCTTCTTAGCCCTTTGTGTTCCAGGCCTACGGTATCTCTTTCGAACAGTCCCGTAGCCCTGGCAGGCATCGGCCCTCTCGGACCCCTTCCGATTTGCTGACATCTCCTTGAGGCGCGCGTGAAACACGAACGCACCGTCGGCACGGCCTGTCGTCACAAGACGGACGGACGGTGAGCTAGCCCATTACTCACCGTCCACAGGCCCGCGCCTACGGTGGCCGGGGGCCACTGGTTGCCCCCCGACGCCCGGGGCGTCTCCCGCGGCGGCTGGGACGTGAGGTTCTCTCCCTCTCACGTTCCGCCACCTCCTTTGCTAGCATGACTGCTTCGCAGAAGGAGGCGACGGCTTCCCATTCCCTCTCGCTCCGGACCATGGACTGAACCAGGGCCGGACTCGAGAGGTCGCCGCCGCCAATCGCTGCTACGAGGACACGGCGGTGCTCAGCCCAAGCGGGGCAGAGCTCCACAGTGTGCTCCACCGTGTCCTCCGGCCGATCCTCGCAGTGGTGCGCCCCCGCCCCCTAACTCAAAAGCTGGCGACGCCCTTGTCAACAAGTCCACAATTCTTTACTTCTATAGAGTGTTTAATTAAATTCTATAATAATTGATTATTCCTACATCAGACATCACTTCATTTCATAATAGATTCGGTCAAAAGCAGTTGCAGTTGAGGTTGCTACAAGTAAGTTGTAGTTAAGAAACGCCAACTTCATACTAATAATATAGTATGGGGGCTAGAGAGGCGCCGCGCCTATGAGGTGCTTGCCTAGGGCGCTCTCGACCCTTTAGCTCGTGAACTTGAACAGATTTTTGATTTTTGCGAAAGGTGTTTTAGCACATGCAGCTTGTATTAGCATGTGCTACACGGGGCGGTTAGGGTCGTAAGCTACAACTATAGGTTAGTCTTTAAATGTAAAAAAAATGTAATTCAACACACATAGTACAAAATTAAAGTATTGAAAGTACTTCTTTGCAATTCAGCTTTCTTTGATTGTGTCGATGGTAGTATAATAAATAATATGGTATGGATGGTAATAAATAAGAAACCTTAGACATATAAAACCCCGTGTAAAGGAAAAATAATATCTAAATATTGCCTCTTTACGTTTAACATAAGTAGAATATTTTAATCCAAGCCTCGTTGCGTCTGGAGACAGCAAAGTACATTAAATAGTAGTAAAGCAGAAAATTGTTAAATATTTAATCGAGTAAATGTTACCCTTTGGTTAGAACAGGTCGTTTCTAAGATGGCATTTGATTCAACACTTCCACGCTCTTAAGCTTTTCAAATGACAGTCGATAGATCGAGGTCATTTACGTTCCTATTCTTATTTGAATCGCATTTTCAGTAATTTTCAATACTAACAGAGGAACGGACCCCGAACCGAACCCTGCGGTAACCCCATTTAAACTTTATGCGCAATGAATTTACCCCGTTTTTTTAACCTATTCTGTAATGGTATTTTGATATATAATTCAAATATTACCCTCTGCTGTTTTCAGTATGTAATACTTACTATTCAAGAGCAAGTGCTTCCTCATTCACGCAATCAAATATCTTGGAATGATCACATTGAATGCCTGTTGCATCTTGTCTCTTGTCGCGTTTAAGTTGTCTTTTAACATGGTGACAGTGGTGTTTGCTGTCGTTTGGTAAAGCCTTGCTGTTGACCATCGATCTTTGGTGTTGACCGGGTCGGATGTAATTACGATTAGCATTCATCATTTGATTAATCATTATTTTACAAACACCTTGCTTCCCGGATTTTGTTAAAACCAATCCGATAATTATGATTTTGAGACAATTTTTGTTTACAGCTACAAATCATAAGGCCTGGAGCTTCCTTCGCATTTCAGTTCTCAGCAAAGTCAAGAACACATGAAGTCTACGTACGAAATAAAAGTATTATTATAGTCTTGGTACCATATAGGTGCCCATATTAAACACATGTACATAATATTGTAAACATTATAATAAAATTATGCCATTTTATGTAAAACGAATTTTATACCTACTATGTACAAAGGAACAATAAACATTTATACGGTTATCATTCCTTGTTATGGTTATTCAAAGTCCCTGAGTCCTTAGGTGGACGAACTTAGTTTGAAATGGTTTTCCGGCTGACATATGGAGTCTGCTACTGAGACAATACCGATGAAAAAAAACAAAAACAGTGACGTGTTGTGTGCAGCAAATACCCTTGTACATATCTCTTATCTTTCCTGTCCAGCCATGTATTTCATCCCATATGAAGACGAAGTTTATTGCCCGTCACCGGACAGAAATCTACACTCCAGGCTTCTTCTAAGAATTTTTTGATCTTTCCAGTCGAGCTACTAACATTATTTCTTAAGTATGTATTCGTAGGTATAGTACAACACACTTCAACACGTTATCAGGAAATTGATAATAAAAAGGGAGCAGCAAACGAATAACAAGATTGTATTGTGACAGATAAACGGCGATCGTTTATCTATGGGCATGCATGAGGAACCTTCAAACAACCATGCGGTACTGTTACACAATGCATTGAGTCCTTGATCTTCCTGAGTAGTAGTAGTAGTATCGGTCATCTTGGAGTGGGTACCAGCAGGTAGGTGTTATGTAAAACTGATGAGATAAACGCATTGATTATTCGCCCGATATCGACTTTATAAATACATAGAGGCTGGTGATCATTCGCTAGTCGGTTACTGACATTGTTGTAGGGAATCGAATCTTAAGCAAACAGGTAAGTCCGTATTTACTTATAATTACGGTGCAAGAGAGATAAGCGCCTACAATAGTTTGGTTAACAGGATTTATACTATCAGATTTGTTACATGTATTTCTACTAAAGTTTTGTCAGGCGTTATCATAAGCAGCGATAGCCTAGCCTAGTGGTGTGATCGTTGCACCGCCAGTACGTGTAGCGTGATCTCCGTAGAAACGGGCTGTCGACGTAAGAATCGACAAACTGACACATTGTGATTGTCGATTTTTCCGTAGACAAAATTTGGTCATGCTACACGTGCAGGTCACGAGTTCGAACCCAAGATACGCACCTCTGATTCTTCGGATTCATGTGCGTAGGTATCGTAACATTATCCCATTATCCCTTGCTTCGGCGAAGAATAAACATCGTGCGGAAACCAGCATGACTGATATAATTCTCAACGGCATGTTAAGAGCGTTTGTTTACACCTTACGACATTTCCTAAAAACTTTCAAGTTCTTGTTTTTTGTTTTGAATTGACTGAACTGATTTTAATGAAACATTATACGTATAAGCAGGATACATAGGTCTAAACAGTTACTAAACTTACTACTAAGCTAAATTAGACCGATTTTTTTCGTAAATGTTTTTTAGTATCATTTTAGACCTTTGTATCCTGCTTACATTATAAATAGGAAAGATTTGTTTGTTTGTTTGCATTGAATAGGCTCCGAAAGTACTGGTCCGATTTGAAAAATTCTTTCAGTTTTAGGTAGCCCATTTATCGAGGAAGGCTATAGGCTATATATCACCACGCTACGACTAATAGGAGTGGAGCAGTCATGAAAAATATGGAGAAAACGGGGAAAATGTGACGTAAACGAAGATGCGCCGGACAGCTCTAGCTAGTGCCTATTAAGTTTCATTAAAATCGGTTGACCCTGAACCCAAGTCAGAGGCCCATGGCCGGCATACAAACTCTGAAACCAGGTTAGGCGTTACGGAAAAGAAAGATAATAGATTGAATACTTATATAATTAGTCATTAAGGTATGCAGGGCCATAGTAACGAAAATAACCCTCAATTGTATGAGGAATAACAAACAAAAGGAGGAATAACAATGGAAGAACGAAAACTAATTGCGCAAAGCTTATCTTTAGTGACTAAAAGTATTAGCGAAAGTAGGGTATGGTGGTGTTTGAGCTTTACGTCAACTCAGAAACTTTGAATAAATATGGTGCTATTTACACAAAAAATATTAAATAGGTAACTACATAAGAATAACGAAAGCCTTAAGCCTTATTGAATAGCAACAATATAAAAAATATATTAAATTTTAACTATTTCACACTAGAAACTTCACGCGGTCTCGTAAGTTCTAAAAACGAAGGTGCTCAAGAATTTGTAAAATCCTCACCTTCCCTTTCTGTTCTGTTGATTTATTACAAGCGAACGTTTCAGCCTGCTGTCCGGTTGTCATTCAAGTTTTTAAGCATTTCAAAATAAACCGAAGAATTGTGTAACAAAGTGTGTGTCAATTAATTATATTCAATCTACATTAATAATAAAAAAGTACGTATTATGAGCACTACCGATAGCCACTTTAGCTGGCCACTTTAATCAAGGTATATTTTCGCGCAGTTATATTTCTTCGCGTTATGGTTATGGTCGAAAATTAGCCCAGAGGAAAGTTTTAATAAATACTTACTAATTAATGAAAGAATTTTCGGAATTGGACTCATTGGATCACTAGTTCATCATCATCATTTCAGCCCAAAAGACGTCCACTGCTGGACATAGGCCTCCCCCAAGTCACATTGACATTTTGGGGGGTTTTGCCATAATCGCCACGCTTGGCAGGCGGGTTGGCGATCGCAGTACGGTTGTTACAAAGGCACAGAGAACGCTGCTGCCCATTCTCTGGCAAGTACCTTAGTCGCCTCTTACGACAATCACTAGTTACTTTCCCAAAATTACCCCCTGTGGTGACCGACGTCAGGGTCACATTTTTTCAAGAGGTTTTTTCTGCGGAGGAAGTCTTAAATTATCTAAATTGATCATCGCAGTAGTTCCCCCGCGTCAAGTAATTGATGCAAAGTAGGTTATACAACTAAATTCATACAAATATTTAGCAGGCAGCATCATGAAGCGATCATTGAACCCGCAACAACGTCACACGTTATGTTCACACAAGTCTATTCAAAAAACAAACAAAAACATTGTCGAAATTAAGACTTCCTCGTTAAGTTTTTGCAAGTTACTTAGTTTAAAAAGCAATGATCGAGCATGAAGCGATCATTCGGTGTTCAGGCGTGGCGCGTGACGCGGTGCACAGGTTGTATAAATACCTATTAATTTGACCTAATTGCTCATTTGTCGTCCTATAACAGGGCATTCGTCAATTGTGTAGAGGAATAACTGGAATATCCTGCTGGTTATAATTATGAACGGCAGGCGGGCTTCGAGTTGTAGAGGATCCTCGCCGTCCGGGTCTTTTGGGTAAATGGGTACCGCTTGCTGCATCAAGCCATTGATCCAGCAGACCAACTGCGTCAACAGTCATTACATGCTGGTCATCTGATTTAGCTCATTGAGAGTCTGGTCCACTATCTCCTCCGGTAATTTATCGGCTTTCTTGACTTTGCTGGGCATCAATATATCAAAGTCGTAATGCATGTGGCGCTGAAGGGTTGCGCCAGGAACAGCGTGCTGCTGAGCGCAACGTCGATGCTCTTGCTCTAGCAAATGACGGTTCTGAGCGACGGCAAAGGATAGGAGCATCGCCTCCTCTTCGCCCACAGAGTACTTTTATACGTGGGACACTCAGAAAGTTTTGCGAAACTAAAAAAAATTGTTCTATACGTACATATATTTTTATTAAATCTTTTCAAAGTACTTTCCACCAGCCTCTATACAAAGATTCATGCGCCTAAACCAGTTTTCAAAACACTTTTTCCAGTCCGCCGCAGACACCTCGTTTACAGCCTGCTCGAACCCAGCCAGCGCATCTTCCGGCGACGAAAATTGTATCCCTTTGAGCTGATTTTTTATTTTTGGGAATAAAAAGAAGTCACACGGTGCTAGATCAGGGCTGTAAGGAGGGTGACCCAGGAGTTTGACTGGCGTGCTGTCCAGGAAGTCCCTCGTTTTGAGTGCGGTGTGCGCAGGTGCATTGTCGTGGTGGAGCAGTAGCCCGCGGAGCCCTGTGTTTGGTCGCTTGTTGCTTATAACAGAGAAAACTTCTGGCAAACATTTGGAAGTATACCATTCGGCATTAATGCTTCTTTGATCCCGTAAGGGAATTGATACCAAGTGGCCAGTCAAATTAAAAAAGCTAGCGATCAAAATCTTACCCCCGCTTCTAGATCGCTTCACTTTGGTAGGCGTTGGCTCATTTTGAAACACCCAAACAGTCGACTGGCGCTTGGTTTCTGGGTCGTATTGATAAATCCAGGACTCATCACCTGTAACGATGTCGTAAACACGCCGAGACGAGCCTGCTTCAAATTTGTTAAGCATATCACGGCACCATTCCACCCGGGCCTGCTTCTGAGCATCGGTGAGGTTGTGCGGCACCCAGCGTGATACTATCCTCCTCACGCGAAGATGGCTGTGTAGAATCTCGTGAACGCTTCCCGATCCAATCTTCAATATGTGTTGAATCTCCTGATATGTAATTCGCCTATTGTCTTGGATTAAATTTTTCACTGCTAGCACGTTTTCTTCGGTAACAGCCGTCAAAGGGCGACCGCTTCTTTCGTCATCCCCCAAAGTTGGTCGACCGCGCTTGAATTCGTTATACCAACGATACACGGTTGCCTTGGAAGGGCCTTCATCCATGAATGCCATTTGAAGTCTATCGTACGATTCATCCGGTTTCAGGCGACACTTGAAATCGTATAAAATCATAGCTCTAAAATGTTCCCGGCGCAGATCCATATTTCAGTGAGACACAATACTTTGAATTAACTCGCAAAAAATGTGGAGGGAAATTTTGAAATTGGAACTTACTTATTTTTACTTATAAATAATCATATTTTCGAAAAACATAATAACTGGCCAGTCTCCCATATATAAAAACTTTTTTTCGCAATACTTTCTGAGGGGCCTGGTATATGTCTTCGCCCCAGCCACTCCACTAATTGCTTTACAACTTAAAATAAGTTTTACGGATAAATGCTTGTTATATGAAATTACTCACAACTCCGGTTCGCGCGGTTTTAACGACTTGAGTGAAGATCGACGTATATTTATTCTATGAATAGAATAAACTAACGTCGATCGTCGATTATAATGTACTTAAGTTTAAAAATATTGTAGGTACTTATGACACATGCGAACCTTCCTGAATATTTTCTCTAATGATGATCTTACGAGACATTTTTAATATCAAACACAATGTACATATTGGCGAAGATTTCTAAGTATTTGTACTTGTACTATTATTATGATAAAAAGTACTCTGTGGTATTTGTTGGAACTGTGACGAACCTTGAGGCTTGCTAGACTTCCGGGAACAACTCAATCCTATTGATGCATATATTCTGACTTAGCCAGACAGCATAGTTCTAAAATCGGAATTTTGTGTCGGGCGGGTCCGTCACACTATTAATAAAAAAAACCGGCCAAGTACGAGTCTTACTCGCAAACAGGGTTCCGTAGCCCCAAACATTATAATAACAATATGTTGAACGGTCATTCTTATGTAAATTTACACTCAACAGCAAAACTAAATTTGTGTTTCATAGTATGTTAATGAAAAAAAAGTTACGGCTGCAGTTTGGACATGACGAATCTATAAGGGTTCGGTTTTTTGCCATTCGGCTACGGAACCCTAAAAAACCACACGGTATTCTTCAACTATCATCTGCCGGAGCGCTGCTGACAAACCCCGGAATAACGTGTGAGGGTATACTTAAGTCTCACGGTTGTGGTGGCTGCCCGATTGTAAGACACCCAGAGGTGTGTAAAGTTAGCAAAGCAAAACAAAATGTACGTAAATAAAGAACGACTACCCACTTATTAAAATTTAACAAATAAAAGAACACTTTTTAAGAATGACGTTCTTTTGATAGTCCATTCCGACAAATAAACATATTTTCTGTTGATTTGCTGTGGTCGGAATCTACCTACAGGTTTGATGTTTTGCAAATCATAGTAATGAATCCTCAGTGGCAAGTGTCGGTGTATAATGTGCTATAGATACCAGCTCCTAATTAGACGCAAAAAATAATAACAAACAAGACAGGTGAGTCAAGTATAACAATTACAGCACGTTCAATATCTATATCTACATTCTAAAGAAAAATATACTGTTTTACCAATACGTCACGACTTAATAAGGGAAATAAACCGCGTCGTAACAAATAGCGTGCGATAAAATATTGCTAATTGGTAGTAATATCTTCACAGGCTGTGTACAAAACACTCGGCTAGTTTATGTTATCCAGAGAATTCAAGCTGTGTCTAAGGTTGATGGACGTGAGCTAATGCCCAGCATGGCCAGAGCTACAGCGGTCATGGTGCAAGGTTCGGTGCCGGCCAGAGTAGTCGGGGGATTCCTCGTCTAACCGGATCACGAATCCAATTTATCTAATAAAATTGTAGGAAAATACCGTATAAGTAGGTTCATAACTATTGAACTCAAGGCCACCTTCTGACTAGACGTAGAAGGTACAATCTTTACATAGTTTATAACAAAGTCGCTTCCCGCCGTCTGTACGTTTAGATCTTTTAAACTACACAACGGATTTTAATTGCGGTTTTCATCAATATAATACTAGTATCGATAGACTAATTTACTTAATGGGCAAAAACCTCTTTTAAATGTATATTTGTTCGCCGAATAGCAAAACATGGAAAAACTATAATATGTATAATTGTAACATCTTGGTCACTGTTGTAACCTATGTTTCCAATTTTTATTTATGGACGATTGATTGATCAATAGACAGAATGATTCAAAAGGAAGGTTTATACGGGTTGTAAGGAACTGCGACGTCTTAGTAAATCGTTCTGAAACCCCCTGCGTAGACACTTCCGATGATAAATTTCCATGTTCATGTTCAGAATGATGTACTAAGACTAAAATGCACGTAGGCAAGCGTTTTCGCGTCGGTGTCCCTGACATCTACTCGTTTAATGTAGAATGTATGCCTGAAAAAACACATAAAAATTTCCACACAAACGAAGTCGCGGGTAGCAGCTAGTGACTTATAAAACAACTGATATTCAATGGTATCGAGGACGCATATCATTTTCAAGTTCTGAGAACAACAGGCTTTGCTATCGTTTCAGGTGAGCGTGAGGGGCAACGACCGACTGCATTATCTTGTGAAATAAGGTGAGTAGGTGTTTTTAATTAAATAACTTTTCTTTATTGGCATAAGCTGGGTAACGAATGTAAAGCTACTTTCAGACATTATAAAGTTCCAATACATCAAATCTAAACAGTCATACTCGATAACACTGAGATGACAAGTCATAGAGAAGTATGGAAGACATGCTGCGCTGACCCCAAATAAATTAAGATATGGGCAAGAGAATGATGATGAGACGTGTCAATGTTTTAATTTAATGTGCAGATAGTAAAATTGCGACAGTTTGTTAAAAAAACCGTTTTTCTCGGGTATCTCATTTCAAAAACCGGTTTTCTCAGTTTTTTTTTCAATCTGTATTTATTTATTACTAGCTGTCCCGCGCAACTTCGTCTGCGTCTCATTTTCCCCGTTTTCGCAACATTTTTTATTGCTGCTCCGCTCCTTTTGGTCGTAGCGTGATAATATATAGACTATGTTACTTCTAATACCTCCAAGAATATGTGTACAAAGTTTCGTGATGATCGGTTGTAGTTTCGCGTGAAAGCGTAACAAACAAACTTACATTCACATTTATAATATTAGTAGGCATTTATTTGTTTTACTATTTATGTAGGTACACACAATAGACAGCACAGGAAAAAAAAAATTATGTGTAGGAAGAAATGAAAATGCTAAAGTCTAATCAAAATAATATGTATTTTTACGTTGATCCTACTTTATCGTTTGTTTGGCCTTCAATAAGCTACAACTACTAAAACAGGCAAAATCAACAGTACGTAAAATGAGATCAATAATACAAAATAATTATTTAAATAACGCATAAAATAGAAGTGTTATTCCTCATTTACCAAAACTAAATAAATCTGTCATACTTATTTATGTCTACGCGTGTACTCGTCTCACTCTTTATATACAGACTGAGCGAAAACAAAATGGCGGCAGCGTGGCATAGTTATACATTGCGGCAAGGATCTAAAATAAACGTGGCCGAAGTAAGAACTAACGCCTCCTCGCCGGCCGTCCTTTTCACGTTTGTCAGTGATAATACATTTATTTTTTTATGGAAAATTAAAGTTAAATCAATAACATAAGAGAAACATAACATATCTCTTTCGAACAACCCGCAGCCCTGACAGGCATCGGCCCTCTCGGACCCCTTCCGAGGTGATGATGACTTAGGAGATACGATGATTGCCATAAGGGCGCACCGACGAAACTTGGAAATAATTCCGTTCGTTTAATCCCTTGCTGCATCGTTATTACTTAACCTTTAGTTATAAAGTTAATTTGTAAGAAATTCAAGGATTCACTCTATAAATCATACACTTTAGAAACACGATTACTTGTAGTTTTCTCGATAGAAAGAAAATAATGCCAAAGTAATCTCTAAAAAAGAAATTAACCCTCAGTAGGTACGGCGTAAAACCTTCACGGAAGGTCATCAGCTTTTAAATAATAACAAAACTACATGTTTTCTATAACGTAGGTATACATTTTAGATTTTCAAATTGTGTATTGGTTTTAATAATATGAAGGAAATACCTAAATTAGCGCGCGTTCCGCCCATTATAACTAGAGCTGCCACTCTTCCCGGAGCGTCGCGCGCGTCTGTCTTACGCACACATACACGGAGCACATAGACACCTACACGGTGCGCTCATGAGTACCTAATCTGATCCAGGTAAACTACTACAACTAAATATGTGTTTCTTCCAGGCAGCATGTACACAGTAAACGGGTGCGCGGGCCCGGGGCCGGTGGGAGCGGCTGTGGCGGCGGCGCTGCAGTTCTTCGCGGCCTCGCAGTGCCTGCTGCAGGAGCCCTACCCTGGGCAGGCGGATGTCATCAGTACGTTACGTTATTCATTCATTTATTTATTTACGCACTTTAAATTTTTTTGTAGCCTAGTGGGTCCGATTTCAAAAGGGCTAGCTTTATTCGATTTTTCAATGTTTTTTCTGAGGACCTAGCGAACCATTTTAATATTGAAAATACGCGGTTTTGTTCATACGTTCGAATTAAGGTACGTTACGTAAAACATAACTCGCGCAATGTGATGCTCTCTCATGTGCATGTACATTCCTTTTACATTTATTTACCTGTGTCAGCAGCAATCCAACCGCAACCTTATTTAAACGTTTTTAAAGATCACTGTGATTTTGACAGTGACGCACACAAAATAATTGGGAAATTCTATTATTGATCGAAGGGGAAATGACTGTATTTTTATTTTATCTAGTAGGGGCAAAAACAGGTTATATGTATACGTTTCAATGTTAATATTAAGTTTACTAAAACAAAAAAAACGCATAACCCACACTATTGTCCACCATATCATAACATATATATAACATAACACTAACATCAGCGAGAAGCAAAGCCGTCGTTGAGGATGACCGGCAATTCAACAGCCATTTTTCTGTAAGGTGCAGTAGTGCATGCTTCTGTAGCGGCGCTGCAAAAAGTTACAGCAACATAGATAATAACATTAAACACTACGCGTTAGTTCCAATTATATCCACGCGCCAAAAGATCCACGTACGACTATATGAAATGTGAATGATGTGCAAAGATCCTCGTATGACTACAATCTGATTGTTGCGCAGACGGATCTTCGTTCGACTTCATCGTGGTGGGCGGCGGCACGGCGGGGTCTGCGCTGGCGGCTCGGCTGGCGCAGGTGCCGCACTTCTCTGTGCTGCTGCTGGAGGCCGGCCCCGACCCGCCGCCGGAGAGCATAGTGAGTTTACTCGTTACATATTTTACTTCTTCTTGTTCTATTTCTTACTCCGCAGCTATTATTTTCTGATTAATTTCGTTGCATTCGTTGGATCCAGGATAGTTACATCCTTTCTGCGGGACTGCGTCGAGCCACATTACCTCGGCTTTTCTGGTGGCCGGCACTGTTGATTCTGCCTTCAGGATTATTGCTGTGGTTGGTTAAGTGTGGCGGGCTTGTATTATTCTATTCGTCGTGTCTATAAGATTCGTTTAGAGTAGTTTCGACCAAAACTCTGCCACTTCAACGTCGTTATGGCTTCGGACAGATTCCTCAAGGTGCAGGCGGAGTTGGGTAAACCCATTCGTAATATATTTGTTCATGTTTTTAGATTGATAAAATATTTTCGTTAAACTGTTCACCTCTTTACCGATTGAAAAATATTTGAAGATCGCTCTTAGATTTTTTTGTGAATGACATCTTGCAGTTCCATCTATGAGATTGTCGTCTGTTTAATAAGACAATAGGTCGATATTAGGCGGGATTTTAAATTATTATAGGTACCATTTGTACCGCGTGTGAGTAGAGACTAGTAGATTATAGAGACGAGTTATCGATCGGCCATCTTTGCGCGTGTTCAATGCGTTGTATAGTAATTTAGTAGGTAATAATAATTGGCCACAAAAAGAACCCTATTAAAGTCTACGTGACGATGTCACACTACAAACATTGTGTTTACATTCTTGTTTTTGATTTACTTGAACTTAAAACAAGAATGTAGCCAACACAGCAAAAAATTATAGTGTTCTAATTTCACAAAATAAATTTCCAGGTGCCAGGCTTCCGCTCCACTCTCAAGGAGTCTCGCTACGACTGGAACTTCACGACGGTTGACAACGGCGTGACGAGCCAAGCGCTGGCGGGCGGCCGGGAGAAGCAGCCGCGCGGCAGGATGCTCGGCGGGAGCGGCAGCCTCAACGACATGGTGTACGCGCGCGGGTTCCCTGCCGACTATCACGAGTGGGCCCAGATCGTGGGCCCCGCCTGGAACTGGACCAGCGTGCTGCCCTACTTCATGAAGACCGAGCAGATGACCGACCACAGGATCGTCAACAACAGCGAGCTCATGCGGTATCACGGCACGCTCGGAGATATTGAAGTGTCAGGCACCGATATACCCGATAGCCCTAACACTATACTCTTGAACGCTTTTGAAGAATTAGGCTTCAACATAGTTGACGACATGTCGTACCCTCACAAGATAGGAGCCGGCAAGTTCTCGCACACAATCCGCGATGGACGAAGAGACAGCTCGTTAACTGCTATGCTAAATAAAGTTCAGAGCAACAACCTACATGTGTTAAAAGACACACTAGTGACGAAGATCTTGATAGAGAACAAGTCAGCTGTCGGTGTGAAGGCTCTCTCGAATGGAGAAGAGCTAGTCTTCTTCGCCAACAAAGAGATTATTGTAACAGCCGGGACTTTCAACACTCCTAAGCTTTTGATGCTGTCCGGTGTCGGACCGAAGGATTGCCTCGAAAAGTTGGGGATAGACGTCGTTCAAGATCTGCCGGTCGGCGAGGGTCTCAACGACCACATCATGGTGCTGTACTACATCGCTGCAGACAACGGGACCTGTCCGCAAAATGAACGAGATGTATCCTTCGAAGTGATCAAATATCTTTACGATAGCTCAGGGGTATTGTCTTATTCCGATAGCGTAGGTGTCTATTTGCCTCAGAAGGACGAAGACCCTAACGTTCCATATTTCGCAATTTACCCTACATGCATCCCCCAAGGACAGTTGTCTTACGAGTCATGCACGCGAGGCATTGGGTACACGAATGAAACGTGTATGAAGTTAATGCAGGAGAGTGAACAGAGCGAACTGATAGCTCTGGCCGTGGTGTTGCTGAAGCCGCAGTCGCGCGGGCACGTCACGCTGGCCTCCACGGAGCCGACCGACGAGCCACTCATATTCTCTGGTACTTTTAACAGTGAAGCTGACATGGTCGAGTTTCCCGATGCTGTAAAGGTGGCTCTGTCGTTGGCAAACACGACGTACTTCAGGGAGAAACATGCTCGCGTGGTGGATCTGACCCCGGAGAGCTGTAAGGGTGCGGAAGGCGAGGAGATGATACGGTGCCAGGTGCGCGCGCTGGCCATGACGGCGTGGCACGCGGCGGGCACGTGCGCGCTGGGGAGCGCGCTGGACGGCGCGCTGCGCGTGCGCGGCGTGCGCGGCGTGCGCGTGGCCGACGCCAGCGCCATGCCGGCCGTGGTGCGCGGCAACACTAACGCGCCCGTCGTCATGATCGCCGAGAAGGCGGCGCACTTCATCAAGAACACTTACGGAGTTGACGATTGATGTCACCTGGACCTAGACGTTTTAGTTATTAGTCAATATTTGACTATTCTTACATTTGTGACGAAGCATTTTATTTTTGACATAAGTATTTTATATACATTGACAAAATAATAATATCGTCTGAAATATTGCGAGTATCGTAATGAAATCGATTTGTCATATATATACATATAGGTACTAAACATAATTATTTATAAATTTTTTAAAACCAAAATTAATACCACAATTCTTATGATATTGTAAAAATTGTATTCGTCGAATGAATAAAAAATGTATTTTCTTAATATGTATAGTCCAGCGTACCTACAACGCTACGAAATGGTACCTGAAGTATGGTAGTGAATGTTATGTACTTACGATAGTTTTAAGCGTTATTTGACAGTAGATTAAAATAAAAAGTAATAGTCAAAGTGATTGGTTATAATTGATAGGTTCGCTTGCGTAAGGTGCACTCGTATGTATCAGGGTGGGGTCTGTACACAGAGGTCGACGTCTTGTTACATAATGCTTATGTTTATATTGTTGACCGTTACCGGTTGATTATTGGATCGTATTTATAATGTGATTTATTTTGATCTGGAGTTTCAGTGACTTCGAGTCTTCTTAAGAGGCTCGTTGTGTATTGTGCCATCACTGATAACGCCCACCGCGTTTGTTTTCATTCCTATCAGGTGTCGGTATTCTGCTGATATTATGACTCGAGTGCCTTGGTCTGGTGGTCGCAAACACTACTGCTGAGGAGGTCTCAAGTTTAATTTCCCGGGTCCGACAAATTGATATTGGGGTCTTCCACCAGGAATTGCCATGTAGTAGTAACCCTAATCTGGATTTAGTACCCCGTGGATGGCCATAGGGAGGGTCGCACCCTATTACATGACATACATGGCGAAATGTGGGCATATCATAGACTTAAGTACACTTCTGTCAGAAGACGGGCAACAAAGTTATCCTATAAGGGTTCCGTTTTTTCCTTTTGAGGTACGCAACCCTGCCTGCCGGGGCTGCGCGACTGTTTGAAAGAGATACCGTGGCCCTGGAACACAAAGGGCTAAGAAGGAACATGGATGGGTTTTAGTCAGTATAAGTCTGACACTCCCTTCCGCTCCGTCCAGAGCGGAAGACATTTCACAAGGCAAACCTAATAGGACTCTCGGAGTAGTTTGACGTTGTGCCATTACCTCATTAGATCCATATACACTTCCCTCTTTCACACCTCCATCAATATTCTAACAACGTAAAACTAATTAAACATATTCAAATAAGATTACGGAACAGCACCTAATATTTGCAGACTAGTAAGGTTATCGTTTCTGCCCATCGCCGGCGAGGGAATGCATCGCGACGTAACGATAACGTAATGTGACACGTTACCGTGTGCGCGCATCAGCGATGAGATTGTGTCATACAATATTGATTACATTATTTTACGAGGTGTTATGTAGGTACTGCGAGTACTTGCCATATTGGTCTCGTCTTCGGAAGAGCGACAACCGAGCGTGAGGTCCAGGGTTCGACTCCCATATTATGTGAGGCCACTGCCATACCTGGTAATCGAACCTACTAAGAATCGAATTATGTTTATCTATTAGACATTTCTCAGTAGCAGCCCGAAGTTTGGCAATTAGCCATGTTGTACAGCGCGCAGGAGAGCTCGTTAGCAAAGATGAAATATTGTTTTGTATGACCCCGTAAGATATTCCAATACTTTTTCAAACTTACCGATGACGAGTCTCACAAGATACAGGCATTCATCATCATTCAGCATTTGTCATCATTCTCCAGCTGCTGTTAGCTCGCAGCGATCTCGGCGCTCATCATGAGCAGTCGGCGTGTCTGTGAGCGCTACATACCGATCGCTTCCCGGCTACGTTTCCTCACGAGCCGTCATTTTCACCTGCCATGTGAGGTGTGCTGTGAATCGGTTGAGTGAAATGTAGCCGGAGCCGCATGTTCGGCTTGAGTGACGGCTTCTGTATCGTTCCACATCTAGGTACCTAGCTGATAGTGTTTGTTCAAATTGGTTGGTTATTATTAACATTTTAAGCTCAAATAATTCATTTTTATTTGTATGCGCAAGTCATCTAGCTACGTAAGACGACTGGGGAGGCAGGTGCAGGTGGTGCGCACACGAAACAATTATTGGTCGATCGGTTCTTAGCACCGAAAGTGTTAACTTCAGCTCTCAATGCCCAGAAGTTTCACCGGCCTTAACTGGCGAAGTATGGCTGTATACCTTATAGGGTACCCATAATGTCTACCTGTCTACCTCTTTGCTGAAAACAGGTGTCATGTTATGTTGTAATTGAAAGGAGACACCCAAAACACTGACACTACCAACCATAAAAACTCCCCACAAACATGTAATACATGTTCCTGCACTTTCTAACGCAGGTGCGCACGCGCACGCGCCCCTCTAATATTACAGCTTCCGGCAAGGACCGGTGCCGGCCGGAAGTGCAGCACAGACAAGGAGGCAGAGCCAGCTGACGGTGGGTAACGGTTAATAAGTATGTCTCCGGAGGCACTGGGGTTGTGTTCATTTTTACGACAGGAAAAGAAATCAGTTAGTCGGTTGTTGAGACAGTCTGCTGGCCGACTGCTGTGTATGAATATGTGTCATGTAGATAATTGCATAATTTCTTCAAGTAAATAATATTCTTAAGCTATGCTTTCCATGTAGCTTTAGTATTTATGTGTGTTGATTGTTTGAGGAATGCTTACTGTGTAAATGCTACAAGTCGTCGTTAATTTTTCAGAGGTCCTCCGGAGTAGGTTAGGAACTTGTGAATGCCTGTCTGCCAGGTCACCTACAAATGCTGCATTTATAATTTACGAAGACAAATAAAATGTCGACCGATTTGTCTTTAGTCGTGCTCACATCCATGAAGCATTTATGAATGCCGACCATTTCATGAAGTTAAATCCAATAATATTTATAAAGCTCCGGCTGTTTATTGGACCATCAGTATCCTAGAGCAGTGCTGGCCCAGCGATAACGCCTTGGACTTCATTTTCTGGTTCCTTTATTAAATAATTTCATTAGCTCACTGCTCCCAAAAAGGCGAAAATAAACATCAGTATGAAGACATGTGACATCTATCAACCCGCACCGGGCCCGTGGTGGATTACGGCCTACGGGATCTCATAGATAGGAGGCCTGTGTCCCAGCAGTGGCAACGTTATATGCAGATTATGTAACCATCAGCTTGACATTCCTCAGTGAGGTACCTGCATTAGTGTGATGTTCGTCACAGAGGTTCCCACTACTAATACATTAGTCATCACAATTGTCAACTGGGAAGCATCGCTTATGATGCCGTTACAAGCGGTAAGCGCTAAGCGAGCGGTATAATAATGTTCACTAATGTCCCCATACATAAAACATGGGATATTATATATATAGAATATTACGCGGTTGCTGATAGTTCTTGGTAATTCCAGGTTGATGACAGTAGCAATGTAGCCTCTGTCTGTAGGTAGGACATCATCTGCCTAGCCTTTAACCCGGATTTACTGGGTGCAGGTAAATATCAGTATTTTAAAAGAAGCGACTGTCTGATCTCCACATCTCAGTTACTGGGTACCAACTGGATGGGGCAAGACGAAGCCTTTCTGCCAGCCATGACGGCCATGTCGGGATGAAACAACCTAGTGGTTCTAAAACATGCATTTTTTACTTTTCTATCATCGTAAATCGTAATCCCTTATTATTGTTGGTGTCTTTATTAGTCTGAAAATCACCAATCTGCCTTGTGCAAGTGTGGTAAGAGGTGAGTGGAAGTGGGACATTGCTCACGCCTTCTCTTTATTAAATGAGGCCTTTGCAGCGCAGCAATGCTGTAGACAGGAATACGTTGATATTATTATACAGCCCGATAGAATCTCGCTCTGTCCAGGCCCTCTGATCTATACTAGACCTAGCTTCAGTTCCCAGGCACCGCACATCTCGCGCTAATCTGTCCTCGAACACATGCATCAGTCATCAGACGTAAACACTGCGTGTGATTGGTGCAGCCGCAGCCCGCCTGCGCCCGCGCCGGCTTGTCCAGCGCTTCCGTGAAAGCCGCTTTCTCTGCGTGTGCGACTGTGAGCGATCCTGTGCTGCATAGTTTGTAGTAAAGTTACCAAATTGTTGTTAATTGGACTGAAGGGGTGAACTTAGTAGGTTGTAGGTAGGGTCACCTTTGTTGTTATCCCATTCGTCATTACTAATGCATTAGCAATGGTTCAATCTTTAGCTCGGTCAAAATTGATCCGGTAACTGTAACCAATATAAGAAATCTCACTTTAGTGCTGGTTTATTATAGTCATTCCAGTTCCTGACGCTTAAAGCGAAATTTTGGAGACCTGACACACTAACCTACGCACACCTATCCGATCTGTGGGAACAATACGCACGCGACGCCGAATCTGTTATCAATGAACAGCGGACAACAACAACATAGCGACAGGTGCACCGTGCGCGACTTTCCCCGGCGCGTGGCGCGCGCGCAGCCGCAGTCGCTGCCGAGAGCCGACCGCCGCGCACGCGCACTCCGGAATGCGCCGCCATGGCCGACGCCGAGCGAGCCGACACATACGATGCGCGCCTCACCACCGCCACCGTGTCCAGCCTCAAGTCCGAGGACTCCACCGAGCAGCTCATCTGCAAGACCCCCCAGAAGAAAGTTAAACAAGTGACCAAAGACAAGAGTGTGACTTCTAAGAGTGTTGAAGCGGGCAGTGATGAGCCCACGAGGAGGCGCCTGGTGGTATTCCTGGGGTTGGGGCAGGTGGTGCTCGGCGCCCTGCTGGTGGGCGCCGGCGCGCTAGCCGTCGTGAAGGGCGCCGCCCTATCGCGCGTGGGCGCGGGGCTGTGGGCGGGCTGTGTCGCCGTAGTGGCTGGAGTGGTTGGCGTGCTCGCCGGCATCAATGACTGCTATGGACTGAACGGAGGAAGCAATGGGTGAGTGTCAGGTAGTGGAGAGATCTGTGATGCATCATGCACGTCAGCTATGCGAAGACAGCTGGGAGAGAGCTCTGTCTGAGTGAATCTATTCCGAGTCGCAAGTTTCTACCGCAGCGATATGTTTGACGCAACAGAGCATGAATTCGCGCCTGTGAAATGACTTTTGCAATAAACATAATGTTATAACGACACAAATTAAAAATTAACAAAATAAAACATGAGATTGCATGCGTTGCTTAACTTAACTTATAAACGATATGGAAGCGTTTGTTAAAAGAGAAACTGTTGTTCACTACATTCTTGTTCTAACTTAGATGTAAATTAAAGAGAAAGTTAACTTTTGCGAAATAAATAAACAAACAGGACGCGAGACTATCTAGACTAAATGCTAACATTTTAGACTTTTACTACATAAAAATTGATGTCAACAATATTATTAATGTTCGATCGATAAACTATCTGGGGCTTAGCTGGCGGTATTTTTTGCATAACTAATATTTCTTGGCGCGAGGAACGGCTTTTACTGGAGACTAAACTAGTTTATCAAAAGCACGAGCGATATGTAAAAAGTTTGATCCACTAAAATACTATATAAAAAGTATGTCATCTCGTGAACCTTATCCAGTTATAGCTGACATGAGAAACCGAGAAGGTTTAAACAACAGACAGAATAAGAACTCACTCCTTTATCCCATGGAAATAGGCAAAGAAACATACATGGACTAGTTCTAAACGCATAAAATAAATAACAATCTGATTCTAAAATATACCGATTGTCATGTAATGAGTGTTGTAAGAGATCTTCCTCGCAAGTCATAGCACGCGCATCATTAGCTGATCGGTCGCGTGGCGCAACGAATACTTAATCTATATGCAAACATTGTGATCTATGCCTTACGCAACTGACCAAATAAACACAATTAATAGGCCAGCATTAATTAACTCACCTCACTGTAAAACTATAAAATAACAAAAATCAGGAGAAGTTTGTGTTATCCTGCATAATCCCAGTGCTGGGCAAAGGCCTTCCCCACCCAATGGTTCCACTTCTTCGATCCAGGGCTACTGAGAACAACTGGTCGATAGTGTTGTCCAGCACGTCCCGCTACATGGGTCATGTTATATCATCATTCAACATGACGGTTCAGATACCACCAATTCTAGGCTAAATTTAATGTTAGAAAGCAGTTTCACCCTATAATACATAGTTGTATGTGTGTAATGAACTGGAACTTATAAACAACTCAATCATAGTTTAAATTACTGCTATAACAGTTAGAATTTACGTAGAACTTACAAAAGTCTGTCAAAGATTCCATTAGAAAACATGACACTTAAAGCGAGTTCGAAGATGTTTCCAAATTAATAGCTAAATGTGTATCGAAAACCACCATGAACACAACATAATGACCTGACATCCATCAGTTTGACGGCGACGTAGATGACGCAATGTTGGTTCACTTTCATAACAAATAGCTACAATTCAACAGGCTTTGAACCCGTGACCTTTCACTCAGAGACCGACATTACTTCGAATGTAAATACACAGCGACGAAAACGTGGTTCAATTTAACAAATATTTTGAGAACTGAGGCTTTAATGTTGAAAATTTAGAGATCTCAAAAATTAAATTAGGGAAATGCAGTATTTCTACCAAAGATGTGGAAGACAATTAACCCAACCGTACATCACAACTGAACATGCCACTACAGCTAAAGATTTAAATAACGATGTAAACACAAACTCACAAACAATGTGATCGTGTCATATTAATCGTTTCATGGCAAAAACCCGCCAAAAAGAAATTTGCCAAAAAAACTAGACATTTAACTTTTGAATTAAAACCATTTTTTTTTTAGAAATCGCCGTCGAATCGAACAAATGACAAGGCCTGCCCGACAATGCGGAAAAGCCGGATATGTCAACAGTTATAAGGATTTCAACCCTACTCATACTGAACAGCCTAACAACTTGCCAAGGTCCATAAACCTCAGAGCAAAGGAAGGAACTACCTGAAAATTAACAGGTTTTCGGTGTTTATTACTTAACTTGATTATATCGTCAATACAATAGTACTCTCCTCTCCTTTACAATAGTACTTGTACTTAACAAATGTACTCATGTACAAACTACAAGAAAGCGTGTTTACCACGACGACGACGACGGTACATAAATCCTTCTTCAGTGAGGAAATAGGAAATTAATCGACAGCATTCCGCAAACCCGTTGCTATGGCAACCAGCTTGTTTGATGAAAGTCCAGCGCTTTCTCTCGCAGTTCAGTTGCATCTTGTATCTTATGTACTTACTGTGTTATATAACATGTAAAGGTCGCGTGCCAATGTGTGCTAGAGTTTGGGTGATTAAGTGAGGAAAATTTGGGCGAGATAGAAAGAATATTCGAGTTGTTTTGCTGTGAGATTTAATGGATAATCGGTACGAAAATGAAATACAAAAAAAGATAATTAAATTGTAAATATGTATAATTATTGTTTGTATTATTCCGGCTAGTTAGTAACAAAACGTTTTTTAAAGGACCGGACGTGATAACATAACATTGGGTCTAATATAAAACCCCGAGGAACATTCATAAAGAATCTATATATAAAGGATTGCTTCGCAAAACATGGCCCAATCTACAAGACAAGTTTCAACACTTAGGTATAATCAATAGTAATTATAGGTATGCATTGCCCCAGGTTGTGAAACAATCCGAGTTCCATTTCTACTATTATTTTCTTTAATAAACTTTTTGCCTTAACTGAGGAAACTGACAATAAACTTCACACATTTCCTCCTTCGCAATTAAAAAAAAATCATCGCCGTGTACTCTGAGCATGCGTTAGACCATCTACAGCGGAAAGAGATTAAAAAAACATTATTTACGAGAGAACTATGCAAGTGTTAGGTAGTAACTTGTATTTTATAAATTGGCGCCAGATATGCGAAGTTTGATGCGCTTTAACTTCTCGGTCTGTATTCTTCTTAGGTATTAAAATTAGGCCCTGAATTATCACTTACTGTAAGTATGTAAAGTCAGTGAGCAGCATTACCTGACCCATTTACCTCTTTTTTGCTTTGTGAGATGGGTCAGGTAATCGTGCAGGGCACTGTACGTGAAAATTACGTAATATAATTTCCTAAAGCCTTCTCTTTCCTTCTTTCTAGTGTTTTGTTTAGCTGGTGAAACAAAGTCAAACTCGCCAGCAAAATGCCTAAATAACCATTACTTTCTGAACGTCATTGACTAAGCTGTTACTGGTTGCATTTCGAAATATGACATTCCACTAGTGTCATCAATGACTCTGCTAACCATACGACAAATCAGAGTCATCCTAGGACATCACTAATTGCTCGAAAAAATCTTATCGCGTCCACATTTCTCACTTCATATCTATTGAATTCCATTATGTCCATGTACGTTTCCTTGCAAGAAGTACCCATATCTAGATGTGCGCGGGAGCGTGCCGTGTTCCGCTGCGCGCGCGACTGTGTGAGCGCATATAACACATGTACTAGGGTGCACTAGTACCAAGCATGGGTGTAGTGTACGGATGTATAGTGTTTAGAAATGTTTAAGTGCACTAAAAACCTATCCAATTTGGTCTCTCATCTCAACTTAATTGCCAAATTGATTAAGTTATTATCATTTTGGAAAGGCCTGATAGGAATGTTAATCAGACGATACAACTGGTTTTCTGTCTAGAGGCTTACGTAGGAGGAGTTTAGAGGCCTTCAGTATACAGGGTGTAACAGAAAGGGTATATACATACTTAAGGGTGTGCTACTGACCATCAACCTGAACATGTTTCTTCATAAAGAAACATCGTCATAGCGAAACAAATATCAGCTGTCCCATACATTTGGGTCGAAGAGGTATTGAAATTTTATATGGGGCTGCAGATAATTTTTTCGTTATTACGATGTTTGTTTGTGGAGAAACATGTTCAGTTTGATGGTCTGGAGCACACCCGTAAGTATGTATATTCCCTCTCCGTTACACCCTGTATAGGGGAATGTCTAGCAAACCTTTCAGGATGTCATCATCATCCCCGATCTCTTTTTGGGGTCGTTCATTAGGTATTGTGTGGCTACATGTCATTCTCTTCCACACATCTTTGTTAGCTATTGTTACTTTTCAGAATGTAATATATACTGGCCGAAATTTCAATCGTGTATGAGAAGGAGAACGTTACTCACTGATGCATTCAGTATGTAACATTCTCAAAGGATATTAGTTAGTGGAGTCACTGACTCTACCTCATCACTCTCGTCAGCAGACTGACCTACGTAACTCCAAATCTTCCTTCAGTACCAGACAGAACACAGTGTATGTAGTCTAGTTGTGACACGGTGCGCGCGATGATGCGTCTAGGGTACCGTTGCGCCCGCGCCGCTTCCTCGTCGCTGTGTGTTGATCCATGCTGCGCCGCATAGTCACGTGTCTTGTACTGTTAACACATTGTGTCGTAGCTGGGAAATACTTCTGGTAGCTGTGAGAGATGCTCATTGATTTGCGTTTGTAAGCTTTTTGCAACTAGGTATTTCCTTATTGAATGGTGACTATTTATGGAGATATAACAATTTGGAGATGTTTCTCAAGGGGAATGTTAAGAAATGGTTTTGTTTATGATGTTACGACGAATATTAACAGATAATTTTAACAATGATTCACGGGAGAGTACATAAGAATGAGTAATTAAGAATATTGTAGAATGAACTGATCTTTAACTTAAAATTAGATTAAAAGAACAATGTCATCCATCAGCCACAGTGCAAAATAAAAGAAAACCTTTTCTCAAACACTGAAATCATCTACTTAACTCAGATTAATCAGAGATTTGTTTACCTGAGCGACATCTCCAGTGTTTCAGTCCATACGTTACATGCATCGTACACAGACTGAAACTCTGTGTTTGCGCAACCGGGCGTGTCGTGAGATTCACACACTCACGCGAATTAGTTTAGCGAGCTCCTAATATTAATTACAATGTCGTGTGTCTGCTAATAAAATGTCGAAACCTGTCGTTGCAACATTTAGGTATCTCGGGAACAAGTTGAATTGTAGCGAGTCTGTTGTCAAGTTGACGTCCGATACTGTTATGTTAAATACGTCAAATTGTCGCAGAGATTAAGCTGTTTTGCTTGGATTGGGACAAGTCGGTCAGCTTAGGACTCGATCGCGATCGACAGTTGACTGACTGAAATGTTTTGTGATTTGGCATATCAATCTGCTCGGCCTATTTACGAACCAAACATCTTAAAGTTACCAAATAGTCGAGTTTTGGTGAAGCCAATCAAACTAATGTGTATATATTTATGTATAAACTATATAAAAATCGGTTTAGGCTGTGTTTTATCTATCAATCATCATCATCTGCCTAGCCTTTTCCCAAACTATCTTAGGGTCGAATTCCAGTCTAACCGGATGCAGCTGAGTGCGTATTTTACATGAAGCGACTGCCTATCTGACCTTCACAACCCAGTAGCTGGGTAATACGATACCCCTTGGTAAGACTGGATGTCAGACTTTCGGCTTCTGACTACTCGTAACGACTATCAAAGATCTGCAAATGACAGCCGGGACCAACGGCTTAACGTGCTTTTCGAGGCACGGAGGAAACTCGGTATGTAATTATGGTCTCCCATCAACGGACCAACATCGGCAAGCACGGCTTAACTTTAAATATCGACCCGTGCGGCTGTTATTATTTTGCCACGAGCTCCTTTTGTCAATCAATGAATTTAAGATTTTTATTAAGTAGATTTGATTAAAGATGAGATGAATATGAAATCAAGACACCTGTAACTACATGTGCAGTGGCTTGACGAGACAGGAAGAGCCCGCACCTGCACCTGCAACTAGTATTCCCACGTAATACTGAAGCTGCCGACAGCCGTCACGCGACGTGGGGGAAACAAGTTATTATCGTGTTCATACGATACGGTGACAACTTGTCAACTGTTGCGCGTACGCACTGGAGCAGTGATCTCGCACGCCAGCGCCTTGTGGATGAAACATACCTATAACTAGGTTATTTTCATTGGGAAAGATTAATGAAGTCAAATCAGATCAAAAGTATTTGTAAAACATATATATGAATATTAATCGATTTAATTTGGCTCACTGCGTCTTATCTAACGGGAAACAGCCAGTGAGAGTTACTTAAATTGTCTAAGGAGTTGTAATAATAGAATTATACAAGGTGTTGTTTTGCATCCTCGTCAAGTTTAGGAAGTTGTCACAAAAGACATAAATAATCTATTTAAATTTGTGGTTCGGGACGAGAATCATTAGCATAGTTACCTCCTTGAATTTGTCGAGGATGTAAAAAACACCTTGTAGATGTTAATAGCTACTTCCTCAGGAGCTCAGTGGTAATCTCTCCTCTGAAGATAAATCTATTCAGTGTTTAATTCACATGAACTCGCTAACGAAGACTTTAAACTATCCACTAGTCTCTGAAAACTGTTTCCGAGAACTACTGATAAGTTATGAAGACATTCACTCCGTTGGTGATTCAAAGAAGCATTCTAAAATCTTTTAGCGGCAATACATTTGAGGTATAATGAAAACCTTTGTTGTCTCGAGTGCAGTCAGCCCTAAGAGCAAACAAGCAAATACAATTAAACCAAGCAAGCCCAAAAGCAAGCCCAAGAAAAATCCAATAAAAAAAGCCTAAAAGCCCTATTTGCCCAAGCCAACCCTACCAAGCCAATACCAAGTCAGCCCTAGAGTCAAACTTGCTGCCTGGAATGACAATTTTCACCGGAATTACCAAGTAATGAAAAAATCCAGAACGGAGTAGTTACTCTGACTTCCATTTCATACTTCAACAAAGATTTTTTTTTCATAGAATGGGAACTACCTATATGTACGTTACAAATATTATCAAACTAATAAATTAAATAACTAAAATAACCAAAAACTATAAAAGGGTATCAAAAAACCCTGTCAGCTGGTAATGTGCCCAAGAGACTGGCAGCATTGCCACGTTATATGGCAATACTAAGCCTCTGGCCAACGTAAAAGCCAGCCCTTGGGTCACGGGAAGCGTTTTGAAGCACTCGGACTCCACGGCCCCAGAGTTTCAACCCCAAACGGCTCGAAAGTATAGTTATCACAAAGGTTATTTAGCCGCTTGAGGTTTTCCGCAGCCGCAGCGGCAGCGCCAGCATAGCACAATGAGCTTGGAAGATGTGATGGCGCAAGTGTATCGACGCAAGTTGCGTCCCATACTGAAGGCATACCCATCTTCCAAGGAAACAAATACATGCCGTCCGGTCTTTTGCCATCGTTGCGTGCCAACCCATTGAGCTCTAAGAAAGCTGGAACACCGTCAGTAATAAGAGCTCGACGGATGATGTCGTTTATGTTCGCGTGCCTCGCAACAGGGCCCGCACTTTGACTGCATGACAGGCCGTGCTGTCCGAGGCTGTTGACAGCTTCACCACAGTGACAGCGATCCATTTTAAATGGCTAATGAAGTGTCTGATAATTTGATCCATTTTGTCCAAGAGATGTGGGTATAAAGGGGAAGGGGAAGCACGAAGGAAATATTTTAATTTAGGGCCGAAACAACGATAACGAATTGTGGTTGTGAATGATGATTTGGAGCAATCTTTCCAAAACATCGTTAAAATTTTGAATCTTTTCCTAGATAAAACCGGGAAAAGAATTGTCATGGATTGGTGGAGACCGAAGAAGACGCAGAGTGCTTTTGTCAATTATTATGATGTCAGGGGGCTATTGCGTTAAATTTGGAAATAGTCGGCTGTCTGTCGGTACTGTCCTCTACATAGATATAAGTAATTCGCATTTGGAAAGATTAAGGTCAAGGCCAATGCAATGAAGTTATTTTTTTAAGGAATTTTGTTAATTTACGGTATCTACATCGCCTCCCAAGGTTCCATCATCAAAATACCAAATGTTAAATTCAGAATTTAGCTGTCGAACAATTGGGTGAATATCTTCTAAAAAACTTCCATTTCTAGGTTTTCTGCTATAATCTCGCATTTGACAAGTGTCTACATAACACTAGTCACATACTATCAACGTGAAACATGAGAGGACGCTTCTACGAGTGTATGTAGCGCATCTTATGCTTTCACTCGCCCGCGACACGTTGCATCACCCGCACCAATCTGTGTCATAACATCACCGCATCACGGTCCATTTTCAAGTGGCAATCGTGGGAGAAAATAATTAGCTTGTAAAGTGCCGAAAGGGAGATAGTGGCCATCGATGATGGATGCTGCGTTAGCGTCGATTTAGTTAAGATAAACTGTTAAATGATTGGCTGAGCGACCACGGAGGCTGTCGTGGAATCTCGTAATAGATGCTCTTCACTTAGTCAGGATTTCTATTTATCTGTAACGAGTTTCTTTACGAGGTGATGTTGTGTTGGATGCTGGGGCTGAGTGCGTTGTTATGATGTGATGGCGGGTCTTACGTCACGAGATCACGACTGATCAATTAAGAGTATCACAAATAAACTACACTTATGATGCCAATTGTAAATACTGTTCTTGTTTTTGTCAAAAATTTGATATGGGTATCTGATTTGCAAACAAACAGCATAGTAATTTTTTTTTTATAGCCAACAAATTCATGTTTCGTATCCCACTTTAATATTGGCGAGCCACAATTGGGGCCAGAGATATTGCCATCAATCTCGGCGATATAAAACTAATAATTAACAGCGGTGCGATGGAGAAAGTATCGACGGCTCGGGCGTTTGATGAGGATGACGGTGTGCGGCAGACGGTGTGCTGTACACCCTGAGGGCATTGAGAAGGTTTATTCTTTGTGGTGGGCCATAATATGCCGCCCATAAAAACCCTATAAAAATTGGCTATTCGTTGCAGGGCCATTACTTCTTAAGTTCTTAGTATTGGAAATGGTCATACATAATGCTTGGTCCGGATTGGATGTTAAAGTCAACGTCAATACATTCATTTCAGTTAAACTATTTAGAACAGGCATGAACTGACTTTAAATACGAAGACGTAACACATAATATACCAACCCGCACTGGACCCGCGTGGTGGAACACCGCCTAGTGTTTATTTTAGAGGCCAACAGGAGGGGTCGTCTATGAACGTTATAGCTGATTATGACTGTTATACAAACTACCTACTTACAAGAACTTTTGGATGGGTGGATAATTATTGATCCTTCAATAAACAGCTAGGCAGGCAGCTAACTGATAAAACGTCATATTTTCACTAAACGTTTCATCGACATTATTGGTTAGTTAAATATAATTGAATGGACAGACTGCAGACTCATTAACTTTCGCTGCACAATTACCAAAGGTCACGGAGGTCAAGTCGGAGTCACGACTCCCAATGGGACTAAACATAAATACACATGGATCTGAGCAGAAACTAGGGAGAAGATTTCTATTGGCTCTACGTTAATGGCTTATCATTTTGGTACTTAAATTATATCTGCCTCGTGGAGCTAGTGTTTTTGTTTTTTTTTTTTATAGGCGCTACTGCTGAGCATGGAGGACCGGTTCGATCCTCAGGTTGGGCAAAGTAGTGTTATTGTGTTTTCAATTAGGAATGTGTCAGTAGAACCATGGAGTACGGATTGTGCCTAGTTGCCAATAGACTCGCCCCCTATTACATGGGACTTAAAACATAACTGAAGGTTCGCACTACGGCAATACTCCTGCCTAACCCTTCGGAGACTTACAAACTTATGTAATATATCTATGCTAATGAATGTAATTTATTGCAGGAGTCCTCTGCTGACCGCGTTCCTGGCTCTGTCGCTGCTGTGCCTGGCCTGCGGGAACAGCGCAGCAGTACTGGCTGCTACCGGGCTGCAGCGCGACTCCCTGAGACAGCCCACCACGCACGCCAGCTTCGAGGTGAGCACATGATGGAGAACATTTCACAGAGCATGCGATTTATTACTTTCGGTTGATAATGCGTTGATTGTAACACTGTCGCACATTTCACCATATGTTATAAAACCTTGTGTGATGACCTAGTGGCGCTACTTTCATACAAGCCTAACAGCTTGGCTTGCCCTTATAACCTTTTACTCTTCATGATGTTAGTGTTTCTGAACAGTCTGCTCTCCTTATGGGCTTGCCGTATTGTTGGCCCACGGCCCACGCTACTGTTAATGACCATCCATTGAATCAGGATTCGAGTGAATTAAAAAGAGCAAAGATTTTGATTATTGAAGGGTAGTCAGTTACTTCATGAAAAATGGCAAATACGCCAAGCAAGTCTTTGAAGAACACACACCGACAAGAACACAGTTAAGTTTCCATGATAAACAAAACTTATAATTAATCAAGATCTCTTCAGTACCAACTGCTCAAGAATAGTGAAACTTCTAACCAAAGCAGATAAAATATTTTCCACTTGGAGTGCTTCAATAATTGATTCAATTAAACGTTATCAATATTAGCATACAATCTGACATCACATCGCAGCGAGCTATTTATTGCTCGGCGGTTGTGCAAGCTACTGGCAGATAGTTACTGGCCGCCAGTGCTCGCTACACTTGCTTGCATAAATATCTTGCTATCAGTCGCGCCTATTTGTACTTCGAGATGTTCGCATAACATAAACAAATTCAAAAGGACCACTTATAAACGAATGTTAAAACTGCTACGCAAAACTTAATTAATAAAATCACCAAAGCCGTCCTAATAAGCTTTAGCGTTAAATAATGAATATTATTGTAAAAGGATAATGAGTTTCACCCAATGATCTAATCATGTGGGTGTATGCCTTAGCATAGCATAAGCATAATCGGCCTGTAATGTCCTGCTGGGACACAGGCCTCCTCTCTCTATAAGAGAGATGGCCACCACCACGCGGGGCCAGTGAAGGTTGGTAGATGTCACATGTCTTCGAACTTTTAGTTGTAGGACATGCCGGTCTCTTCACGATGTTTTCCTTCTCCGTTTTGAGGGCAGCGGGGATGAAATAAATTACATAAAGTAATGCGCTTCGTACTCGTAAGTTGTGGCTGCAACCACTGGGCCACCGCTGCCTCACCTTTATCGCCTTACCCTTCGGTAAAATGGGCGTAATGTTATGATGGTATATTCAAATTTTACAATTTTACCAATACGAAGAGGATGAGCATGATGTTAATCAGCATACTATTTATATCATCAATTAAACTTTATGTGTGCCATAGATTCTGGGACGGGTAATATTCATAGTTATTTTTGTAAGATTAGCACTTTTGTATTGAGTCTGTCATCTGGCAACCTCTGAATTTGTAAAGTAAGATAGATATTTTAATAGAATGACATGCCACTCTACCACAATTGATTATACTCTGACAGTGATTACGTAACCGTACCACGCTTTTAGTTAAATCAGTGAGAGGGAACACCATTACCTATAGTTAAATATCGATAGATAACACGCCCATGTTTTAAAAAACCGGGCTTCTAGAAATAGCGTAGGGAACAGATATTTGTCATCGTCATCATCATTCTGCTGCCCTGTCACAATGTATTCGCGGTAGGCGCAGCATTTCTTCTTCATCATACTTCTCTACGTACTCATACTCGTTATCACCATAGATCGGAGTAGGTAGATTGATTTTTGGTACTTGTATCATAAATGCACACAGAAAGAATAACATGGATAAGCCATTTTTAGTAGCAAGTAATTCCGTTATTTCTGCATTCAATTAAATATTGTTAATGTTGGTAGTGATATTATTACTACTCAAATAAAAATTTAAAGGAAGGTATCAAAACTAAATTAATTTATTATTTATGATAGCGCTGGCAAATAAAAACAGTATCACAGACAAAAAACAAACGTCATATCAGCGGATGAAGTAAAAAAAAAACATGGATTGACGTTGTCATTAAATAAATAAGTGATTTCGCATTACATTATAAAATTTTATTAAATTATGTTTTGTTAATTTTAAGTCGCAGGAGGCGCAGTTTTAATTTGTATTTTGAACTATGTGTATCTTGCTGTAAAACTAAGTTTTGTGAATCGTTATTTATTGTGAGTGATAAAAAGTGTTAACAAGATGTCTGATCGTTATCATTTGAGACCCCCGAGCCCTCCTCCTTTTACATTTATCTGTTGAATAATAAAAACAATCGAATTATTTTTAGCCTTTTTATGGCCAGAACTTTTTATAAATTGTTGCACTTTAATTTCAATCAAATCAACCAATTCCGGAGGATTGTCCATATTAACACGTACGTTTCGGATCAATGACCCCCATTCTATCTACCTAATCCGATCTTTAATTATCACACAAGTCACACCCTTTACGGTTACTTAGTTTGATGTACAGAAAGCTTGTGTAACGGTTTCGTGAAGAGTCTGCTTACACCTTGTAAGCACACCTCCACATCACTTCAGTTGAGTTCAGGTTGAGGAAAAGATACCAGATGGACAGATAGGGTTACTTTCACATGTGTGATTTGTTTGTTTGATTGTTAGGTACGAGTATGGAAGTATGGATTGTGTAACTCAACAAGCGCGCTTTACAGATTCCCTTTTTCCCAACAATATAATATTTATATGCGAAGAGCACGTAACAGTACGTCCTTATATTCTAACATATTGCAGCACAGCACACATGCAGTTAACATATCTCACGTATTACCTAACTAGCCACTTACTGGGAACTTACTCCGGGTTACTCAACTTTTAGTACTTGCATTAAGTATTTCCTTACTTTCTTCACTTATTTACTGACAGATATTTAGTCAACTAACATTAGGCGACAGCTAAATGGATGAATAAAGAAAAAGCACTATTGCATTTCGATCGCTAAGCTCAGCTCAGGGAGTTGAAATTCCAATACTGCAATAAAATCCAGGTGTTCAATTAGTTATCTCTTGGAGTTTGTGAAAACGTACGGGCATTAGATTACGTACTCAAGATCCGAGTATTTGTTGAGGTCGTCAACTTCACATTCACTAATCATTCCTCCACTTGGGAAGGCAATCAAGGGTGGGAAAAGCCTTCAGCAGATTCAAGTTCTGACGTGAGCGCTCACCGCTCTTTGCTAAGCGCGAACTTTGAAGTATCTCTGCCTGCTATTGCTGACCCTGAGGTACTGGGATCGATAAGGCTTATAAACCTGGAATTTCCAATTAGCAGCCCGGAGTCTAGATTTGTCCCGGTTAGTGGCAAAGGTAATAGGCTCGCCCCCTATATCATGGGACTTAAACATAACTGGTGAAATGTGGTTGCTGACACGTGAGTTTGTCGTTCATATACACCTCTGCCTAACCTCTCAGAGATTACAGTCGTAAGGTTATGGATCTATGTCGTTGTTTGCGTTAAGCATCAGCAAGGATGTTGGAAGGTCGCGGGTGTCATGTGAGCTAATGAATAGGACTGGCAGAGTACAGCGATTACATGCGCGACGGATTGTACCAGAGCCATGCACTGGCAGCCTTGTTCCACATAGCGGAGTCGTGACGTCTTATGTATTAGTAGTTAGAAGTAAATAAACGTTTGAGAAATGAGGACGCCTTATTATCAGAGATCGGAATAGGTACAGTATATTTGCCCAAACGTCGAGTAGGTAACTAATATGTGGATAAAATCACGAAATAATTTTTAAGTGCCCAAAATAAAGCTGTTAATCAGAGGGAGGTATTATTATCCACAAGTAACTGACCTCATCGAAGTTTAGGCAAACATACTCTACCTATTCCGAGCCATGCTAATTATATATGTAGACGGTTAATTTATGGACTCTAATAACTTTTAACCGTAGTGGCTTCCGGTAATGGTGGCTGACATAGAGATGTCCCTGTCAGGTCCAGTATCCTCAAAGAATCTAGTGTAATAAAATTTGCAGCAGGAATTGCAAGGCTCTTATTTAGACTCACTATAAAGTTAAAATCGTGAAAGCAGTTGATGTTTTAACTGATATGAAATAAAAGCATAAAATCTGAAACTCATAAATATTCGCTACCTTCAATGTAAACGAGACCATGCGAAACTCTGAAAGTTTTCAAAATAATGACCAAAATAACAACAAACAATTCACAGCCACTGTTTCTGTGATTCAGAACAAATTACGATTTATAAGGTTAACAGTGTAATGGGGTGCAAATGAGCGGATGTAGTGGCTCCCGGTCAAGGCTGGTATTACCCGGTGATGTACATAAGCCGGCTATTACATGTAATGACACGGCACACGAATGTTAGGACCCGTTCACGGCCTCGGATAATGCGACTAAGGCGCTGCACAAACGTGTATCTTGTATCGAATAGAAGCTACCAATTAATATTTGATTTCTTTATAACTAGTATGAAATCAGCCACTCCCTGCGCAGACGCAATAAACTGTGCAATGTCTGGTCGCCGCTACAGGACACAGCAACTACGGTTTGCTGTGACGGTGTGCCGTGTCGGTAACAAAAAGTGTTTCGTTTGCAGCCCCTTAGGTACATAAAGCGATACGAGCCTTCGTCACTTGGTTCTTTCGCGTACTGTAAAAATCAAAACTCATTAGGATTATTTAGCACTTTGTGAACGTCAAAAATACATGAGGCAGGCTTCTAAAACGCCCACGCTTTGCCATTTCCTAATGTTTTAGCCAGGTTAAAGTGGCAGCACAAACTGTCCAGCAACATGACTGTCTGCCGTATAGGTATAGCAAGTCGCGCCGCACAGAATCGCGGCACACTCGAAACACCTTCTTTCATTTGTTTCCTCTGGCGTCATCGAGTCGCTGTCGCAAGACGCACGAACGTGTAGGTCGTGGCCAAGGGTGTACTCATAATGACATGGATCACGAATGTTACGTCAATTACTGAAGTGGTCACACTCATTAGTTGCTCGACATAATGATAGTAAGGCACGCTCGATACGACGAATAGAAAACAGACATGTGCGGCGTGTTTGAAGCATGTTGCTAAAATTGAGCTATTTAAAATAAAGTAGTGGATAATGTCAAACTAAAGATGACTCCCTTCTTTACAATGGTATGTCAAAGCGACTGCTTAACTGCCCTCCAGAAAACAGTTGCTGGGTAATACGATGCGAGAACTCTTGGTAAGACTGGCTGTCAGAGTTTCGGGATCTAACTACTCGTTACGACTGTCAAGGACAGCCGCAACAATAGTTGTATGTAATATAATCTAATTTACCGATTTTACCGAGGGGTGCTAGGATTGTTTTGTGACAACGCTGAAAGTTGACAATGTTTGTTGAATGTTTTACAACAGTTATTATAATTTTCAGTGATAAGACAAGCAACTAATAAGCACCTTTGTTCTCTGTACTCACAGAATCTGTCGGTAAATCTACGTACATTTTCTCGTAAACTAAGTGCAGTGGAGGTCAATGCACTGTTACAGCTTCATTAAAATGACGACTTTGCTAACAAAACGTAACGGTCGAGAGGAAATAAAGTAAAACGAACAATTTACAGAATACAGTAGGATCCGCTTTATTTAAGTAGCTTACTTTTTTGTGCTGACGAAGTGACAAGTGACCAATTCTGCGTTTCGCTTGGCGAGGGTGACAGATAGGCTACCACCAGTCTACCACATCGCTATCAAATACTCATTAAGCTCAGTTCACACACGTATGATCAGTATATTTCTTAACGTAAAACTTGAGGTCACATTTCAATATCCCAAGTGTCAGACTATTGAAAACAAATTCCATATGAAACTACCTAGTGATCCCAAAATTATACAGTTATTTTTTTTTTTATTATCGCCATTAAAATTTGTTTTATTATATATTTCACATAACCTCCTTGTTTGAAGGTTAAAATTACTTTCACAAAAAATTCCCCGCAGCCCTTTAAACTAAATAAAATGCAGATCTTTGATCTAAATGTGAAGCGAGGTTATTGTCAACGACAAAAGTAGTTATATCCGTTTTAATTATTTAACATCTTCTCAAGTACTGTTTAAGTTTTATTTTTTTGCTAACGGTTACGTACAAATCGACACACGTGGGGTTTCTGCCAGTCTATGCGTTCGTAACGGGAACTGAGAATCTATGGGGCTGATTATCTTGTCGCGCACTATTGAAAGAGTCAAACGAAATTTATAACAATATTGTTCTATAAGGAGTACGAAGTTTCCACGCTCCTATGTGATGTGAGTGAACTTAAGATAACACAGACAGTTTACAGTTACATAATTATTATTTATTAACTGAAAGAATGTTATTGTTCTGAGCGTCAACATAAATTAATTTCGTGACTTTGTAACAGTTATTATATTCATGAACACTAGGAAACACCTACATGTTTAAACAAATGTCTAAATATTATGGCACGGTTGGGTTTTTATGGAGACGAGCCGATCGTTGAAAACCTATCAGTGAGCGTTAATAGTTGTCGCCTGGCTATTTTAAGTAGAAAAAAACATTATTGTTTTGTATCTAGTTTTGTCTTTTCTGAGTTGATTGTTCATAGGTTACTATTACTGTTAGCGTGTATCATCCCACTGCTGGGCAAAGGCCTAAAAATCCTTCGATCCATGATCTATGTGGAGAACTGATCGTTGATTCTGTCGAACTTGTTCAGCCATCTCCAGCGACATAGGTACCATAATATTTTATTTATTTCCCAACATGAGAGAGGTACACAATTACCTAATTATATTTAACATTGAACGGTACACCGCACACATAACCCGTCAATTTGTCAGTCAAACTGATGCTTATTAATTTCAATTCATTCATGTAGTTGCCGATATATTAATAACGATAATTTAATAGCAGCTTTATTTAAATACATCTCAACACGTGTTGATGACTATACAATACTGACGAATGTAGTAATGGACTGTTCTTACTCGGTAATGATGGTGGTTTGATGGCCGGTAGTGTGGAAGGTCGGCTGATCTTAACCGTCTTAGCTGCAGGCAGTAATGGGTGGACGCTGGTGATGTAGTTGTAGGTGATGTAAACGGTTAAATATTATTTATGTAGGTCGTAGGCGTTTATGGTTTGACAAGTGAGACTTGTGTTGTGTGACTCGATTAACGTGGTCATCTGCAAGGTCCAAGAAATTCGGCAAAACGTACCATGTTTCTAAATAAATAAATTCGTTTATTTCAGACTAATGTCCATATTTTGTTAGTAACAATTTATAAAACTGAATTGAAAAAAATAAATAATTTGAAAATAAATTAAATTTGAAATTGACAGGATTTAATGCAAATAAATTATAATTATAACGACCTGGATACGAGAGAAAAAGAACATAATATATTAAAAAACAGAACGTTTTACGCTTATCTTTTCTGAAAGTTATCGATCGTATCCAAAGAGTCATGTAACAACAACTATAATATTATGTATTAATTTGTATTGCGTATTGGATTTTTATTAATGGTTATGATCCGCCATTAAATAATCCATATACAAAATGTTTAATTCCATATTGATATGTTAAGTTATTATTAAAAAGCTTACATCAGTCTTGTCACAAGCAAACCAAGGTAAAGTTTAGTTTAATTAGCGCCGATACCAAGATTTAATGACTGTTCTCTCCACCAGGATGAAATGGAAGCATGGACCCCTGTGCTCACGAACATCGGCCTCCTCATCATTGCGTCAGTGCACTGCCTGGTCTGCATCATCAGTATCTACCACGTGTCGAAGCGCATCTGCCCGTGCTTCCGCGCCAAGCAGGCGTACGACCACAACCAGTTCGACCCCACCTTCAGACCGGTACAGCAGTTCGTCGTCACCGTGGATGAGGGGAAAAAGGGGCAGGATGTGGAGCGCGTCAGGAACCACGAGCTGTGCAAGGAGCTGGAGGTCAAGCTGCAGGGGGAGACTACGAAAAAGAAGAAGGTGGGTAACTTAGCTGTTACGCGCGACTGTGGTCTGAAGGTTGGCGAGTAACGTAGATATGGAGACAGTCTTATGAATCACCATAGGTGTCTACTTTTCACTTTTCTGGCAAGAAAACGATAACTTAGTAAACTAATGTTAGTTTTATGTTAGTAGTCGTCATAATAAGACAATTGCTGAAAACGGTTTGTAAAAAAAAACAGTTGGTTGTTATTGATGGGCTATATTGACCAAAATCAATATTATAGTTGAAAGTAGATTAGATCTTAACACGTAACAGTGATCATATCATAATATCAATATTTATCAAACCATAACTCCCCAGGAGGAGCCGGAGTACGGCAGCGCAAACAGCAAGGAGAAGCTGGTGACGCGGTGGCTGGGGCGGCACCAGGGGCCCGCGGGGGCAGGTGGGGGCGCAGGTGCGCCTGCAGGGGCGGGGGCGGCTACTGCCCGCCGTAGGGGCGTGCGCAAGCAGAGGAAGCCGCCCCCGCTCGTGCTGTTGCCTGCTCATCCTGCTAGCACGGTCAGTATTAAAAACTGTGCTTATTATATATGCTGTGTTTATTATGAAGGTGTTTTCAGGTCTAGATCAGACATTTAAATGCACTCACACACAATGAACGGGCAAAAACAACAGATAAATCCTCATATCGAATTTATTCAGAAATTATGGTACGTCATGACTTGATTGATTGGTTTTTATGAATTTAGAAACCGAGCGATTTATTTTGTTAACAATAACAGGATGACGCGTCTAAAGAATGTTTAGAAATAGCATAGTATGTAACGTTTACTTAAATACCTACTAACTTAATAAACGAAATTAGTTTTCCAGCTGACTTTATGACTCATTGCCCAAAACGTTTAACATACCGTGAAATACGTACTTCGTAACTCGATTTTCATCCGTTTAGTAAATACTTTTAACAGAATAAGTCCTGTCAGTAGGTTATCCAAATGAGTAAACATTTTTAGGCACAACCGTCTAGATTCCGTTTACAGGTAACAACTAGTTATGTAATGTATGATTGACATCACACGATACCGCGTCTGGTTACAATTTCAGCCAAGACAATCTCGTCAAACAAAAGAACTATTCTTAATAATTTAATTTGTGACTTGCTCATTCAGCCGACAAAGATAATAATATGAATTCTCTAAGAAGAAGTAAAAGGCAAATATAATAAAACTGTAGTTATTCATCCTGAGAATCGAAATTCCCCAACACAACCTAAATGTTCATGCAAAAGACATCAACGCGTTCGTCAGCACATTTGCACATTTGCTATGGGAATGGCCACGTCATCTACGTTCACCATGCTATATTATATTGAAGGACATTACTATTTTTAAGTCATTAGCTGTTAGCTGCGATTACATTAATTACGTTTCTGAATTAGATTCGTTCCAGTTGTAGTTATGTAACTGTTAACGACTGGCAGTTACAAATAATCTCGTGGTTTTCATAGACTTAATGAAAACGTGAAATAAATAAAATAAGTAACGAACCACTGGGCACTCTTAAATACCTCTATCGACAGGAGACGAGCCTCCTTGCCGCTATTTGTGAAATCCTAAAAGAAAATCAGTTACTTTTCCAAGTCTGGGGACTGAACTCATCATGTGATCGAAACTTAACTGGCGCATTTATAACAAAATAATAACACAAAATCGTCTAAAAATCACGTGCGTACGCGCAGCGTGGTCGCGTCGTGGCCGGACGTGCCCAGCGCTGGGGTCAGGTTGCCCAACACCCCACCACCGCAGTCACGACGCTGATGTAACGTTATAATGAACGCACATAGTTATTATTGTAAATGATTGAACGTCGTGAGGTTAAACAGTAATCGTGTAATGTTATGGAAGATGCACGAGTTCATTAAATTTAATTGATTATTATATTATAGTACTAGCGACCTTCCCCTACTTCGCATGATTTTTGGGATTAGACAAAACATCGATTTCCCTTATTATTTATGTTACTTTAATATGAATTCACAACTGTATGATGCCGAACGTAAAGAATAGCACCATCCCATATCTTCCCGTGGGTGTCGTAAGAGGCGACTAAGGGACTTGCCAGAGAATAGGCAGCAGCGTTCTCTGTGCTTTTGTAACAACCGTACTGCGATCGCCAACCTGTCTGCCAAGCGTGGCGATTATGGCAAAACCCCCCTTCAATGTGGTGACACTTGGGGGAGGCCTATGTCCAGCAGTGCTTTCGGCTGAAATGATGATGATGAATATGAGTATATTAAACACATTAACCTTTAGGAATAATAGTCTACCTAAACAAAGGCGAAAACCGCATCAAATATGTTGTGTAGTTTAGAACAACAACGCGATCACAAAGGCAGACACGAGAAGCGACTTTTGTATGACAAAAACAAATATTAAGTAACAAACAAGGAGTTTTTATCATGTCGTACTAGATAAACCTGACAATTAAAGGAACTTCTAACAAGACGCAACAAAGGTTACTTGTAATATTTAATTCATGTCACGCACAGTTTTTTTCTAGATAATTCGATCTTTGATTCGTACAAAAAATACTGCGATCTACACAAGTCACGCATTACATACATAATTAAGATATCAAAATACTTAACATATAGGGGGTGTTCATTTAATTAAACGAATGACACCAAAATTAACAACTTTTATTACAGTAAATAACCCTGATCCTGATATAACGAGAAAAAGTTTGTTGCTGCATACATCTGAGTTAGCACTAGTACTAGCGTACTAGACACTAATATATGTACTCGTAGCTTTCCAATGAATTTTCATCAGTTCCAAAATAACAACCATCCAAAATAAGAAACCTGTTTGTAATATTTCAGAGTTACTTTCATGGTAAAATTGGTTTACTCTCATGAGTACTCCCTCAAAATATGATCTCCCAACCTCGTTCAATCAACCTGTATAGTAAGTTATAGCTAAGTTATTCAGAACAAAAACCCGCTGGGTGCGCACGCGTACAGCCGTCAGTCACTCCGTCAGCCGCGAGTGTTCCGCGTTGCGCGTGCGCGGGTCCTTCCTGAACTGATCGATATGCTGACACGCCCCTTATTATGTCATTACTGCTTTTTGTAAAAAACCTACTGCTTGTTGGTACGGTTAACATTTATTTACTTAGGTTTGAAAAATACTGCTTTTTCCTTTTTGATTAATTTATAACATCATCACGCCTGTAATCCCTGGAGGGTTATACGCAGAGTTATAACCTAATAGTACACCCATAGTTCGCCAGTTATGTTTCAGTCCGATGTTATAAGGGGGGAACCGGTTGCCATCAACCGGGCACTAATCTAGACTCCGTGGCTACTACTGAGAAATTCCTGATTGATGGAAAAACCCAATAACACTTTGCTCACCTGCTAACCTAAGAATGGCAGCCAGGATGTCATAGTCAACAGTCGCGCTTGCAACCACTACACTAACGAGGAGTAGCTATTTATTCGATTCTTTTGTCTAGTTTTCAAGAATAAATCTCAAATTCACAATCAAGGTAGGATGGAATAACACAGCATTGCATTGCACCATTAACTTCTAGTCTGGACTAATAGCTTCGTCCTTCAGGCACTCGATCTATAGTTAGCAATCATCCCACATTGTTCGCGGATTGGCTCTTGTTACTAACTTTTACAATATTTAGCCAGCTTATGTATTAAATAAACATAAATCTGCAGCTTGATTCTCTTTTCACTTGTTGTATTTTCGCAGTGAAACGGTAATTTTGGTCGAAACCGAAATAAACAAGAATTAACGGCCGTAAATATTTAGATCGCGGCGCACGCGTAGGACACAGAGTAAGATAATACAGAAGACTCACTTAACTCAATAATAACGCCCTCACAAACACATACAAAAATAATGTTTTTGATTCATGTGTCAAATTCAAAACAATCAAACTGTAGAACTATAGTTTACTTACTAGCTGATACATAAGTAGGTTTAAGAAAAACATTTTTTTTTTAGGTTAAGTAAGTATTAAAAGCTATTCTTATACCTAGCTAGGTAAGATAGAATTGATTTAGTTATGTCATTCCGATTACTACGATAAACAAAATTGAGAAGATACAATTTTACGGACTTTTTTTTATTTTTGTTTTTTTTTATGCTTTGGCAAAATATGGGTGTGTCCCTGCCTATCCCTTCGTAGACCAGACGTGATGTTATGTTTACTTTTGAACCTTCTGTATCTACTTATATATTCAGAGTAGCACGCTCATTCAATAAGAACGTATATCTTTGAATCTAATTGAGAAAAAAATACATCTCGTTGTAATTGAAAAAGAAATGCTCGGCAGTTGTTAAGAAACAATTTAAAATTCGCTTTTTACAAAATTGATTTTTTGTTACATAGATGTTCTAGCATCCGGTACATAATGTTACGTGACATAAACTGTGTCAGATAAATAACTGCATTTTGTAGAAATACTGACACCGCACGTCAACTTCTTTAACCTTGTTTTATTACATTATTAAGCATACCGACAGTTAGGTTTTTTGTAGATTTTTTTTGCAAAACAAAATTGACTTTTCCGTATCTAAAAAAGTCGTGTGTAGTTTGACTTGTCCGTGTTTACAAGATACACTCAATGTAACATAAATAGATACAGTGTATGCTATTGCATAATCATAACGCAAAACTATAGCAAGCTCCTCTTTTTAAATATTCCTAATTGCGGCTTTGTCCCATGGGTGTAAGCAGAAACCACAGAACGCGACCTAAATATATTAATGTTTTGTAAAAAGTTTGCACAATAACAACCGCTAGCCACTCCATGGTTTTATTGCTTCAATGAATTCAGGAGACGATATAAAAAGAGATATGAAATGGATTCGCGCCACTCTCGGCGCGTACGCACAATAACTTCTCAATTTCGATAAACGCCCATCGAACACAGTTATGGTTGTCAGTTTTCATATCTTGAAGTAATCATGAATTGGAGGATTAAAAGTAATACGGGTCTATTCCCTGCGTGGTCTTACTGACCGCCAACAGCTAATGTGGACCTTCTTTGTTGCATTCCACAAATAGTTATCGGAGAAAACATGTATAATATTTACTTTGTATAGCAAAAAGCTGTCATTTTGATTAAGAAATATGAAAAGACACGTACGTCCTATGTCCCAGTGGTGGCTCTGGTGAGCTCCGCTACATAATATTTTTATCACGATAAAGCAAATATTCAATGCATAAGACCAGAATTTGGTCAACCCTACCAAAGAAGCGGCAGACCATGGCGTCCGCAGCACCCTGAGACCATTGAGTGAGCGCCGGCCGGCACTGGGCACCGCTGACACAAATAAACGATTTAATCTCCGCCGAGGCAGTTCACACTTATTGCTGAGATATTGCTGTCATACTTCGATGACTTTATTAGAAGATTAGCTGTGAAGTATCTGAGCGTTTATTGTCAAAGAGTGACGACAGTTCAATAGGTGAGATCGTGTTTATAGTAAATAGTGACAGTTAATAATTTTTGATAGCTTGTGAGAACGTGCGCATGCAGGGACACAAAGCTACCTACACAAGCTTGGTTTATTGCTGCTGACGAAAGTTGTTCTGTGGAATCACTTTACTATTATTTTTTTTATAATGACCTCTCGCATTTCAGCCTCTGAGGCTGGCTACTGCTTAACTGGACAAACCTGTGGATGCCTCTAATTTAAGGCCTCCAGCCAGGCAAAAAGCTTAGGTATAAACTAAGCGACAACGCTAAGGGCACCTCCTGTGTGGTACGAGCCTCGGCTTAGGGCGTCGCTGGGGGAGGGCAGCAAAGGGACAGGCTGGACCTGATTTCCATTATTTAGGGGCTGATTTATTACTAATGACTCAGCTTCGCGGGCTGGCTCGAGCAAGGGCGGGGGGTATTGAACAGGGACGTCGCGACGGGCCTCGGCGGCGAGGCCGGAAAGACGGCGGTTTGTGTCTGTGTTTTTTACGTTTTAACGTGCTGATTTCCCTACTGCTCTCTTGTAGAAGGGTAATAGGGTCTTTGGGAGTGACTAGGGTATGCCGAGGACGGCGAATCCTACTAATACGCGATGGTATCGGGCGGCTGATGCGATTAGGGGGTTGCGGTGCTTAACCGCTGAGTCAAAGAAACGCTTGGAAAGACGTTTCATGAACGTCGTATGGTATGGTATGTATGGTCGGGATTTTGAGGTCGACGTAGGCCACGGTTCTGCAAAGTCTGCATCATAGGAATGTGACGAGGCTTGGTGTGTGCGAACACGACACAAGCATAAGTCATGATGGGACGTATTACTGCGGTATAGAGTCGCAATTTGCACTTAAGTGACAACTTGCTCTTAGCCGTCAGCATGGAATGGAGCCTACCCATAGCAAAGGCGGCACGGTTACGGGTCGCTTTGATATGTGACGCGAAGGTCAGGTGACGGTCGAGAGTGACTCCTAAGTACTTGGCTTGCTTCTCCCAAGGGATAGGCTTGCCGTACATAGTGATCGGGCGGGCACTTTACTAAACCATTCATTCGATATTTACAGGGTGTGAATCGTATAAATATCTCGTACTGTAGGAAAGGAACCCATTTTTTATGAGCCATCGAAATAGATACCTACAACCCAGAGCTCTAATAGAAAGGTTAACATAATAATACCGATTACCTTTGCCTTCGAGCCTGAAAAAAGGCCGCTGTCCTTAGAAATATGGACTTGTTAAATTGGACTTGTTAAGACGTGAGAAGCCGACAGCTTTACGTTACGAGTTTCCCGAAGTTATTAACAGCACAATTATCTATGCATAGCAATGTTATCTGCAACTCCTCGTACTGGTCAGTGAGATACGCCGCTCCGTGAAGAATTCGCGTGTGACTATGAGAGCGGAACGGAGCAAAAAGCGCGCCGCTATCTATGCGCTTGCGCCGCGCACCGGACGCCGGACGCCGCACGAGGCTTCATTACCGGCTTCATTGGTTGTAACCGATCATGGTATTAATGCTACTGATGCTTCACCGGAGCCTAGCATTATGTGGATACTCGTCACAACCGAATCCTATCTTTCTGTCAGCTGGGTGATTAACATACGTTCATTACCTATTTCAGAATCTTTTATTTTATTCAAACACATGGCTGTAAGAGTAGGGGGAGAACATGAACACGATGGATGCACTGTGCTAACGATGATATTGCTGGAGAAGTACGGAAGAAGAAAACATGTCGTACCGACCCCAAATAGGGATGAGGCCTCGAGAATAATGATAAAATATTCCAAAATTGCCAGCCCAATTACAAAATAAACAACACAGGCGAATGTTGGCTATTTTGTTGTTTTGCCAGGCGGAGATAATTCATAGTCAGTCTAAGAATGAACTAAATCCGCTAAATAGAACCTCACTTGACGTGATCTCACAGGGCGATGCTGGCACAGATTGGCATCTAAATCTAGTTCTGATTATGAAATACTGCTATCGTACATCAACTAGTAGCTAAACCCTGATAATAACACCGTTTAACTGATAAGATCACGGTACCCCAGCTTCTCTTAATCAGATAAACTGGCACAAATGCCTCTAAACACTAACCTCGATGATGATTTATCGATTGAGACTATTAATTATCTTTATCAATCACACATCGGCGTTATTTCGACATTTCCATAACTCGTATCCGAGATTCAATTTGAATATAAATTAGCAGAAATAATTTGCGATACTGGCAACACACTTGAGAAATATTACTTTATGCTAAAAGTCAAACGTGGTATTCGGTAAAATATATCTTAATGGAGGTCATTGGGTATAATCTAGACTGACTGAAAGTGGGCCATGCTTGATTGATTATAAATATATGTTAATTAGCATATTTTATAGCTTTTTTGCGGTAAATTTTGGAGGACCTACTGCGGGTTAGAAGTACGAAATCAATTCCGTATTCAAATTCTTGTTTTCAATTGTTGTTATTTCCTCATAACATAACAAATATCAACTTTATTTTAGGTGTACATTAAGTAGATTTCAGAATGACTAGCAGTATTATAAAAACTAGCTGAACTTTGTGGGTATAAAAGTTAAACTCATATTTGTTTACATATTTGAAAACGAAATTACGAGCAGAGGATATATATTCGGAGTAGAGCGCAATATTTTGTTTGATTGTAGACGTGTGACTGTTCTCATGAGCATGAGATTGTATGGAATGAAGTGAGCAAGTGGATCCTTGTGCCAGATAGCGGGCGTCACCCGCGAGGTGTGGCTGTGACCTTACTGACGAGTGGTATTCATTCTTACTGCCCAGTATTGATCCTGGCAAACATGTTTATGATAGTTATGATATCTGTAAATACTAACCCAGTTGTGATGGATTCGATGGAGAGAGAGCACATACATTATGTCACTTCTTTCTCCCCTGTGGATACGCTGAAAGGCATTTGAGGCTTTAATACTTTTGCCAGACACAGTTCTCTGTAACTCTCTTTGCCTTTGGCTATGCTACCTTTAGAGAAGAATTCCACCGAACACGTATTCGGCAGGCTTTTCCTGCGAAGGTACTACAAGGCAACTATGTCTGCTAGCACTTCACAAATGAGAGTAGTCCGTCTCATTTGCCCTGTTGTGATGATTGTTCAACTTTAAAATGTTACATCATCACGACGACGGTGTCAAAAGCAGATTTGATGAAGACCTACTCCACTTCTAGTAGAGATCCTAACTACATAGTTTTCATGTATATATTTTTATCTACTGAAGTTATATGACAGCGAATCGGACGGCATCCAACAGTGTACTTCTATAGCATAAGAAACAGTATTGACTAACAGCCTAGTTGACGTGTGCATGACCAGAGTTTGTATGGATCGTAGCATATGGCGTACTGTGTTTTCTAGAAACCTCCATAGGAAAAAAGCATGATTTTATAAATGTTTGTATGTTGAAGCAGTAAAACGTATCATGTTGTTGTCAGAAGCTTCTCGAGCGTTCATCCTTATGCCACATTCCGCTCCGCCCTGCGAGGTGTGGCGCGGCTTTAATAGCGAGTGCCAAAATATGCCTACTCTGTACATACCGCTGGTCATGCTGTCTCGTACGAGCATGTCACTTGCCAAGCAACACTTACACAACATGTGTTGGCCGTTTTATAAGTCAAAGGAAAAGCGAACCGTAGAAGGTAGCACAGTGTACGGCACGGCGACACATCAAGCGATACATTTCCAGTATAACATGGCCTCGCTTTGTATAGATTTCCCGTACAATGAGAGATCCGTAAATACTGGTTTTGTATAGCTTGATAGGTCGTCGTGAGTACATTATTTTCATAGTCGCTCTATCAAAGCAGGTGTGTGATGCTAAAATTGCGGGTAGAAAATGAAAAACTTATGTACAAATCGATAAATATGCGCTCCGGGAATTATTTTCGGAATCAAACGCTCGATATGGTGATTTAGAGCTTTAACTACCATGGAAATACTTGTATTTTATCTTGTAATATAGGTCGTACCTAATCGTTTTGATATAATTTTATTTTACTGATCATGTATCTTCGATTCGCATGATATGAAATATTAGACCAACAATAATAATAGGTTTCAGTCATGTTTGAGCTTCAGAGTTCCATCTCGTGTCATCATTCGGATGCCAGAGCCGTTCGAACAATTAAAACAATCATTACAATCGTGTCCGCTGCTCCTAACTGGAGCACAGTGCGTGTGCGCGTCTTTGTCAATTATTCCTTGACAAATACACCCAAAACTAAACCATACGTTCACAAAAATAGAACATAGGTTCAGTTGTCATCATCAGCCAGCTTCGCAATTCATAATCATTCAATATTGTACTCTGTTGGTGACAAGATAAGGTTTAGTTTGTGTGCGTGGAGCTTGTTTACGCGCCTGCGTACCCGTTGCCATGGTTACTGGAGCGAGGATGCTGAATTTATGAAGTTAAGTGATTTATAGTACGCTACAGAGATTGGTTTAATGTTGTGATTCTGAATAGGTACGATGTTTCATTCATCAGATCTTCTCCAGTTATTTGGTTTAGACACGAAGTCCAATCTTGTAACAAATACTTTTCTAAAATAAGAAATTGTTCTAAGTATACCGTCTGATAAAGTTTGTGTGTTTTCTCTTTGATATTGGTTGAAAAAGTCATGTGATGTCTGACATTTTTCATTTAGGGATATTTTCTTCTTAGTATCTAATTGCTCCGTTGTTCCTTTTCTAAGAGTTTTAATAATTTGCAAACTCGTCCAATGATGCTTACTGAGCGTAAAATGTTTATACAATTCCCTAATAAAGCTGAAAAGAAATCTCTGATACATTGATATAATCACCAAAGAAAAACTTTTCCAAAACTCCCTCAACAAACATTTATTTATCTCTCTTTTCAATACGGCTGTACCGAAGACGACATAATCGTAATACAACAAGCAAAAAGCCCACATAAACCGCGAGTGCCAATACCAGCCATAGATTCTGATAGGCAGTATTACCCTTAAATTCCTCATATTAACGCGATAATCGCCAGCTTCCTGCGGGAAAGCGCGCAATTAGCCACACATCAAAGGACCGACCATTAGAGACGGCTACTAAAGACAGAGAAGGCGATAGCTCAGTGTTTTGTTTTACTCCCGCGGTTTATTCCGAACGTGTTTTTCAGTTCGTGCGGAATGCTCGTGGTTAATATTAAGTTATGGCCCTCCAGACGTGCATTTCCGCGATTTGTGGAAAGGGTTTTATTTTATCGTTCGATCGATGTTTATGTTCTGTGGTGTTGCTTTATTGAATGTTGTGGAAACGTGGGATAAATGCACTCACACAAATGTGATTTGTTGTGTAAGGTTGGATTTATTAGAGTATGGCGGCGTAATTTGGCGAGAGGGTTCTAACATTTGGAGACGCAGCTTGCCTTCACAAAAACTTTTTTGTATCAATCTCATTCAAGTGAAAAAGAATTAACTCAAGCAATAACATAAGGCAGTTCCCAAAGCCCACCCTTCGCATCATCTAATAAATACTAGTTAGTAGAACAAATCGAAACATACAGAAGTACACCATAATTAAAAGACTTGATAAACCTCTCTCAGCAGTATCAAGTCCCTAAAAACATCATCCCAGATAACTCTGCGCCCGCTGTATAATCCGCACTTGTATAAACACACAATAATTACCATAATCTGTATGCCATACGTCCTCCTTGAGCCCTGCCGACCCCCAGCTCGACTGTCAATCCCGCGACGGACATAAGCCGCATAAATACATAGAAAGCAGTTATTATATGTAAACATAAGGGCTTTGCTTTCACCGACATTTGCAAGTATAATGGAAACATCTTAATTTCGCGGCCTGGGAGGTAAGAGTGCTTTCTACACGGTAGCCCGGTAAGGAACACAATGGATGCTGTGGACTTAAGTAGCTTATTTGCTTCTGACAATGACGCATTGCTAGGTTTAGTTGTCAGGGTTTCTGAAGATCTCCGTACTTACAGACGGATGTGTTGCTGGGGAGATTTTTGTGCCACTTCTTCTCCCCGGGTAAAACACTGATGTGGAAATTGTGAAGGGCGGGTGTTCTGAGAGACTGTCTTATGTAATTCTGTTTCTCCATATTTCTCTGATCTGAGTAGGTGTTACAAGTCTGACCAGTGCACCCGCACTCCATGTTAAAGATAACCTTTGATAACCCAGCTCTTATTCAGGATATTTTATTAACGATGTCTGTCGGTGTCGAAGGGCTCTGAAAACTATTTGGATATTCTTTTTAGCGAGAATATGCTAATTTAGGAGAGGTCCTACTATTCGTATACGTATACTCTACTATACGTATGCATATACTCCTAAATAAAAGGTGGTGGTTACGCCTTCCAAGTGAAAAACATCATAAGGCTGATTTCCCGGTAAGCTAAAACCGCAATGTTTCCAAACATCTCAAGTTGCGCACATTTCGTTGACGGCCTAGATTTTTGTCTAAGAGATCTAGGCATTCTAAAATAAATTCAACGTTTATTAATTATTCTTTTTTTAGAATAAAACAAGTATTTACATCCATATGTATGTGATATTGACTTCGTTTTTAGAAACAAGTTTTGTCTTAAAACGGATATTTTAATGATAGCAAATTAATTCTATTAATTTATGCTAAAGCATTATTACTTGGCAACAGCCTCGTACCCTTGAATAATACTTGTTGAAGAAAACGCGTAAGGTAATATGAGTGAGCGTCTAACGCTGTGTTGTCGGATGAAGTAGACGGTTTATGGTAGTCTATGTAAATGAAATAGTAAGTGGTTACCTACTTATCTGGTCCAGTTGAACAAGATTGAAGCGAAAAATTTACTTATCGGAAAACTCATTCATACAAGTTCATAGTGGGGCTACAAACTAATTCGAATCGGTACTTTCGATTGGGCAGTGTTTTGTAAACAACAAAGAAAACCCGAAGCAGCGAAGTACCTATACGGCTATCGTTCGGCTCGTGCCGTTCGGAAAGCTCCGTTCGGCAGGTTCGGGACAGTTCGGCAGACTTCTAGCTTAGGCTAGCGACTTTTTCCCGAACTAAACGTATATCTACACTATATTTGATTTATACTCCCGGCTGCGGTGTCTGACTTTCGAAAACATTACCTTGTTATGGCAAGTTTTAATAGATTATGTTCCAAACTTTGAACTTCCTCCAGTTCCAAAACAACGCTCCATATCTTCAATCTCCGCGAATTAATGGAAAAAAGTGGTATCGATGGTAGCGGGCGGGGCCGGGGGCGGTTAGAAACGCGGCGATTACAGCACTTTCTCCCGCGGTGGAGAAACCACACACGCTGGCCAGCCTGCCAGCCGGCCACAGAGCCCACTCGAGTGTGACCCCCGGTCAGACTGACGCGGGGACTGCCTTCACTAAGGGCAAGTGCTAACATACATGCACTAAGATGCTAAGAGATCAAAGTTACAGGTAGATGTTAGTGTCAGCCCAATCTTTTACTCAATTGCCGGCGGTGTCAATAAATATCTGAATCGATGCACAGTGTTTGTAAGTCAAATTAATAGTTGAGGCAATTCTAGTCACTAAACTCTTTTCAATATTTTTTAAGCCATTGTCATGAGACACGATTGCATGTACTTTTTCCTACTACTTACAGTTCAAATGGCATCATGTGATTTTAATACGATATAAGCACTTAATATTAAACCCATTGAACTAACTCAAACTAACTTACGCGCCCCCTCACTTCTAATTAACTTATTCCTTTGACCCTTTGACTTCAAACATACAAACCTCATACCTCACTCTCTAAATTCTTTCTCCGAACTAACGCAGTACGTAAACAAAACAGCATCAACTAATAAAAATCACAAAAAAAAACAAACATTACCGATATCACAACAGTGCAAGCTATCGAACGAACACAAACGACCATTGATCATAATCTATTACTTCATAATGTCAGTTACGTCACGTCAGTAGTGTCAATTCGACAGCGGCATACTGATTGGTGATAGTGAAGTGTGCATATATATTTAGACAAGACAATTACGTGGTAGTTATGTCATATGTGTTACCTTACTTGAATGCGGACGATTCTAATGCATCACAACATTCTAGGACAACGGCTAAATGTGAATCTAATCTAATACTTACTAATAATAAATCTGAAGAGTTTGTTTGTTTGCTTGAATGCGCTAATCTCGGGAACTGCTGGTCCGATTTGAAGGAAAAAATCTTTCAGTGTTAGACAGCCCATTTATCGAGGAAAGATATAGGCTGTATATAATCACGCTACGACCAATAGGAGTGGAGCAGCAATTTTGCAAAATTTTGTGAAAACGGGGAAAATGTGACGCAGATGAAATTGCGCGGGACAGCTAGTAAAGATATAATTTTCCAATGAACATAGATTGCAACTAAATGTAACAACGTCTTGTAGGGACACATTTAAGTCTCGAGACATGGAAAAAATAAGGGCTTAGACAAACGCTACTTTAAAAGAAAAATAAAAAATAAACTTATTTCAGACAGTATACCTACTATTAGTAGGTAGTACCTACCTAGTTTCTTGTGGTTCGGTCTGCGACGAAGGGCTCCAATAGATGAGATGACTTTAATGATTTGCAACTTTGAACAGTAAATGACCTCTGATGTAACCAGTTGGCAATCCCGTCAAGTCAGTAGGTAATTCTTCGCTAAAAATAAAATGTGTGTGAATGATAGAAAGGCTTTTAATAATCACGTGTGTAAACACGTGATTATTAAAAGCCGTCAGTCAGTTACGCAATCTGTAGGACCTTCCTCAAGATTGAGTAGATATAATAAGCTGTCGCTTGGGGCTATATGAACATTATTGTACACTACTCGCTGACTCATCGCCGTTGCGTCACAGTAATGCATTTCTCTTTACTGCGTAATGTAACAGTTTATGAGAACTTTTATTCAGAGTTCTTCCTTCATCGCCTCAAAGCTTTCTTGGCCTTTATATTCAATGAAAGCTCCTTCATTGAAGTCGGTCTTTTGTGAAGTTGTCAGAGTTTCATAACCGATTGTGTGATTTTGTACCAATTTTATTTCATGTATGTGCAATTGTGCATCTGATTTTTGCATCTAAACATTAAATTAAAAATTTAAAAAACCCCCGACACAAAAAACCTCTTAAAAGCCAAAAATAAATTTATCCAAGTGTCGTAGCGTCGGGGGTCCGCTTTGTTCTGTGCTTGTACTAAGCGGTCTTCTTAGCGGTCCCCCGACGGATTTTGGCTTTTTAGAGGTTTTTTGTGTCGGGGGTTTTTTAAATATTTAATTTAATTTTTTTTCATGCTTTTTAAGATTATGTGTATTATTTTTTCTTAGCCTTGACTGTCCTACTCCTGGGCATATGCCTCCCCCCTTTCCTTCCAATTTTCTCGGAGTTGCGTCGCTTCTCGCTAATTAACGAAACCAAGGAAAGAAATAAATTTAAAAAAAAAGAAAATTTTGGGTCTACCGCCGCCCCCCACCCTCAGCAATGCCCATGGTGACAAGCGACAATATTTCAAATTTCAAATAGACTACCTGTGAAAGTTGTCTAAATCCCTTCATCAACTAGAAAAGAGGTGATGATCTTCAAACGGCTGAGCAGATTTACTCGAAACATAGCTAAAAACACTCTCGATTAAAATATCTTTCAAACGACACCACTTGTATCAAAATCGGGTCATCCGTTTGAAACTACGATGCCACAGACAGACACACAGATACACAAATACCTACACAGATACACACGTCAAACTTATAACACCCCTCTTTTTTGGTCGGGGGTTAAAAAGGTAAAGGGTACCTATGATTCCCAACAGAACACGAACTTTATCTATTTCATATTCTTGTTTTGAAAAACTGTCCACGCTCCGATTCACTGACGTCCATTTGTTAAAGCATAAGGAAAAAAGAGCTAAACTTCTTATCTTAATTAAAATCGCGGCTTCATTGTGCACTACTCAAGTCAATTAAAGCACCTTACGACACAGTGTAAACAGCAGTTTTTATCGTAAACTCCTCAATGTCTAGTTTGCATCATGTGAGTTATGAAAATGCAGCGTCGCGCAATACGGGGCAATATGTACCGAAACTGATGGAGCCATTGTGCAGTACTGCAGGCTGTCATCATCGCCAGCCACTCAATGTTCTCTCTCCCTCCCGTCTCCCTCGTAAACTGATCGTAATAACTATATTGATTAGACTGGGCATTCAAAATATGTAGTTATGTAGACACTGGAGACTATTCGCCACATACTGAATTTATTATGACATGCATGCACTTGGTGCTTCGTTCCACAATTTGTTTTTTTTTTTGGTATTTTTCTCTCAACACCCCAACCTTTCATTACCTACTAAACAATAATTGTCTTAATCCATCACATAGATCTGTAGACCATAGGTGACCCTTAGGTTGGCCTTTTTCTAAGTTTGCTGTAGTTGCTGCTGTGTCTGATTATAATGTATTCTGATAATTGTTATTTATTATAATTTACCCACGCAACAGCTGGTATCATTTATATCAAGCACCACTTGTGCGGTTTTCGTGCAGTGTGCCAATCAGAGTGTGTTCGTGCGTGGAGCCAACAAATCAATGAGTATGAACAATGGGGGGCGACGGCCGCGCAGTGGGAAAGTCTCGAGCGGACACCATGATCAATTGCTTATCTCTAATAATTATAACACTACTGGATTAAAGGCAATTCTGAAGATTTCCGACATTTTTCTTCTGGCTTTCATAATTATCCCTAAAGTCCGATTTCTATCAAAGTGGAGACGAGCGAACCGGTGCGAACACGTGCAAGATTCAAACAATCACAGCAGCTTCCGGTCCGTTCGTCATTAGGTTTTCTTTTTTGTAAAAGCTAACATGGTATCGTACCAGCTGCTTTTTCTCTTCCATGTGTTTGATCTACTTTTTCAACTGAAACCCCAACGTTGTGCTTGTGTCTTTTATATCACACAGCCGCCATAGCGCTGCGCGGTAATATCGCATCGCTAAACACCACAACTGTGCGTAAGTGCTGGGTAATACGGTGCCGTCCACTAATAGATAGGGAGAACTGCTCGTTGTACGCTTACCGAGGGAAACAGCTTACTAGAGTGTTCTACAGCGGACGAATGAAGTTCCGTCTTCGTTTTAGTATTTTCTCGTTTGTAAGTCTGGTCACATCTACTGCAAAATATGCGGTTTTTTTAACACATTCTTTGGCAGAAAGTTTCCATTGCGTCATAGTAAGTTGGAGAGTGAAAAGTACACTCTGTGTATGCTGTTCTGATTTTGCTACCGTTCATGGAGGTATGATGCCTTCAGAAAAGCTAGTCCTAAAAAAAAGCTTTTATTTAAATGCTCTAAAAAGAAGAAAAATAAAATGTTCTTAAATTTTTTTAACTTTCAACTAATAACCTCATTATACACCATTTTTATGATCATAAAAGCTTGTCGCGAGGTTGGAACGTCGCGACTGGCGTTGGCGTGGACACGAAAGTTTGCATACGGGTTCATATTTGATGGATAGTCATGATTTGTATCATGAACTCAACCTGCAGCCAGGATCGTCTTTTCACGAGGGAGCAGACGATCCTCACTGTAGGTTGAGATCATGATACAAACCGTGATTATTCATCAAATATGAACTCGTATGCAAAGTTTCGTGTCCACGCTATTAGCCGTTAAGGAGTTCCCTTGTGAGGAGACGATCCTGGCTGCAGGATTAAGTTATGTCTGTCATAAGAATGTATTGTCTTCAGAACCAAAGGTGTGTGCAAAATTTCAGCTCAATTGGACATCGCGGAGTGGTTCTAATTTAGCTTCCAAGATATTTGTATGTTACGGTGGAAACCGTAACAAACATACATACATACATTGCAAGTTAAAAAAAAAAGCTTTTAATTACCAAAAGATGGTGTAGTCAGTAGTAAAGACAATCCGCCAGTTTTCACATAACTACGTCGTCAATCTTCGCCACAACCCCATGGTCGCCCTACAGATCATTTATCAACTTTTTCTCTCATTCACCCATCGTCGCAAAACCTGCGCGGGCGCACAAAGGGACATGTGTGACCGTCATTGTGCCGCTAATTATCACTAATTACCCACAATGGTCCAGCAAAAACATGTGTGTGATGTAATGTGTCCACAGTGGCTACCCATGGGCCATACACAGCCAATGTGTGAAGGCTAAGAGGCCTTTGACAGTTGAAAGGTTTGACACACTTAGCATAGTAATGGTTTTTCAATACATAAGGAGTTAAGGACATATCCGTTCACCGTGTTCATGTCCGGCCCTTATTGGTGCGGATAATAATGGACATTTGTTATTCTAAGATTCTGAAACGCTTTATTTTAAGAAGATGTTTTAGATTATCATCTGTGCTGGTAAACGGATTGCGTTAATTTTAAACTGCAAATTCAAATGCTCTAAAATATAAATGGTCAGGCATTCCTGTTCTATGTTAATATGACACTTATACCTAATTATTACTGTATCTGACCATCTTGCGTACAAAAGTTGCCAAAATTCCCATTCATAGATAATATGCGTAATACGCGTGTCTTAACTATCCGTGTCCAAGGGGGCCATACTCATAAACTCACCGCGTAACGTATGTCGATAGACCTCTCCGAATCCCACAGTTGCTTACATAAGCTGTATTTATTATCTTAGTAATCGTCCATTTTTCCGGCAAATCACCGCGGCCCCGCGACTAAACTTATTAATTTTGCGTAACAACTAATAATTATCAAACACGGAACACCGCCGCCATCTTGATATTTTGACATAACCATAGTGTTACTATCTCTATAATTTTGACATAACGCTACGTTTAATTTGAACAATAAAAAACTTTTTCTATTGTTTTAAACGTTAGATTATGATAATATTGTGTGCTTGGACTAGTTCCCGTTAGTTTTGTCATCAAATACAATGTTTTGAATGTTGACTAATTCATAATTTGATATCTTGGATCTTAGTAGCTATTGTGACAGTTTTTATTTGTTTTATTAGATTTTTAGTTCTGTTTCTAGTATTGCACTAGCGTGTGTAAAGATTACTCAGATAACTAGATTTTTGCTTATCTGGCTAGCACTTAATTAGAAAATCGTAGTTTATCTGATTTTTCTTAATTTCTATTCATTCAAATGTCACAATAACAGAAAAGACTCAGTAATGAAGGCGCACCTAAATGCAATAATGCTCGTCTAGTAGAAACGTTTCTGTTGGAAGCAAGTGGACTCATTGCAAGTGAAGAGACTCGAGGGACCGGTATTTATTTCTTGGAGGCCGCTCATTCAGTTCGGGAAAGCGATACGTGTTGATATGAAAGTCACAACACATCAGGAAATGTTCGCAGCTTTAATTACAGAAAAAATCGCTGTAGAAGCTAGTACCTATTTTATTACCTGTGATAGAAGTTTTGAGCTACTAAACCTACACGTTCCTCAGTCACCCTACGATTATTTTTTTTATTTAGTAGTAGGAGTGAGCTAACTCATTGGTTGTCGATATCTTTGGAGGTACGGCACTAAGAGTTTTGATCGACTGTTATTGTTCTAGTCAGCGAATCACAACATTTAACATGACTTCGACAATCTGTCAGCAAATTGAGTTGATTGGCATCAGAGACCGGGTGTTAGTCTGGGGTTGTTGATGTGACTACCGCGCTGCGCCCGGGCAGCTGTGAGGGCTTGGGTGCGCGGGCTGCGGCACGTCACTCGACCACTTTAGGTTTCTACAGCGAGAGTGTACCTGCAGCTAGTACAGCTACCAGGTAATTACAGCCGCTATCAGCTGCGTAGTGGGTAGATCCGTAGTTAGTTCAGATAGAATTAGGGGTTGCAGCTAATCTTCTCACAAAAAAACCGTCTGCACCTTATCGAAGTAGTTTGTTTTCATTTCGTTTTCTCACTTCTACCGTTGGGAAATGATTGTGTTGTTAATATTGTTGTTTTCCTTTGTTACAGGTAAGTCAACCATTGCCAAGTCAACCTGCGCGACGAACCAACACATTCGTAAGTAATATGAACACAGCACAACAATTCACCCATACACACCCATCTAACTTTCTTCACGTAATTAATGTAGTACGTATTGCACAGTGTTACAATCAGTAAGGCAACCTACAGGAAAGGTATAATTATGTCCTAAAAACGTGCGGTTTGTACCGGGCGGCGTGCGTTGCGTGGCGCAAGCGTTGCGCATGCGATAAAAAACCGCAGGGAACCGCAACACTGCGCCGGCGCCGGTTGTACATGGAGTCCCACACTGCGCACGCGTTGAATGTCGAAACATTTCCTAGAAAATCATGTTTTACTGCGAAAGCTATGTTGTTGACGAAATGATTTGATTAGCTGGGTGAATACCATGGTGTTCTAAGATCAGTAAATAGAGAGAGTGAGAGACCTTTGTAGTGTAGCATAGCAAAAGATAACTAGTAATAAATATCTACTTATATAGACTTTTAAAGATCTGAAGTGAAATATGAAGAAAAAGAAAGCGTGGATGAAGGAATACATGAGGAAGCGGGCATGTCCTAGTAGAACCAAAAATTCGAAGTCATCCGCAATCTGGGTACTATAACGGTACGGGAATATTATAGGCTGATGATTATACTGTGGATTCATTCAACCACTTATCACAGCGATGTTTGACATTTAAAAGTTATATTAATAGACTTTATCTGAGTAGTTTAATGTGCACGTATAATTAAGTAAGGCAATTTTTGGCTCATTGCTTCGGGCTGCAACGGCCCTGGCCAGCTACATTTGCCAATGCTATCACCTCAGCTAATAAACATTTACCAATCAAACGTGTTGGTATGTAACCTACAGGTAGGTCCATCATATTGACAGCCCAACACCTCGTCCATCAAGTGTCCTACCACGTGTGTCACCTAGACGAACACTATTTCTTTCTAGACAGTTCATGGTAGCAATGGAATATACATAGTTACCCAGTCCCAGTAGGTATTCTTGCTTCAACAATTTAAGGATTTTCCAAAATACTTACTTACTGAATTACTCGCCTAAAACCCTATTTATGAAATTTTCGCTGAAGCAACTTGATCAAGTTCGCTTATAACGATTATATTTCGCTCAAACAGGTCCCTATACATAAATAACAACAACGTAATGACCAACTAATTTCGCGAAAACTTACTTTTCTATCATAATATTCATAATTCATAAATCACTAAAATTAAATATCATAAAAACGTGAAGGAACGTAAAGTTGTTTATATTTCAACAAAACGCTAACGGTATGAAACTATTATACTAATGATAGATTTGCTGTAAAACTTATTATCATTCGCTATTTTTCTAAAAGCTCAGACCGTTACCAATAAATGATAATACACCTTATTTAATGTTCGTATGATTGATAGTACAGTGAAAAGTGTTTCGGCGTACGTATGGCCAGGTCAGTGCTATTTGATGGATATTAACTAAATGTCAATGATTTGAATGGTGGTATTATTGTAACTGTAGTCGGAGCGTGTGTAAAATTTTACAAGTTTTTTCCATTGAGGACGTCCGATTGGTGCCAAGAGGCTGCTACGGCGTGTTTCTAGGCTTACGGAGATATTTACGACTGTTTCTGTGTTAAATCATGGATTTGACCTGCGATTTTTGCGTGCCAAATACATTAATTTTTGGTGCTAAAACTGATACCAACCTGATTTTGCTAGTTATTACTGGATTCTGACCGAATTTCGACTTTCGTGAATTTCGCCCGAAAGAACTATTTTCCAGCCGAAAATGCAATCAGGTCGAATTAATTTTTTTGACGAAAATGCCATTGCCTTTAAGTAACTACTTACCATCGGGTTGTAAGTGAAGTACTTACGCGGCACGCCATCTCTAAAAAACATAGAAACCTAAACATTACTTTTAAAATCTAGAAAAAATACATAAAATAAAAAGTATTTTATGCACGTTTTCAAACCGACCGCAATGACATTCATCTTCATGTATCGTTGGAATGTTACAAAACATTCGGCACTCAACAAAGAACTTCTCGGTGCACAACAATCGTACTCTGACCATTATAAGGATGACTTATGAACTTTGATTGCAAGAGTTGGTTTCGTGCACCTGATACGTACGTAGACCTGCAACGTTGAAATGTCAATATTTAAAAACAAAATCAAAGTCATTGAAATTAACCCGTAATCAGCTGCCTACTTGTACTTATTCTATGTCTAGTAATAATGAAATTTTAGCCGAATTTTTAATATGTTAACAATTTAATGCAATTTCAATTTAATTAATATTATTTGACTCTAACTTATATATTATTTAACTTTTTTTTAATTTTATGACATTGAACGATTAATTCATTATTGTATTCGTTTTTTATAATATATTCTATAATGTAATGTAATTTTATTGTGTAGATTAATAATATTTTTTTTAGAATAATTGCTTACCTTTTAATAAGAATGTTGTGCTTACCTGTAAGTGACGTATTTACACAGAATATAAGACTTGTGATAACCTTGTGAAAATTATTGTGAATATGTCGTTGGTGTGTGTCTTGCAACGATTGCTCGTCACTCACTTTATCTCGATCTTTCTATTTGATGGGTTTGTCATCAAAGTTGGTTGTTAGAGGACTCGTTGTAAGGAACATCGACGAACGTTTCCAATGGATTCAGTTAGTTCAGCAGTTTACTTATGAGTCTAGAATCTTGTGCTGAACTCATGATAACAGTTTTAAGTAGATTCCCCTTAGACCACGTAGTTCACCCAAACTATTAACGCCATTTTCCATCAAGGAGAATTTGATCATTTTCGTTACTCAAATATCACCATTCGCCTGCCCAGTTAACCGAATTTATTTCGAGTCGGCGCAGCATGTCTTCTTCCATACTTCCCTATTTCTCGTCATCTCATCAGTCACCTCCTTTCTTGCCAAACCATCCTTCACACAATTTCCATACTCTAAATAGTTTATTTTTCTTGCAAGCCAAGATGCACACCAAAAGATAATGACTAAAGTAATTGCGGTCAATTACATATGCATTGCTAAAATTATTATGGATGGAGGTTGGAATTATGTATGATCAAAGTCGAACCTTCGACGTCATATAATAGGTGTGAACTCTTCGCGACATTTAGCATGCAAACGGTGGAAATTATTTATTGTGAAGTCTACAGTTCCTAGAATTGGCAAATTGTTGCGTTTGGCTCGTAAAGCAATGTAAAAACAGGCAAGCTATACGTCTGTTTAATGACTAGGAACAATGATAAAATGGTTTGGTTCAGGATTTTCCGGCTTTTCGCTTCCCATTTTGTTTAGTTTCTCAGGTATCAACGATAGCATGATACCATTCTGGCGTAACATTCACATAAATTTTAGTAATCTGCGATATTTATAGTAAACTTTAACTAAGAAAATAGAAATTTAAAAGTAAATGTTTCGCCAGTGCGAATGCACAATAACGGATGTCTCAAACACTCTCACTAAACGTTTGAGATGAAAGCCTAGATATGCTCAAAAAGTTAACACGAATACAACATTTAGAATGCTAATGAATGATGTCATTCGAGTTGCGTCTTCATTAACTGTCAAAGCTCGTCTAGCAGCCTTGATGCATTTGACAGTCCTGATGGTAGAGTAGTCGCAAACGCTACTACTCAGCTGAGCTGTCCTGGGTCTGATTCAGAAAGACATCGGCCAAAGTTGTTAGTAGGTTTTTTATCGTGAATTTCTCAGTAGTAGCTCACACGTTGACTACAGCATAACTGGTGAAATGTTGGTAGGTAGACACGCCACTGTTTAGTAAACCCATCGGAGATTACGGGCATCATCATTTCAGCCCAAAAGACGTCCACTGCTGGACATAGGCCTCTCCCAAGTGTCGCTACATTGACATTTTGGGGGGTTTACGGTATTCTTTTTTGTTTTACGTATTATCTGTGTATTATAAATATCGCAAGACTGCTAATGAGTTCCACCTAAATCTATAACGGAGGCGTCCGTTTTTTACCAATTGCAAATCTCGATGTACAAGCTGACAAAAGAGTAATGGGTATGTCCCAGGTTTCCCAACCTGCTCCAAAATAAACGAAATTCATGGCGAAACTAGCCTGATCGATTGCGCTTCAAAGGTTAACAGTGTACTGGTTAAATTGCGATCAAAGCTTTCGTAATTTACGAATGTTACCCTAGTCCAAACAATGACCTATCTACGTAGATCAGTGAAGTGGTTCTTAGGCCCTTGTCTTAAACGTTATTAAAACAATATCAAAATATAATGATAAGTTTCAGATTATTATTGAATATTAGACTCTAAATAAACTGACATATAGAACTGAAGAGTAAACTCTGACCACTGTTCCAACTCCCACGTAAAGATGTGGCTTACTTCTCCTGCTCCTATGCCATCTTAGGATGGTCTTTTTCTTCCATACTTCTCTATTTGTCGCCATCTTTCACACAGTCCTTCCACCATTTCTTTTGCCGTACCTCAGTCTTCTTAGTGCTCTAAATAATATTTATAATCAGATAAAGTAATACGAAACGTTCGGTACAGCCAGAGTCAGTCTGTTTGTGAAACATTCGCAGCAATGCTCGGCGGTGGCTGAGGCCGGCACGACCTTAGTAGTGGCGAGCACATAACGTTTTGTACTTATTAACTTTGATGGCATTCATCTGTTTGATTCACGTGTACGATGGTTCTTGTTTACTGTGCGTTGGTTCTTGAAGCGTTAAACGATAAACAAAGGGAGGCTTTAGAAAAATCCATAGAATAGATCACTTAAAGTATTTCAATAGTTAGAGGATGAAAGTTTGCATGGATGTGCGTCATTTTTGTCGATGACAAATCCAATGGGCCCATGGCTTTTAGTTATAATAGAATTCTATGAAAAAGAGTGCGTTATTATGAAAATCTGTTTATTTTAATGTTTAAGTCTGTAGCTCTAACCACAATCAACCTATCTTTGTATAGCGTTCGCCATCTGTCCTATTGCCAAACCTATACTTAAGCTTAATACCGATATTGGTACCTCCTTCTGTTCCCTTTGCTATGTAGACTAACCCTTTACGATCTCACTGTAGGCTTTACCGCGAGTCTGTACCCGCTCGGTGTCCAATCTAGGCAGTGTGCGACGCGGGCGCAGCGTAGGGCCGTCCCTTTCACCTGCGCACACGCCTGCAACATTCTAGAACACTAAGCGCACCGGTTACACCTCCCATACACCACCGGTGTCTACTTAGGCTTCAGAGATCATTATGTTCTGAGGATTCTTGGTAATGTTTATGGATGGATCAGAAACATCTTCTTTCAAATCTACTAAAATTCCATTACATTATTATTCCTGTGATCAGTATCAAATATTAGAAGAGTCATAGCTATATCTCTCTAGTCTAAGGGTCTATGGAAACGTCTGGGTATAACCTGATCGTGTATGATAGAGAGTGTTGGTCTGAAACCGGCATGCCGCTCATAAAGGGAACAGGATAAAGCCATGCAGTTCCGGTCAAAGCTGTTGTAAATCAAAAAGTACTCAGGCAGTTGCTGATCCTGACATTTAAAAAACCAATAAATCGTGACCAAGTGTCCCAATGTCAACATGTTCTAAAAAAGAATGAAATTGCTTAAACTTTTACTACACATTACGAAAATCAATTAAGATCTCAAATTGATCACTTGAATGTGAACTTAATTTTAAGATAAACGTTTGACTGGCATGTCGTAATGTCGTATCAACATAATTATAGTGCGGGACATGAGTTAGGACACGACATTTAAGGCAGAGCATGAACTAATGTGAATGTTCAAACTTTTAAAATATAACTAACCAAAGAAAACAAATGCGTCTTCTAATAATAAAGAAGGAATGCATTTTAGTATAGTGTTCTCAGGCATTTAGGCCACAGTTTCTAAACAGCGCTAACGATGCTGGAAGAGTCAATGTATTGGATTGACATATGCCACACCCAAAAGCTTATAAAACCTGTTGAAAATTATTGTACAAATGGCACTTTTCTACGGCCTCAGGTTTTCGCGTGACGTTTTCGTTTGCTGTCGTCCATGGCAATATGAGACTTTTAACAAGGACGTTAGCCGTCTTTAATTAACCGTGATTATTTCAGTTCTATGTAGTAAATTGAGATGATTTAAAACCTACTAGACACAACATTTGCAGCTTCTCTAAAGTTACACGCTTCAATAAAATTTCTGAAATGAAACATTTACGAGCTTTTTGGCGAACGTTGTGGCCCGAACACCTCCGTGATCGTCACACAATATAGCAACAATGGTAAACAATAAAGAGCAATAAACGAACAATAATGAGATATCTTGTTGTACGGCACTGCGCCGGCGCACCTGTGCGGATAGACGGGAGGGGGGAGTTCTCACGCGCGCCGTAACGTACAGACAGACAAAAAGTTACGTCGACACAACATTCTTATTACGTTTTACGAAAGTTTTGTTTTTTTGCACATTGTAAAGATTAGTAGTATTGATCGAAGCATTGATGTTTCAACTAGTACTACTGTAGCAAATGACTGGCTGGCCATACATGGTGAGCCAGTCATTTGACGATTTAGTCTCGACTGATAATTGTTAGCCTGCATTATCCCATTGCTGTTCTGTATGGTGTCGGACGTAAAGAATAGCACCATCCCATATCTTCCCGTGGGTGTCGTAAGAGGCGACTAAGGGACTTGCCAGAGAATGGGCAGCAGCGTTCTCTGTGCTTTTGTAACAACTGTACTGCGATCGCCAACCCGCCTGCCAAGCTTGGCGATTATGGCAAAACCCCCTTATTTCAATGTGGCGACACTTAGGGAAGGCCTATTTCCAGCAGTGGACGTCTTTCGGCTGAAATGATGATGATGATGATCCCATTGCTTGGGCCCAAAGACCCCATGACTTCCAGTTCTTTTAGGGCTATATGTGGACGAACGACTAGTAGTCACGGTTCAGTACATATTCCCATGTTTTATGAAAGATGTGATCGGTTGCCAGTCCAATCGGATGCAACATGTCTTGGTTTTCTTTTTGTTTTAAAACTGAAAATAAAAATAAATCATCTACTTATATCATGTGATGCTACTACTATCATGCTGCGTTTTTACTGTATTCGAACCGCCATGTAAAAACATAGTAACAATTACAACGATTATCGTTCGTTTTCCGATTGCGTGAATCGTGGAAACGTGTAGTTTCCCAATCACGCGAACTAAGTGAGAAAATAGCAGTCTAAATGTTTTTATTGACAAAACCGCATGTTGCAGTCCTAATCACAGATGTGGGGGAAGCTTTAGGCCACGCAAATTTAAAAAAAAAACGAGTAGTCAGAAGTCCGAATGTCTGACAACCAGTCTTACCTTGGTAAGCCATGGTTTGGGTGGGTATCCTGTTACCCAATTGGGTTGTGGAACTCAGATAGGCAGTAGGTCCATGTAAAGTACTAGTATTAAATTGTATCCGATTGGACTGGCAACCGATCATATCTTTTGGAAAAGTAAAGACAGAATATAATGCTGATGGTGAGTCAAACTACGTGATGATGTCATACTAATGCATTGTTTGTTATAAAGGAAAGTTTACTATAGTAGTCGTAATGGAGTTAATGCCCAAGACGATGTTTTTTAATTAGCTTACATTTACATGAGAATGGCAATAATATCGAGAACGCCTTACTTTTTATACAATCGCATAAATTAAGTTTCGTCAACCACACTTGATCAGGATTGCAAGAATTTTTATTAAAATTGCTTAAATCTTTGATTTCTGGAGTCACTTTTAATAATTAAAAAACTAAGACCTTATTTGGCTTTTTGTTGAAAAATCAAAGATTGTTTTATTTGTAAAAATTACAAAGACCTTTTTTTTATTTCTCCCATTTTCAGTAACAATCCTTAGTATGGATGGATTTGTGCCCTTTTGATGATGATAGGTTCACCCCCTGTTACTACATAGGTATAGAACATAACTGGCGAAATGTAGGTGTAAGTACTATAAGCACACCCCTGCCACCTCTCTCTCCTTCGTGCATACAATACAGTACAGGCATGATAGTCATGTTTTTATCTAAATTCCCTTTAACAATCGTACTTCTCGTCTTTGCTGACCGTACCTCTACTACGACTATTTGAGCAACCTGTTTATTTGGCAATATTGTGTACCGACAGCAAATAGCAAAGGTCGCATAACTGGTGGAACCAATCGGCCAACATTGACCATTAGCATTACCATAGTCCATGGTGTAACATGGGAGATGATGGTGGCCATTACTGGCTTCGTGAGGTTTGGGAGGTCAGCCATGGGAGATAAAGTTGTATTATATAATTATTGTTTGCTATAAAAATATTATGTGATTACAACAAAAAGTTTTGTGATTTCGGGACATCACCCACTAGAGTCTGCGAGTTTCTAATGAGAAATCAGCTTACAAAATGTTACTCTCGCTATAGATTAGATACTAATAAATGGACTTACCATAATGATGTCATTACAGGTAAATAAGTATCGGCCGTTTGGTTTTTTTGTTTGGTTCATCATCATCGTTTACTTTATCATTTTCTAATAATAATAACATTGGAATCGATGTTCAGTCATGTAGTTTACTTGTGGGCGTGGCAATATGCATAATATTGATATTTATTTATAACCACCTTATGTATTAGCAATTACTGTTTATACTATACATAAAAGTTATTGGCTGAACATAAAAATCAAGGAAAACTACAAACAATAAGTTGGAATAAGAATTGACATTAACTGCTGTTTGTCTGCTCAGTGGCACTTGTTTTTCTTGGCCTTTAGTGTCCCCAGTTCTCGTTCCCAAGTTGACAGGTTCATTAAACAGCCTCACAATCGTCCGTTTCATCTCCTTTGTCCGAGTCTATCGATGTCAACATAATAATAACATAATTTGATCTGTCGGCTGCGCGGGCGCCGGTCGCTATAGTCTCGATCCGATCGATCCGCCGCGTCCGTCGTGTCACTTTCACGCAAACTTGTGTCCAATAGAGAAAGTTATGGATTTTATTGTGTTTTATTGTAATCACATAAATTGTTTGCCTTTTATAGATATTTTGATAGTTCCGTTCCATTTTGTATTGTTATTTTAGGCCCATAAAAGATTACATGACTTGATGTCTTATTTTCTATGCCGTTTTAGTGTATCTAGGATCCGATACCGAAACTGCCCGTCATCAAACACCAAGGAAGCAATAAGTAAAGCTGATAATGATCTGCATCCTATGATTATGTCTTGCACTCATTTGATAACTAAAGTCCTAATCAATTCAGAATCTATAATATGGCACACAAAAAGACAGACATGTTTGTTGAATCCTAATAATTTATGAACTACCTGCACCTGCTTAGCTACAGCTCTTCACAGCTGTAATATACATCGAAGTATTATCCTTACGCACGCGGACTACCAAATGAATAAACAATTTTGGGCTTAAGTTTAATCTTAAATTCTCAACGCACAACCCTAAATTGATGAATGATGGCAATCAACTTGCACTGTCACGCTGTACATCTTTACATCACAAACTGAAGCGCAACCTTACACTCACTGAAAGTGACTTTCGTCTTAAACTGGTTGCCAGTAACAGTTGTAACGAACCATCGGTTGCGCAACCCGCGGCTCACGGGTACACGCTGCATGTCACCGGTTATCAGCCGGTGCCGGTGCGGTTATGTTGCACAACCCGGTTCCTGTTTCCGGTTGGGCGGTTGTTATAAAGTTAAACTGTCAAGTACATTCTAATTAGTTTATATCATAGTTGGAGGCGTTTTATTTGGTTATTCATTAAATTGAAAGGCATGGGAAAAAACATGTTGATCATGCAGTCTGTGTTTAACAACTAAATGATGTGACACTTTAAATTTAAACATGATTTTTTAATGATGTTGAGCCTTCTACTTACCTACTGACGAATATTCCAACGATCCCAAAACTATGGCCCATCTTCATCAATCTTATATTATTATTATATATAAATAAAAAGAGAAGTCCTGACTGACTGACTCATCAACGCCCAGCCCAAACCCTTGGACCTAGAAAGCTGAAATTTTGCACAGAGGTTCCTTTTATAATGTAGACAAGGAATAAGGAAGGATTTTTCGAAATTCAACCCGTAAGGGAGTTAATTAGGGGATGAAAGTTTGTATGGAAACCGGTATTTTTTTTAAGTTAAAAGCATAAAAAGTCACATACAAGGTTCTGGGTAGAAATAAATAAATACGTATTTGAGCGTTTTTGAGAATCTACCCCTTAAGAGGGTTAGATAGGGGTTGAAAGTTTATGTGTGGATTCCGTCATTTTTGAAGTAAGAAGTATGAAATTAAATATTGAAGGTTATGAGTAAAAAAAAATTTTATATGTATTTCGTAGTTTTTGGAAATTCAACCCCAAATGGGCGAAAAGGGGTGAAAACGTTAGTATAACAAAAATGGTCTGATCTGCTTGAAATTCACAATGTGTTTCTTGATTGAATTGATATACATGTAACTCAAAGTTTTTGGAAATTCCACCCCTTAGACGATGTTTTTTTTTTTTTTTGTATTGTTGTGTTAGCACGTTTGTTCGTACAAATACGCTATTAAAACTTCATATACATACTTCTAGGGGATCTGGGATATTTGTGCGAAAGACATTTGCGCGAAGGACACTTGCGGGAACCCACTTGCGCGACAGGCACTCCCGCGACTGGATACTGGCGCGACTCAATGGCTTCATGGGTGTCGTTTTGGTGGTTTTCGGGGTCGCTGATAACGAAAATGAAGTCAAAATGCAAATCCAAGACGGCACCGAAGTAAATTTACTTTCTTTCCTTCACGGGTGTCGTTTTTGTGGTTTACGGGGTCGCTTATAATAAAAATCAGATCAAAGTGCAAATCCAAGACGGCCACGAAGAAAATTTACTTTTTTCCTTCACGGGTGTCTTTTTCGTGGTTTTCGGGGTCCCTTACAATAAAAATGAGGTCAAAATAAAAATCCAAGATGGCACCGAGGAAAACTTTCGGTTTATACTTCACGGGTGTCGTTTTCGTGGCTTTCGGGGTCGCTGATACAAAAAATGAGGTCAAAATGAAAACTCAAGGTGGCGCCGACGAAAACTTTTGGTTTTTTCTTCATGGGCGTCGTGTTCGTGGTTTTGCGAGTCGCTGGCAATGAAAACGAAAATCTAAGATGCTGGCGCCCAGGAAACTTTTTAGTTTTACTTCATGGGTCTCATTATCGTGGATTTCGGGATCACTGATAACGAAAATGAGGTCAAAATGCAAAGACGAGACGGCACCGAAGAAAATTTACTATCTTTCCTTCACGGGTGTCGTTTTCGTGGTTTTCGGGGTCGCTAACAATAAAAATAAGGTCAAAAAGCAAACTCAAGATGGCGCCGAGGAAAACTTTCGGTTTTTTTTTCACGGGTGTCTTTGTCGTGACTGTCAGGATCGGTGATAACGAGAATGAGGTCAAATAAAAATACAAAATGGTGCCGAGGAAAACTTTCGGTTTTTTCTCCATGGGTGTCGTTTTCGTGGTTTTCTGGGTCGCTGGCAATGAAAATAAGGTCCAAATGAAAACACAAGATGGCGCCGACGAAAACTTTTGGTTTTTCCTTCATGGGCGTCGCGTTCGTGGTTTTGCGAGTCGTTGGCAATGAAAACGAAAATCTGAGATGCTGGCGCCGAGGAAACTTTTTAGTTTTACTTCATGGGTCTCATTATCGTGGATTTCGGGGTCGCTGATAACGAAAATGAGGTCAAAATGCAAACCCAAGACGGCACCGAAGTAAATTTACTTTCTTTCCTTCACGGGTGTCGATTTTGTGGTTTTCGGGGTCGCTTACAATAAAAACCGGCCAAGTGCGAGTCTTACTCGCACACAGGGTTCGATAGCTCCAAACAATATAATAACAATATTTTGTACTGTCATTCATTAGTTAGTAGTATTAGTTAGTAAACTTCCACACAACCGCAAAACTAAATTTGTTTTTCATAGTATGTTTATGAAAAACAAAGTTACTGCTGCAGTTTGATGAAAAAGTCCCATATCTCAAAAACTAAACATCATATCTTATTGAAACCAATTTTCGTTGATAGTTTTTTTTACGTTCTCCAATCCTAAATATTGTCAGAATTTTCCTCCTCTTACTTTAGAAATTAGAGGGGGGGGCACACATTTTACCACTTTGGAAGTGGGTCTAGCGCAAACTATTCAGTTTAGAAAAAAATGATATTAGAAACATCAATATCATTTTTGAAGACCTATCCATAGATACCCCACACGTATGGGTTTGATGAAAAATTTTTTTTTGGTTTTCAGTTCTAAGTATGGGGACCCCCTTAATTTATTGTTTTTTTTTCTATTTTTGTGTGAAAATCCTAATGCGGTTTACAGAATACATCTACTTACCAAGTTTCAACAGTATAGTTCTTATAGTTTCGGAAATAAGTGGCTGTGACATACAGACGGACAGACAGACAGACATGACGAATCTATAAGGGTTCCGTTTTTTGCCATTCGGCTACGGAACCCTAAAAATCAGGTCAAAATTAAAATTTTAGATGGCGCCGACGAAAACTTTCAGTTTTTCCTTCACGGGTGTCGTTTTCGTGGCGTTCGGGGTCGCTCATAACGAAAATGAGGTCAAAATGCAAAGACAAGACGGCACCGAAAAAAAATTACTATCTTTCCTTCACGGGTGTCGTTTTCGTGATTTTCGGAGTCGCTAACAATAAAAATATGCCAAAAAGAAAACCCAAGATGGCGCCGAGGAAAACTTTCGGTTTTTTCTCCATGGGTGTCGTTTTCGTGGTTTTCTGGGTCGCTGGCAATGAAAATAAGGTCCAAATGAAAATTCAGGATGGCGCCGACGAAAATTTCTGTTTTTTCTTCATGGTTGTCGTTTTCGTGGTTTTCGGGTCGCCAAAAACAAAATGAGAATTTTCGTCGGCGCCATATTGGATTTTCAGCTTGACCTCTCTTTCTAGGTGCAAATAAGGAAATTTAAAATACACAATGTCTCAATACCGTCCCGCAGGCTATGGCTGGCATTGATTCAAGTGAGAACTGTTTCTCACATGGGCAGTTTTATGTAGCTTTCTTCGAAAAGAAATACCGCAAACGACATTTACAAAGAGATGCTAGGAAAATTCATTATTAAAATAGTTTTTCGGGAGTTACATAGTTTTTTTTTACTCTGAGTATTTTTAAATTAAACAAAATTGTAAGCTAGCTCATTTACACTATTAACTGTATCGAAAGGCGTGGATGGATAACCGGGGCATTTGAGCTCCGGGATCGTAGCTCGGAAGACAAGTATAAAGTGAAAAGTTAATTCTGGTTCAAGCCATTTAGGTCACTAACAATATAAAATAATAAAAAAACGCAGCGATATACTTTTTTCTAACCAGAATTAATTCTCTGGCATCTTAGTTTGAAATTCACAGACTTTTACACAACTATTAATCCTATACTTGCACTTACGCGCGAGCGAAGCCGCGGCCAACAACTATTATTTAAATGACTATTATAACATTTAAATGACTATTTTCACATTATTTTACACACGTGAAAGAACGGGGGAAACACACACTCACACAATTGCCGAACTCCATGCGGGCGAAGCCACGGGCAGAAGCTAATTTATCTATCGATATAAATAAAAAGAGAAGTCCTGACTGACTGACTCATCAACGCCCAGCCCAAACCCTTGGACCTAGAAAGCTGAAATTTTGCACAGAGGTTCCCTTTATAATGTACACAAGGAAGAAGGAAGGATTTTTTGAAATTCAACCCCTGAGGGAGTTAAATAGGGGATGAACGATTGTACGGAAATCGGTCATTTTTAAAGTTAGTAGCATGAACATTCATATAAAAGCTAGAAATAAATAAATACATATTTTAGCGTTTTTGAGAATTTAACCTCTAAGAGTGTTAGATAGGGGTTGAAAGTTTATATGCGGAATCCGTCACTTTTGAAGTAAAAAGTATTAAAATAAACTTTGAAATTTATGAGCAAAAATAAATGAAAACATAATTATTTCGTTTTGGTTTTGGGAAATTCAACCTCAAACGGAAGAAAAGGGTTGGAAACATTAGTAGGTATAACAAAAATGGTCTGATCTGCTTGAAATTTACTATTTGTGTTTCTTGATTGAATTGATAAACACGTATTTCGACGCTTTTGGAAATTCCAACCCTCACACGGCAAGTGTTAGCACGTTTGTAGACACAATGTCTCAATATCCTTCCCTAGGCTATTTCTCGCATTGATGTGAGAACATGTTTCTCACATGGGCAGTTTTATGTTGCATGCTCCGGAATGACCTCTGCGAGTATCTTAGTAATTTTAACCCCACAAGGAAACAACGCAAACGTCATTTACAAAGAGGTGGTAGGATAATTCATTATTTATATTGGTTTCCGGGAGTTAATTACCAAGACATACTTTTTCTAACCAGAATTAATTATCTGACTTCTTACTTTGAAAATCACAACTATTTATCCTATACATACACTTACGTGCGAGCGAAGCTGCAGCCAACAACTATTATCTATAACATTTAAATTACTATTTTCGACATTATTTTGCGGGGGTAACATATATGTAGGCAATTTCCGAACTCCGGCGAGGCGCGGGCAGAAGCTAGTTTATTAAAAAAAACTCTAAATAAGCTACACTATGCTACACACCATTTCTCCGCGGGAAACTATAAAACACACGTCATTAACATTGTGCATTCTTTATCAGCATTTCAGCACTAAAAAAGGAAAATTATGACCAAACAATACTCATAAACAAACCTAATCGTTAATAAACAAACAACTCGGTTCACGGCCATTAAACTATAGTAAATTACTTCAATAACACTCAATTTTGCTCAACTTTACTCAAAACTCCGCCATCTTTGAGAGCGAAAGTGTAAAATATAGTTGTAAGTGCATTAATAGCTATTTTTATGGACTTATGGTAATGTATGCGACGCAACCGTCTAAACATCCGCATTCACGGGTTAACAATGTATTCTTTAACGATTATAGATAACCTTCGCATTAACCTTTTAAATGTAGAAATATATAATCGAGAGCACGGCTATCTATGTTTTCTAAGCGAATATTTTTCATTTGGTTACGAAATTTTGAGTGAAGCGCTCAGATTTGATCGACTGTGCTAATATTTGTGATGGGAAACCTACTCTGGACTTAAATTGTGGTAAATATTTGAATATCTCATGCGCTGAATAGCCTTAGCAATAGTTTGTCAACGAACCGTCGCACTATTCAGCGTTGTGCAATTTGTAAGAACATTTGCGAAGTGCTCATCAACCAATACAATCTAAAGTGCTACAGAAGTGATTGACCTGTCTAAATAAGTGTATTCACCTCACAAGCAAACTGCACCTATACTCTATAGAAGCACGCATTCACGTAAATCTGTGCAATGCGCAGATGCGTGCGATGCGCGACAGGCGTTGCGCAAACGCAGCCGACCGGCCGACCTTCCGCGCAGGCACTACGCAACTCTATTCAACACTATATAGATAAACATACAGTAGACCTAGCCTAGATATTCATCATCAACCACATTAATGCACCCTGTGCGGAGTTTTAGGACGTGATATCTATGGGTTCCTCGGAACTCAAATCAGGGTAGCAAAGTAGATGCGGTGCAATTACCTATCATATTTGTGCGTTTATAACAAGTTACGTCCAAGCCTATATAGTGTCATCATACAGCTTCGACAAGCCAACGCTATTATGCTGCTAGTCGCGTCACACAGTTGTATGTCGAGGGTGAAAATAGAGCATCTAAATAGTGCTCCACATTTTCCAAGTTATACCTTACATCACACCAGGCTTTATCCTTCAATGATAAGTGCGAAACTACGTAGACTACACCTGTAGTTTGCTCCATTTCATTTACGGATAGGTATCACAGAAAACGTCTCTTTCTTGATGTATAGTTTCCCATCAAAACTTTCTTCCGGTGAACCTTCTTCAAAACCTTTATATTTGGTGAGTTAATTGTCGATTAAACTCAAGCATTACGCTTGCTTTATTTGGGCATCCAGTGCAAATATTTTAATTACCTATGTAGTTCTAATGGTTAATATTGGCGTAATTATTGCAAATCTTTCGCGCTTAACTGTGTAATATGCTGCCGCCATGGGCACCGCTTCGAAGAGAAATAAACTCTTAAATAACTTAAAACAGTCTTGATTTACAGCTTTTCCGTACTAGTTCGATCGTATGATCATAGAAATAACTTGATTTACAAGTTGTGAACTGGAATTTTGATGGTTGGTAACAACGTAATAACCATCCTGAGAACTGCATTGACACGGTGCCCTTTGTGCTTACATACAGATACAATACTTCATTCATTGATCAGTAACTACCTCAGTAATACTTTATCTTCTTTACTTTATAGTTCTGTATGGTGTCGGACGGTTCTGTATGGTGTCGGACGTAAAGAATAGCACCATCCCATGTCTTCCCGTGGGTGTCGTAAGAGGCGACTAAGGGACTTGCCAGAGAATGGGCAGCAGCGTTCTCTGTGCTTTTGTAACAACCGTACTGCGATCGCCAACCCGCCTGCCAAGCGTGGCGATTATGGCAAAACCCCCCCTTCTTGGGGGAGGCCTATGTCCAGCAGTGGACGTCTTTTGGCTGAAATGATAATACTTTATTAAACAGTTGACAATTTGTTTTCTACCTCGGTTTCTCTTGAAAAATAAAACTTAGGTAGTAGTTAGTACATACCGAATGTTAGAATGTTCAGAACTCAAATCCAAACAGTACTTTTAAACGGTAAACAATGTAACAGGCTTCAGTTCGTAAAACTAGCTATAACATTGTTCCAAGTCCCGTGGGTGGAACATAAAGTGTCCCGTTACATACTAGGCGAGCTTCACGCCACCTCCGCCAGGGGGCGGGCATGATTTATGTCCCCACTTGCAAGCAAGAAGTCCAACACTCCGAGAGTATAAGACTAAGATCACTATCAGAATTCCCTACAAAAACTGCAACTGCGGGCAAATTGCAACATTCCAAACGAAATTGACTAAATTATTACGTGGATTAGGAATTTTAATAGAATGTTGTTTTGATTGAAATCGTGTGGGATGATTATTTATTGTTTGGTAGGTAGGCTTGCCAACATTTAGTCCTGAGGCATTGCCTTGACTGTTGCTCTGAACTTAAAGTAGTTCAAATATTTATTTTCGTTCGTAAATCGGTACTAAGTAAACCAGTATTTGTGTGAGGTACACTAAAACACTTTGAAGGCGTGTGTTACTTATGGGTTTACCTACAAATTGCCTATTCAGCCGGTTGGTCGGACGCGTACGACCGTACGTGCCTGTACTACCTTGCAAAACACTGGAAATTGCTATGTTTCGATGGCCACGAAGTAGTTGCACTCGCTTGAACCTACATTGTAGTTGAATACTATTTCTACACCGTATAGGTACCTTTTGTCAAGAGTTAGCGCACCAGCCAACTAAGGTTTTGTGACCAGAGAAAGGTCTGTTACTTTTTGCAAAATTTGTTAACTGGACAGCCGGGCACAAATCCAGACGAGTTCCTAGGATCTAGGTTAGCGATAACATCTTAATAGTGAAAACTTAAAACTCTTTGGATAGGACAGGCATAAGTCGTATTTGTGACCACTACATCATATTATTATAAACCACTATATCATTAAGGTCCAGACCCTCACACATCTCTCCACCGATTTCAACATGATGCACCGAAAGACAAGGCGTGGCAAATCAAAGATAAAGAAACCACACGCACGTGTCTCACTTTTCCCAAAGCTTTCGTTTGTTAAGAAAAGTAAGCCACACGTTCAAAAACACAAATTCTTCAAAAAACAATGTCACAAACGCATCACTAATTACTTACATTACAATGCTGTGAACGTGGGACAGTGACCCGCTAACCAACCGACCAACAATTTTATTATATTCACGAGAGCATCATTCTTTGACCTTGGCGTTCACTTTTCACATGGTTGCTGTGTTGTCAGGTTGCCGCCAAAGTTCGGCTATCTCACGTTAAAAGTGAAAAGAAAGTCGGAGACAACTCATTTAGTGTGTTGGTGGAATATTTATGAGAGTCGTTTGTAATTTTTTTTTTCGTTTCAAAATGTTTGATTTTATGTTTTTTTATCTAAGTGATGACATCTTGATAGGTTTTGTGGGTGTTGAATTCCAAAATATAGTTGGACTCAATTTGAAGTCTTGAACAGTTCTAACTGTTCAAGACTTCAAATTTAGGCTAATATAGAAGTTGTCAATATACAATACAAACAAAAATAAAGTACAGAAATAGCGGGAATAAAATCACTTTGCATGATACATAAGTAAGTTGTAGCTCCGAGCAAGCATGGAAGTCAATGAAAACAGAGAAACAACGCAGACTGTAAATCGTCATAGATACTTCACTTCCCCATGAAACACATCGAAAATATAACAAAGTAACGACTAGATCTTCTAATCCCAATTTGTAAACAAATACTAGTACAACAATCGACGCCCGCGCAGATTACGATCACTAGTCACAAAGTCAAAATGGACCGGTTGAGCGACTAGCGGCGCACACGCACTTGTCGCAAGGTCTTTCAATAAGAGCGAAGAGCTTTCCATAACGATTTAGATTTGCTGAGGCAAGGAAGAAACCATTGCAAATTCCGGAGGGACTCCTAAAGTATGTACCTAGGAAGTCGCTAACGAACACGCAAGTACGTTAAAAGATCTCCCCCAACACGCACCGGAACCGATTCCTCCAACAGAGGGAAGGCCTGGGCTCCAAGGTCAAACAGTGAGAACGTCATAGGCTGATTTATGCATTGAAAGAAAACCATACTGGCTTTGAGGTATTCTGTAACTCTTGCTGCTGCTGACGAATGGAGAAAGAATTTGACTCGGGCAAGACGGTGAGAAAGACTAGTAAGAGACTATATATAAAACATCAACAAATCTGAACAACAACCAATTACTCTGCAAAGGAATGTCGATCTTTCAAGCCGAGTTCAGCAGGAAATGTGATCTAGTAATACACTGACTGCATTATTAATTCCGACTCGATCTACGCCATATCTATGCATTGTCACGAAACATTTATGTAAATCTTGCTTAATGATCCAGTCTCATTGGCATCTCGGCAAATGTATCAAGGAGGATTGGTTCTGCTCGTAGGAGCCCATACCCTGGAGCTTTGTTCTCAGAATCTTGTTATAGTTAAATGCATTTATCATTACTTCCTGTAAATCGTAATTGGAGTCGGTGAATGCGTTACCCATCACCTCTGTTGAGTTTCACTATCCACACATTAGCTAAGAGTACTTGATCACGTATATGGAAATCATCGTATTGATTTTCTTGAACATCGTGAAAGGGGTGTAAACGTGATGGACGGCATGCCACACCTACCTACAGTACCTCTTACCTCTCTTTCTCCACATACGTAGGTGTAGACTAGACATACGTATGTGGGGGAAAATGCCATCATCATGGGCTAATATGACTTTTACATATCAAATATATGTAAAAGTATATATGTATCCCTCCTTCCCTTCTACACTACTAAACCGCACCACTAGTAGTGTCGTGGGGATTTGTTTTCCCTTCTACACTACTGGTCTAGTGTTACCGTGGTATGTCTTCTTAATCTCTGTATACGGGAGGCTTGAACTGATCAGTGGGAAATTTAGGAGCTACAACCACATATTGCATTTAATATTTATGCCAAAAGCTATCCTTAAATGGTGCAGATTTATCAAATAACAGCTTAATCTTCTCGTTTCTACCGGCTGTATTGCTCAGTTACTATTTGCTCGAACAGTCTTTATTACCAAAGGACAAGCTAATCTTTTGATACAAATATGGCAGTTATCAGAAGTATTTCACAATTTGCCAAGATCCAGTTAAAGATGCTGAGGCAGAAGAAAATGTGAAGGTTGACGCAATTATTATATTGGAGGCACAAAATAACTGAGTTGCTCATTCAACAATTTTATCTTTACAGATCAAAATTTTGATAAGCAGCAATGAATAAATAATTTTCTGATTGTAGTGTCAATTTCAAGCCATTTTGAATCATTACAAAGCTGTGGAACTTGGCTAAAGATAATAGTTATTGAACATCAAATTATTTTAGATTAAATAGAAAATCAGTAACATGATTTAAATCAAACCTTATACCGTTATATTCGCCACCAATAATAATTACTTACATCATCATCATCATCATTTCATTCCAAAAGACGTCCACTGCTGGACATAAGCCTCCCCCAAGTGTCGCCATATTGACACTTTGGGGGTTTTGCCATAATCGCCACGCTTGGCAGGCGGGTTGGCGATCGCAGTACGGTTGTTACAAAAGCACAGAGAACGCTGCTGCCCATTCTCTGGCAAATCCCTTAGTCGCCTCTTACGACACCCACGAGAAGATATGGGATGGTGCTATTCTTTACGTCCGACACCATACAGGGCCATTAATTACAGAGCCATACAAATACTTACAATACAGAATAAATGAAGGAAAATAGAGTTGTCAAACATTAGACCACACTGTTAGTAAAAGTAATCCATATTTTTCCGACGGCAACATTAGAGGCCGCCCGCATTCCACTCTTGCGCAGCGGTTGTTAGAAAAAACATTATCTCAGCGATAAGTATCTGTCCAATGAGGAATTAATGCTGCAACACCCGTAATGGCTACTTGCGAGGTATACTTGATTCTTTTATGGATCTAAGTAGATATTCTTGCTTTATCTTTAACTTTTATGACTACATTCACATCAACAATATGGCATTAATCTATGTGAAACTACGGTATATGCAACCGGCTGGTTTTTGGGAAAGCCAGTATATCAAGCCAGTAAACTATAATGACACAGCGTTATCTTAACATAACATAGGTACTAAAATTTGTGTAAACGTTGAACTGTTATGTTCAACGTTATGTTTTACTGTTTCTAAAATTGGTCTACATTAAAGTATTTAGATATGTAGGTATACGACATACTAAAACACTATTGAGTTTGTAGTTTACCTAGAAATCACTAATTCCGTGCAGGTCAAACGGTCGTTCCTTGCAAAACACTGCCAATTGAAATGTTCCGTGGGTTGGCGGCTAGCAATACGAGACAATTACTGTCTGGTGCACCATGAAACCATAAACAGGCACATTAATAGAAACGCCCTTGTATAAAAACTTTAGGGACGAGCATTTCTAAACACCCACTAGTAGCTAATACACTACCACCTCGGTATAATCATCATGAAATCTATTAAAAACGAAAAGAAAATTTCGGTGTACAAAAAAATACAGGTACTCCATTCACTGTCAATTTTCTCGAGGACGAAACATTGTGTAATATGTAAGCACCTATGCACTGCTAATTGTTTACAAATCAAGCCAAATCCAAGATATAATCGTATGTAAGTAAACCACGGTGTTTTCCTCCAAAAGTGTGAGGATACGCACGTAAGAAGATAATGTGGAACAATAGGATATGCTGGCTTCTAGCACGCGGTGTGAATTATTCACAACCAGCAGTGTGTCACTGGCACTGGATTAGGAAGCGCGCCGGCATCGGCACACAAATTATAGACTATTGTTTCAGATGCCAGCCATGAATGTAGGGTTGATGTACTTGACGTTACATATGAATCGAAACTTGCAGAGTTTGTGGTTTACACTATTTTGAGCGTCGATAGCTACAAAAGATTTACTTTAACGACCGAAGAACTATAACTAATGGAAAATTTATGTTTTAGAGTTGTTTTTAAATACTTGATAGAACAAAACGTTCATGGATATATGAATTAGAGTGCTGCATTAGTAAACGTTTCTATTCTATTTAAAATAAAGTCATGTATACCTAGTCCTACTCACGAATAATCTGGCAAAAATCCATGTCATGACTACTTGTGAGTTTTAGGTCGGCCATAATAAGTTCTAATAAAAAAATCCGATGTGAATGTGGCTAATATCTTTTTAATTCCCAATTAGTATGCCTTCACACACATTCGACCTACAATTCAATAAGCTAACAGTTTAAAGGTCAAGTTGAATCTTCTTTCGTGCGTCAGCGTCATCAGCCCTATCCATACTAATATTATAAATGCGAAAGTCACTCTGTTGTTTGTATGTTTGTTTGTTGTATGTTTGTTTGTTACCTTTTGACGACTAAACGGCTGATCGGATCTTAATGAAATTTGGCAAGAAGATAGATTTCATCCTGGGGAAGGACATAGGCTATATATCATCACGCTACGACCAATAGGAGCCGAGCAGCAATGAAAAATGTTACGAAAACGGGGAAAATGTGACGCAAACGAAGTTGCGCGGGACAGCTAGTTCACCATATTTATAAGAACACATTTGCAAACATTTCTCTTTGACTACCAGTGTATTGTGTGCTTTACGATTGTTGTATGCTGACTGGACTGGTGTGTTGGTGACCCCTGTGTACAGTGTGTACTGCCTATTGAGATCAATACTTATTATTTTGTTCCTTATATGTTGTTCGAGCTGCAATGTTGAATGATAGCTGTAAGGTTAGAAGTGGGTCATCTATTTCTGAATCTATGTAGGTATATAATTCATCTTATATTACTGTCCCCTAACAGGGCCCATGGTTTTTTAGCTTCAAGCCTCATTTAACAACACCTTATAAACCTAAATTAGCAAATGAAAAAATGATAGCATGACGAATGACAGGAGAATGGAGGAAAGAGACGTGTTGCGCCGACCCCAAATAAAATGGAACAAGGGCAGGAAGATGATGATTTGGTGTCGGTAGCCAACGTTCAGTAAATGGATAGGATAGACAGACACAACACAGAAGAATACTCATATTTTCATATTTTATATTAACGCTGTAAAGTTGTATGCGTATGCTCATAGAAGCAATGAAAAATACCAATATAACATTTCGAGTCCAGGAAAATGTTAAAGCTATTTATCTGGGTCTATAAAACATACCAGTTGCTGCATTGTGACTATTGAATATTTAATCGAAGCTCCTAAGCAGTCGTACTCGTATTGCATACCCCAGCGATCGAAATTATTTGTTTCTCGACCCCTTATTTTTTGCATAGGTACTCAATTCTGTTTTTCTTTGTTCTAGCTGGGTCGTGTCCCCGCCGCCTGTATGGTGATGCCGCCGAGGTATGCGACACTGCCGCTGCCGCCTGCCACATACGCACCCGGGCCTGTGTACTACCCCGTGCATGACGCTGTAAGTTACACATACTGCTTTTCTTTTACACTCGAACGTGGTTTCATAAAACTCCTTATTATTGTAAACGAAGCCGTAAATTTATAAAACATCATTTACCGATAAGTGGATAAAAAGAAACATTGCAAAAGATCGTTGCCAAATAAAGTAAGGAGGCTTCCACTTACAATCGATGCAAACAGTCTGTGCATGAAGACAATAAAGTCTTGCCATGACCGCTATGGTTTGTAAACGGAGTAAATCCAAAACGGAAGAAAACTACAGGTTTTTTTGCATCTGCGGAAGTCCTATCCAAACAAAAAAAACCGGCCAAGTGCGAGTCGGACTCGCGCACGAAGGGTTCCGTACCCTTATTTATAAAAACGAACAAAAATATCACTTTTTTGTATGGGAGGCCCCCCTAAACTATTTATTTTATTGTTTTTATTATTTGTTGTTATATCACCAACAGAAATACATAATCTGTAGAAATTTAAACTGGCTAACTATTACGGTTCATGAGATACAGCCTGGTGACAGACGGACGGACGAACGGACAGCGAAGTCTCAGTAATAGGGTCCCGTTTGACCCTTTGGGTACGGAACCCTAAAAACTACTGATGATTTGCTTTCACAAATTCACATAATATTAAGATAATTATGTGTAATGTTGCAGCGCGTGCGCCGTCGTCGATCGCCGCGCGCGACCACTGAGCGGCGTCGTCGCGAGGGTCGCGAGCGAGACTCGCAGCTGGCGAGGTCTCTCGAGAGGATCCACCGCAAGAGACGAGCTGACCGCGACCACATCACCGACGCAGACCTCAAGAGGACCTACACCGGGCTCGACAGGTAATACACACTCCTGACCGATAGAGGATAACAAACAGATGAGCGCAGAATTATACAGTCGACTCTCGTTAATTCGAAACTCGAGGGACTCTTAAAATATTACGAATTATCGAGTGTTTGAAATATCAAATGGTTCGAAATTTTTGAGAGAAAATAAATAAAACTTCGAATTATTAAGTGTTGATCAATTATTATTTATTAACTGCTATTCTTTAACAATGACAAAAGTATAGAGGTACATTCGTGTACATATTCGTAATGCGAATTAATTCATCTTTCGAAAGAACTCTGTTAAACTGGTGGAACTCGTGGTAACTTTGAATTATAGAGAGGTTCGAATTATCGCAGGTTTGAATTAACGAGAGTCGACTGTATACTTATCTGAAGATAGGTAAAACAAATATACTGACTTGCCAGTTTGCAATAGAGATGCTGTTAGCTTGCAGCCACCGATAAGTTTGTCTCAATCACAGTGATCTTTATCCCGTTACAATAAGTTTGATATTACTTTGCTGCTGTCAGAGATAAAATAACTGAAAGAGCTAGGCTACTTAAACAATATGAAATCAATAATGTCAATGTTGCAGGGCTTACGCGGAGCAGTTCATAGCAGTATGCGATGAGAGCCGCCATGCAGCGGAACAGCACGACTCCCTGGCGAGTACGTCTGCCACCAGTGACACCAGCCACTCGCATCAGGAACTGTCCTAACTGACGCACTTTCATACATTTCCCATTTAAATGTGTCACACATTTTAAGTTAAAATTCAATTTTCATCCTATACATCGATATAAGAGTCGAGATTTTCAATAACAAATATTTGTTTAGAACTTTAGAGGTTCATTAAATAGCGTCAATTAATTCAAACGAACTTGTAAATGAAAACGAATGTTTAGAAACTGTAGTCGTTTAAGTAAACTATCTAAGCATATCATACCAAACTTAACAATGTAGCTTTATAAGGTCGCAATACGTTATGATAAATTGTAAATATTTCCACTAACTTTAAGTAAAACATTCATCAGAACAGAATTTATGTTATTATACTCGTAAGATTATCATTTAACATACTCTTCATTACATTCGCTATAACGAAAGCTTATGATCAAGTACCGATTGCTGGTCTTTCTACGTAAATCAATATTATCAAAGGGACCAAACTATTATGCAAATGATGAGCATGGAGTTATGGCAAATGTTTTCAGTATTTCGTTATTGAAAAACATGGAACATGCCTTACTTTCTAGCTTCGTTTATGCAGACGACACCATGATGTTTGGTACATGAATTAGCTTTGACATCATTCTAATTGTTTAGTATGATAGTGTTTTTCATTACATTTTCTTATTCATCATAATATTCACGTTTTCCAGTTCATTTATCATTTTTAATCACAATTACAGCAAGAAATCGGCCAGTCTTGTAACTAAATCATCGTTTCTTTTCATTCTTATTTCAACGTTAGTTTATATTAAGGACTTTAACATAATTAACAAATTGTAAACTTGTACGTATCGTCAAATATCTGTGTTATATTCTATTTTAAGTCTTATTTATCTAGTTTTATATTGTATCTATTTGTGAATATTTTTTTCATGTATCTTTAATAGAATTATTATTTTGAAATGCAGCTTTTTCACTTTGAAATTGAATATTTTTTCTAATGTATAACAGATTGATCAAAGCTGTCATGAAAAATACTTCACAAATAATGTTTAGTTTTATATTATTAGATGTAATGTCAAGTATACGTTTGTATATATAAAATGAAAGTCCTACGTACCTAAACGGTGCCAAATTGCGATTGGTGTAAATATTAACATCTAAATTGTTGCTCAATTTTGTTCATACAATCAATCAATTGATAAAAATTAGAACAAACATACTTTTTATTATAAATTAAGTTTTTATTTTATATTCAGGTAAGCTGTTTATCATTAGGATTTATTTAAGACATTTTATCTTAATTAAGTTTTCCAGATCTGAATTTTTGATATAACTCATAGTTTTTCCTATCTTGTGACCATCACTTTTAGTATTTCTTTTTAAATAGCTAACACACATGTGATGTGAGATTTGTTTAGAACTTGGAACTTAGGTAGATACCTAATACACAAAAAATTTAAATATCACCTTTTGTCTATAAATTAAACAAAGAAATTATTACCACTATCTACCGTGTCTTTCCGGTATTCAACTATACGTAAACAAGTTATTATAATGTTTTAGAAATTATAATTTCAAATACTTTTCTAGATAAGAATTTATATTTTTATACCTACAAAATTATCTACGTAAACAAATACATAGAGACTGTAACATATAATTGTAAATAAATAAAGCTACTTAAATCTTGTATATAATTTAAACTAGGGTTTACGGTGGACAGAATGTATTGTGACAGCTTGTCTATGGTCTACGGCTTGCGAAGGTTATTTATTGTGGATAGATACTGCTTGGATGACGAGACGAATAAATATTACTTTTTATAAAATAATGGTGTTTTATTTCAACTTCTAGCATAAAAAAGAGTCAAAAATGTCCTCGTGATTTTTTTTTACGAAATAATTCATAATTATGGGGAGATGTGAAACATCTTTGTTTTTAATAGACCAAAAACCTTTAAGTAATGAAATATGGAGTAAAATAAGGAAAACATTATTTAAACGTGGAACTTCAAAAACAAAACAAGATCAACAATCAATTCAAAACAAACTATTTTTATGGCAACAGCTTGATTTTACGTGGTGTAGGTCGGGGCTCCCGTATTATTATTATACTCTTTGGGTCGGGGCGTTTCATGTAAAATACTGGTACTAGGCTACATCCGTTTAGACTGGAAGGCGACCCCAAGATAGTTTGGGAAAGGGCTAGGCAGATGATGAGGTGTCGGGGCGCTACACCATTTCCCGTCATGGCGGCATACGAGTCGATTGTACTGGCTAGTCGTGCATATAGATCTTTCACATAAAAACTCGGCAAGGTTGAGAACGTGCGATGAAGGGTACTTTATTAATTTGAAGTAACAAACTATAGGATCTGAGAGATATCTACAAGTAATAAAATAACTACATTCACAAGCAATTTCCACGTATTTATTACGTAACAGCTAAACGCCTAAGAACAAACACCTACAAACAAAAGTCCACCACTCTTCAGTTATAAAATTCAGAATTCGTTGTCGCTGAGCGCGGAGACACGGCCGGGCGCGGCGCTAGGGCGGGCGCTGGTTACTCGCAGCTCACTTTCTGAGGAGCTGCCTAAAGAGTCGCCTGCCTCACCGCTTTCCACTCCTGGAGAGAGTAAAATGTTTAAATAGGCTTCCTACCTTTATTGAGATCCTAGTTGTACCAGTACCATACAGGGAGCAAGACGCCGACGCGAAAACGTTTACCCCGTACTCAGGACATCATTTTAGAATGCCCACTAAGAAATTTTTCTTCGGTATTTTTTTTTAAATCTGCTGGTCCATTTATTTTGACCGTATAGGTATTTTTTTCCGTTTCAAACTATCGATGAAAAATTTCGATACCTTTTAGAATGATGTACTGAGCACCTACGGGGTAATTGTTTTCGCGTCAGTGTCCCTTCCACCCCGCAGGTATATCGGTCAATGATTATGAAGATATACATTGAACAACTGACCTTCAATGAGATCAGCGAAGTCATCGTCGTCAGCCGCGGCCAGCGTGCGCGTGGCGGGGCGCGGGCGCGCGCGCGACCAGCGGGACGGCACGTCACCGCCACCACCTACACCGACATGCCAAACACGTATTATACACCTTACCACAGTAATGCATTTTTTTTTTACAGATGGATAATCATCATATGACTCCTCCCGCTCTGGGCAGAGCGGAAGGGACCACATTAATGCCTTGGCGTAAGGATTTGGACTCTTTTTAATAAAAGCTAGCGTAGTCACCCCATCGCCAGTTTGATTTTCTGGAGTGACTGCCACTTCGGTTCTGTGCCCTTACTCAGTTGAACTTGTTGAACAGTCATCAACAATGTTGCTTCTAAGCATTTTCAAGATGACAAAGTATCAAACCGGAAGTCTAAATATCATCAGAAACGCCTCACCCAACCACATCTTCCTTCCGTTATAGCAATTTAATAAAGCTTACAATATCTTCTTTAACTTTGCAATCCGCATTCCATTGAATGCAGCATTCAATGGATCAATGGATGGGATTTTTCATTTTTTTTTGTCGCATCATTATGCGAATTACGCCTCCATGCCATTAGGCACTTTTCTGCATATCACTTGGACTTCAATCTATTCTTCTAATCTAGAAGAGTATAAATCGACTATGAATGAGACAGCAATATAAGCAATGCATGACAAACCGAATGAGGTAGCAGCCGACATCATCCGTGCGTCAGAGCTGGTGCCTGGTCCCCTCCCTGCGTTACAAACAGTTTAATGGCAGCAGATGTTCATGCTCAAGCTGAATATGTAGCTATGAAAGATCTCATGCTGATAAGGACATGCTCTCATGCTCCTGTAACTTGGCACCGCACATTGGCCAGGAACAGTGAACCAGCGCTGCGGGACATTTGGTTCAATGTTTTGGTTAAAGCCGTGATGTGATTATAAACAGTTTCTAGAGAATTTTTCATTAGCCACCAAGCTAAGGGTCTCATGAACACATCTATTTTAATAGAAGTTAACAAAAATGTTTATTAGGAGACCTTGCGTTTCCTAAGATAGCACTGCAGCTGTGTATGTATAAACGCTGTCTTTACAAAGAACGTATTTTGACACTCAAGGCCATCAAAGGGGAATTTTACGTAAAGCTGAGTGAGAGAACAGATGGCGACAGCACACCAACGGTTTGAATGGCAACACGGCTGTCCTAGACAACCCAAGCTTTACGCAGTAAACCCAAGTTGTTCACCAATAGTTGCTGGCAATACCAAGAGCCAAAATTCCCCAGTAACAGTAAACACGTACTAGATATGGAGAGGTCGCCGAAGCCCTGCTTGTCGGAGAAGTCGGAGTCGGAATGAGAGTCGTCCTCGTCGCGGATCTCGTCCAGGGAGTCTCGCGCCGCCATGCTGCCGAATGCGCGACGAGCCTCCGCTGCTGCTGCGCCTGCCAAGCCAGCAGTCGTTCAGTCCAACCAAAGGTTGCCAGCAAGATATCGTTATCAGCGGTAACACCGCCATTTTAATTAGCAGTGTTGTAAAACAGCTGTGTAAAATTTTGGCGCTATATACTCTAAAGAAAAGGGGGCTCCTCTGAGTAGGCGAGCAATGAACTGCATAACGCGTCTTCACGAAATCAGCAGTTCGTTTTGGCGACTAATCTGTAGGGTAACTATTAAACACGCTTTCAATGGAAATGGTTTTTTTTTTGCGATTCTACCACACACACATCTTTTGTTTGCTAATATATCTAACAAGCTATATTTTACCTGCAGTTTTAATTCTCAGCCGTGTCTTAGGTCTGGTGGCCGGTCTCGGCTGCTTCACTTCACTGAGATCCTTGCCGTCATCACTCGAGTCCATGTCATCTACAAATTAATCTATATAATAAAGTATTTGCTTAGAAAAGATCTAGATAAGTCTTAGATATCACCCGTACATACCAGAATCACTCAGTTTCCCAAGAACATCTTCAGCTTCGTACTTGTGAATGAGCTGCATGATCGCAGCCTGTTGTTCTTCAGCCGCCTGCAAACAAACCGTTATCAAGAACCAAGTAGAACTCAGACTTAGCTAAGAACCAACCTTCCGTCAGTGTAAATCTGTCTACAGATGCTCACCTCAGCCTGTGCGCTCTCCAGCACACTGAGCTGATGCTTGAGCGCCTCCACGCAACGATACCGCAACACATACTGGTCCCAAAGCTGTTCTATCTCCGTCTCCAGAGTTGTTAGTTCACCCTGGTACGCTGGTCTAGAAGTGCCAAAAAAAAGAAACTTTTGAATGTGCATCAGAAAAGACGCGCCATTGTTTGGACCGTAATAAATGCCTATATTGCTATCCATGATGGAAGCAATACTAGAAACTGTTTGATATCAGAATCCGCATTGATATCATTTGAAACTGAAGAAGCATTTTTACGACCCTAAGTCTAGTATTGGACCCGAGTCTACGTCATAAGCAAACAGACACAGATCATCAGCGAAGCGCGTTCGAGAAAATTTGATGTCTTGGCGGATCTTAACTCTAGACAGACTCACTTTATCTTCTGAACAGTATGTAGCCTCTTCTCCGCCCTCATTAACTCGGCCCTCTTCCTCTCAAGCTTAGCATCGAGGGCAGCCTCACTGGCCGCCACGTTGTCGATCTGCTCCCGACCGGAGGACACTTTGTCGACGACGGCATCCAATGCACGGCGAAGACCTGCTTCCATTGCAGACATGTCCAGGGGACGGGCGAGGGCTTGCTCGCGTTGTTCCTGAGTGTAAGTAGGTATTGGACAGGTTTAAACCTCTAGGTGTTAGATACATACTTCAGTTAGGAAAAGATTTCTGCCTCTAAGTTTGTTTAGACGAGGAACTCACCTTGTTTTCTGCCTCCTTCGCCAGAAGGTCGTAGAGGAAAGCCCCCTGTGCTGTTATATCTGTTGCCAGAGCTCGAGCTTGCTTGATCTCACCTAACTGTAACAGTGGCAAACTTAGGTTTTAGCTTATATGTATAGTCTTCCTAACCGTTTTCGGTCACGGCGGCCAATCTAGGTGAAGCTTAGCCATCGGCGCGGGAGATATTATAGTGCACAAATGTGTGCGCAGGCACAGGCGCCCTCTCATAGTCCCATGGGACAGCAAACCGAAACGACCACGGTTTTTAATTGACTTTTATATAGGAAGAATTTAACGATTGAAAAGAAAGTCCATAGAGATTCTGGTATGTTCTTCTCTATACAGATATATGTTTTGGAACGTGTATGTAGCTTCAACTTTATGACTCACAGACCGACTCCATTACAATTCAAAAGTAACTGCATATGGTTTAATTGGAATAAATGTTATTACTTTAAAGGGCATTGGGTAATTTTGTATGGACCAGTGGCATGTTTTTTTTTCACAGCGGCCACATTGTATTTTATCAAAAATTAACTCTTTCCTATCGTTTGCCGTATGTCATCACTTCCCAGAATTTGATCCTTAGCAGCGACACTATCGAATGGTGTAATAATACAGAATGGTGTGTTTTCAAAATTATCGGGTTCGATTCCTGGCTAGGATTATTGATTTCTCAAAAAACCAATGATGCAGTTTTAGTTTTTATCAAAATCAGGCTCGTGACAGCTTTGAGTGTTTTTCGGTATTCCTCATAGATTCGGATTTTGCCTTCCACCCACTTGAAATTCCACCTTGTGTATTTATACTCGTGGTTCCACCTAATTTATACTAGTATGCGCGTCATCTGAATCTACGCATTGTTACTCGACGAGCGAATTATTAGCACCGGAAGTATTAAGGTACCTTTTGCGCGGAAGTAAGATCACTTCAGCACTATAATATAATTCTTTTCTCTTCTTACCCGGTTGGTAAAGTCATAGCTCATCGGCGTGGTTTCGTGCTGGTGCTCGTCAGTGGCTGGCGTCTCCAGCGCTGATCGTAGCAGAGTCGCCACCTTCATCAGCTCGCGCACTGCGTACCCGTCCGCGCCGTACACGCGCTTGCCGTTCAGCTTTATATTGGCACGAGAGTGCTGTAAGAAGACCACAGTGTATTCTATGAAGTGGTGGTGAGATAGTGATATACAAGTGGAAAGCCCCTTTCATCCGTGCACTCGTTTGCTATTTAACTTTATGTTGGAGCTAAAATATAGCTGACTCTTAATGTGTACTTGGTCGATCGATCAAGAATGTACTACATGAGCTACGACAGATTTAATTAACAATCTTTAATACCTCTTTATAAAAAACAAGCTTTTGCAAGCTGCGTATATTACATACTTGGAAGAGAGTTTTGATCATAAGACAGAAATAATTAAATCCAGCGTTTTATGTTCACCATCTATAGATACCAACCCATTAAAGAACACTTACAAAAAGCGCAATGGCGTGTGTGACAAGTGCCACCCGCTGCTCCATAGAATGTCTGCCACCCCCCAACTCCGCATCAGGCTCTACCCTGGCTGCCAGCCAGCGAAGACACTCCTCCATCAGTTCCCAGTTAGGAGTCCTGAAGCTCTCCAAAGATATCGGCTTTGGAAACCCCAGCACCCGCATTGCCTCGCTAAAATCTTGCCAAATACAATATATTTTCAGTCGAGAAAAGAAAATGGTTTTTCATCCTGTTAACAGCACGCACATGAGATGACGACTAATACTAAAAGAGAAACGATGCGAGGATAGTGAGGGTGTACCACACCAATCGATCGATCCTCGATCGATGGTAGAATGGATTAGCCGATATCGATCGACAGTTTCTAATAGACCATTTGATCGATCAACGTCTACCGCTGTCGATCGAAGGTTACACCCTGAGCCGACACTACATATATTGGGATAAATATTAAGTGCAAGAGAACGATGACAGTAAGCAGGGATATATTATATGCTAAGTTAAACACAGGATAGGAGTTAAAATACGGTCTGGGTTACAAAGCGTTCTTTGCCAGTGAGTCCCAAACTGGACAGCTAATCAGTCTTGGGACTCGACAAATAACAAAAACTTTATTAATTATATTTGCATGAATACTACTTACTCCTCAAATCCCTGTAAGACATATTGAAAGTAAACTATGCTCAATAAAAAATGTATCAGTAATGTGGCTTGACAAGACACTTCACTATTTGTCTTTTTGCGTTGCTATGACAACGGCGTTATGGCCAAAGACTATTTGGAACTTTTTTACTGACTTTTGATATTAGTGGCCAGGTTTATGATTTTATAGAAAGTATTAGGTTTATGTTTTGATTAGTGTATTTTCCACGTTGTGATTCATCTAAAATAAATAATATACTGGGTTCGGCGCAAGCTACCCAAAGGACGTTGGACGCAGACATGGCACGAGCGGCTTCCTATTTCTACACGGTATGTTGTGGCTCAAACGACGTGTCGTGGGCTCGGACGACATATCCTGTGTCTCAAATTGCGCTTAATTTCCATTCATTTTGTACGAAATTTTAATGGAATAGAAAGCCTCCCGTGCCATGTCTAAGCCCGATGCCGACGGCCTTTATGTGTGGCTTGCGCCTCAGGTTTAGGTGAAGGACTGTAATAATAATAGGTTTTTCGGGAAAAGATATAATTTAAAAGGACTATTTTTATTTCTATAAACTAACTTTACCGGTACTAATAATCTAAAGAGTAAACGTGTAATTTAGCCAAGTTTACAATTATCCTGACTTAGAGCGCTTTCAGACTAGCGTTATTTTTTGCAAGTATAACTCGTATCAGCTTACGCGCTTAATTGCACGACACAATTTGCGCATTAAAAAACCAGACGCGCATGCACGCGATTTTTCCGGCGTGTTTACTAAAACCGTCGCACCCCGCGTATTGAGTTGAGCGAGGAGGCGTCTCGCACTGCTCGCGATTATACGAGCTTATAAGCGCGTAAACGCTCGTATGAGTTGCGCATGTAGTAAAAGAAACGCCTACATGCGAAAATACGCTGATCTGAAGCCGCCCTTAGCGCCTACATAAATATTACAGCAACGTTTACATTAATTACCTTAATCTAAAACACAATATTGGAATACCATTATTCCAATATTAAATTGGGCATACGAAACATTTATACGTTCGTTTTAAATTCGTATAAATGTTGTTTGACTGTTTAAATAATCTTATTCATTTTACACAATAATTTAGTTCCTGAGAAATCCGAACACACTAAAAAACTTCAATAAAAATTTGCTTAACATCTTTCATCAGGCGCATAAGAAAAATTACCCCGAGGTTCTGCGCCACTACATTTTTATACTTATTTAATTTAATAGTGTCTTAATATATCTACACATAAAGTAGTTTGTAGTCAAGCAAGTACATCAAGTCAATGATGTACAGAGCGTGATAACTCTCGAAGCAGGTAGTGACAACTACTCTATGCAAAGCTTTTAATACTTCAGAAAAATAAAGACTGATTGCTAAACAACTATATTATATTAATTATACATAACTATAGAAACAGTCAAACTTTACGGCTGAACTGAACATCTGAGGAAACTGTGCCTAAGGACCTCACTTTCCACAACAACTCTATACACAATACTGCATAATGTACAGCTCAAAAGGTTTAAACTTTCCACCATAATAATGCTGGCATCGGAAAAATGAGGTCCGCAAACAACTTTCTACTTTATTCGTATTTCCTCAGAGTCCAGTACAAGTCAAGCCGTGCATGCCCAATTTAATAGAAAAATCATAAGTCTATAGTGGGCGATTGTCTCATGGCGCGCTTCAGGGACTCCTCGCGTTTGACTGCGACGCGCATGCGAGCTGCTTTCAGGTGCCTGAAAAGGATAGGAATAGTCATGTAAAACTAAATAACTAAAAGTATAAAACATAACTCTGCCTAGCCTTTTCCCAACTATGTTGGGGTCAGCTTCCAGTCTGACCGGATGCAGCTGAGTACCAGTATTTTACATGCAATGACTACCTATCTGACCTCCACAACCCAGTTAGTACTGGGTATAACTGGTCGTCAGACTTTCAGGCCACTGGCTACCTGTTACAACTGTCAAAGAACCACAAATGACAGTGGGGACCAACAACTTAACATGCTTTCTGAGGCACGGAGGAAACTCAGTGTTTAATGGGTGATCATCTATGTACAGACCAACCTAGTTAAGCACGGCTTAACCTAAAGATTAGCCCGAGAGGCTGTTGTTATGTAGCCACAAGCTCCTCTCCTTTTGATCTTTGACAAATCATCAAAAACACTAGTAACGGGATATTTACCATGTTTATTATTTGTTATGAGTTCCCGAAATCCCGTTACTAGTGTCATTGATAGTGTTAGTTACCATGTCAGTTTAAAAACTTAAATCATCAATGATAACGAAAAGAATAAGTCTGGATATTAATTTATGCCTCAGAGCCAACTGAGAGGCTTAGTTATGGCTTAAAGAGGCTTTTCATGCCTTTACAAGTGAACAGATTTTTTGTAGGATAATTTTAGTATAATTTCCTTAGTTAAATGCAGTCATGAGCAAAACCTTTGTCTAATCCTCTCAACAGTTTCAGGTGCTGGTTCCCTCTTGGTGGTGGCCGCTTCACGGATCATGTTCCGCAGCTTCTGCATACAGTCAGCCAGGTTCAGCTGTTGGGACCGAGTTGTATCTGACCTGATGACCAAGTAGCCTTCTCTCGTTAGTTTGTTGCCATGCTAAAATTATAAAGGAAAGATTTAACATATTTTAATTCAGATTTCTAAGAAAATGGATTTATTATGTCAGGAATAATATGCAAGAGAAAGGAGTAAATAATGTAATAATACATGTATGACGGTTGACAGGACAATGGAAGAAGCCAATGTTTCACCCCATACATCCCAAGTGACACAGAACAAGGGCAGGTGCAGATGATGTTGAATTCAGATGATATAACTTTTTTCTTTATATTACTTTAATAAACTGATGACAGAGAGGATTAGGACATAAGTTTTGTGACATACCAGTTCCAACATTTTAGTTCTGATGTCAGGATGTAGCCATTCTGCCTTGCTGGGCTTGAACCTCAGATCCACCTTGGTATGTACCTGCAAATTATTTAACAAAATTGTAATTTTACATTATTAAGTATATTTAAAATTCTACATTCTACCAATAGATCATTGGCCTGGCACAGAAGTCACACAAAACATGGCACAACACTTTTTATCAATTTCCATAAACGTGATGTTGATGAAACTTGATATCTTGACAATCTGATGGAAACGGTAACACTTTGCAAACACATTTATACTTGATTTCTGTTGTACTGGTTATTAATGAAGTAATAAGTGATATCTTACCTTGTTCACATTCTGTCCACCAGGTCCAGAGCTTGCACTATATTTTATTTCTAGCTTATCGACTGGTATGAATCCCGAGAATTTCTCATTTGGGTCAGCTGGTTGCTACAAGAATTAAAATTAGGTTATAATCAGTAAAGGAGTATATTTTGTGGAGAATTATAAATTAAATGTTAAAAGTACTTACAAATGCTGGCGTTGTAAGCTTCAAAGAGCTATTAGGATACAAAGTTTCTAAGGAAATAGCACTCTTATATGCCATGGGCCTCTTCAACAAAGTTGTGTAGGATGCTGACTGCACCACTTTGCGCAGGCCATTAAAACGTAGCGATGCAAAAGCCATTATTGCTTTTTTATAATCACTCAATTACACAGTTATTATTTCATTATTCACTCAGAATACCTCGAAAGGTTCAACACATAACCTCCAATTTGGATTGGAATGTTTCAATAAAGAATAAACCGTATGTCAGTGTCAAATTCAAATGTCAATTGATCAAGTGTCAAAAAATAGTCGTATATTCCTCTTTCCGAGCAAAGACCAAAGACGCATGACATACAGCCAAAGACGCCTTCACACGCATCGTTGGCAAACCATTAAATTGAATAGCTTTACTTCTTAGCAAAACGTTTATGCTCAAAACTAAAGCAGTTAGTGGACCACTCTCCGGATACTTACCAGCGAACCACCACCAACCCATACGCCCAGCGCAGTAACGGTTAATCAAGTTGCTCACCAACTCATTCTAAATGGCAATCCTCCAAGGCGTTTCAAAAAACTTGAAAAATTTAAGTACCTACATACCTACGTGCCAGAAATAACTTGCTGCACCACCTTACATCCACCAAATGTGAGCCATCTCCTCAAGTCTGCGAACAGCTGGAATGGCTCGGTTTCTCCGCTGGTAAATATGCCTGCCCTGTATGGCTGTCCACACCAATCTAGTGGACTTAGCTCAAAATGAGACGTGATTATTAGTGTCTGCCTTGAATCGATCCCAGTACGAATGATATGTCCACTGACTGGTATTGCTACACCAAAAGTTTATAGGACTACAGCCAGCCGCATCGAGAGGACGAAACAACATACAGACTCATGCCACCCATTTTACAACTTCGTCTTAGTACTCCAGAGGCTGAAAAGTCGTAAAAAGCTTTCTTGGGTGCGTTGCGGTAGGACCAGCTAGCTAGTCCAGCCAATAAAAATGGCTCCAGAACAACATACAATCTCTGGCGGGAGCTGTTTACACTCCCTGACGGCTCCTTCGAGCGGTCCACCTGGGCACTCGAGGCCGTGGCAGACCTGGAAATCTTTAAATCAACTTTAGTTGCAGGTAGTGTGCTCCTCAAATAACCATGTCCTCGGCCAGTCTGACTATTATTTTACCACAATTACATCATGAAATAGAATCAGAACGGTTCATTTGGGTACTATTTAACATATCACAGTGCGATTGGAAATAATCGCTTATACGTCTAAAATGGTGAATCCATAAGAATATTTTATTCGTAGCTCACAAAATTGCGTTTTAGTTATGTCCAGAAAAACAAGAAACAAAATGCGCGCGCATGTCACGCTCCAGATAATTTAATTAGGATCCCGTTCCGCTTAGCAGCGCCCTCTCACGTTTCTTAAAGAATATTTAGACAGTAGAACAGTCGGCACCACTACCAAAAACTCTATACCGTTCATCCATATTTTAATTATTTAACTAAACATTTAATCATTACAGACAATTCGAAAGTACCAACTAACGTGTATTTTCACTTTATTTGGCTTTAACTATATATAATTTAATCACTTTTTCAAAATGAAGTCACATAAAATGCAAAATAATACTGCACATTAAAATAAAATATTATTTCATCATTCTAATCCAAAGAGGAAGTTAAAATCTACAAAAAAAAGACTCTTGTCCCGAAAAAAAGACATTCTCGTCCACTAAGTAAGTGTTCCAGCCAGTTCTAACGGCTTACCGTGTCGATTCTTCATCAATAGTCGATGTGGATTATTATGAGCAATTAACTATAGACTAATGACTGTGCGAGGCGTCAAAGAATTTTTTACTAAGGAGATAAGTGTACAGCACAATCATCTTACTAATTGATTTAAATTGCTGCACTGGTAGCCCACACTCGCATAAGCTGCATGCTATTTCAAGCATAGCTACAATTATGGTCATCATATTATTTCTTCTTCTAAACATAAGTGAGTAGCACTAGATAAAGCCGAAGGTAAGGTTAATGGTAAATTATTGTAGAAAAAACCTAATTTGAAGCGAACTAGACTCCGTAAAAACACCTAGATAACAGGCAACCAGTCCAAAAACTGCAAACGTACTAACCGGCGGGCCAAAGTGAACTTTACAATACTTTTAGGATCGGTGGCGGTAAGTGATAGACATGCAGGTATCAAAATCCAAGCCAGTATAGCAGCCTAGCCACACACAGCTAGCCTAGTCAGCAATAGCAACTGGCAGCTTCTATGTGGCTGGCACCAAGGGTCGACTCTCAGCCCTTGCTTTTCTTCGTAGCGATAAAGGATGCTCTCCCTTCATGATGGCACCCAGGAAGAGCTGGTGGCCCTGGAAGTCCTGGTTCTGGATGGCGAGAGTGATGGGAGCGGTAGTATGGTAGCAAATACTGAAAAATGTTGTTGAAATTGAGCAAACCAAAATCGAATATTTGTTTGTCGTTTGGTGCTCCAGTCATGTCATCGAAAAATTCTCAAAACAATAAATTGCTCTGACTTGGGGTATCTACCAGGTGGCTGGTGAAGCAGGATCAACTCAGGTTGCAGAAGTGGCGATACCCGACAGGTTCTAACTATACCTATACGTTCCACGGATATTCCTCAAGGAAAAGGAGTCAGGAATGCAAGAATTTGAAGTTGACTGCTCATTACGCCACTAATTAAGCGGAAATTAAATCTTGCGCGTAGTGTGTGCACAAAACTCGCGTTACAATAGATACGACTGCTTTCATCAATTATGATAATGCAGCGCTGAGGAGCCGCACGCGACAGCGCGCCAGCGGCTTTCCTAATTCCGACGCTTAGCGATGCTTGTCATCGTAAATTCGATGTTTAAGTATATCGATTATAATTGCATGACATTTGTCGTCAGGGTGCTAATAGGCGCGAAATAAGAAGCGAGTTTGCAAGTCACGAATAACAACATTTACGCGGTTGTTGCTAGATTTCTAATTATTGGTATCGAGAAAGTGTGTTATTTTGTGATGACTCGTGTAAAATGTAAGCTCAGCTAAGTCATTATCGATTTATTGAGTATCAAGAAAACTGACTGTCATCTTAGCCCCACAACGATCGGATGGTAGTCTACCTAGTTACAAATCTAACACTTGAAAACTGGGCATTGCAAAATAACTTACTGAAATGTTTGATTTTCATTTGCATTTGCATCTGCAAGCTCATTTCCACTCACAGTAACTTGCCTTAATAAATTCCGACTGAAGCTGTATTAACGGTTCTGTAATGGGCGATAAACTTTCAGTACATTGTTACAAACGAAAATTAATCTTATGGAACCGTGCACAAACGCAGGCGAAGTAACCGTATTAGAATATAAACTAGTAACAAACAAATATAATTCATTTAAACGTTATATTTGTAAGCCATCTCTCCGCTTTCCAAGCATAGAAACATTTCTATGAATCATATAAGTCAAAATGAAAGCGCATAATGAAATTAAAATTGTGAACATTAAACATTCTTAATTAAATCGCTCACATACCGAAATTGCGGCGTCTTCACGCTCTTGTTGGTTGGCCTACAATAAACAGGCAAATAACTTGATCTCTGAAACCGTACCAAACACCCCTTTTATCCTCCTCATACAGTGTGTTTACTCGAGGAGAGGAAGACCAAGCTGTACTGGTGTTGTAATTACTGAGAAACGAGAACATTTTACAAGTTTAACGGGAGAAGCAGCAGAGGTAATTGGTATCTGATGAAGACGTCTTATGTGTCCCGTCCCGCTACGCTTTCGGTAGTATATTTATTGCTTATTTTTGTTACTCGCAAATGAGATCGGGTGCATTGTTCGGTAATGAACTGCATTTTTATTTATAGAGTTTTTATTTTAAACATCTGATATTGAGTCTGATTTCGTAAAAGTGGATTGGAATTCCAGTTCCAACTTTTTAAGCACCATTAATATACGGCTCTTTTTGCACGTGAGTCAGCGTCAACTAATCAAGAGCAGCTGATCTATGCCAAGTTAGGCCTAGAGGTCGTGAACTTATGTCTTGAAGTCTACAGGAGCAATTAGTTGTGCCCCAATGACGCATATTGTGCATTTGAGTACTTCCGTAACAATCAGGTTGTGGAAACCGGCATGACCCAGGCCCAAAAATGCGAAGACATCGACCAATCCGCACTGCGTACGCATACATGGTACATCTATGACAGCCTTAATTACAGTACAGTCCACTATCTCTCACACAGAGGAGACACGTGTCCCAGCAACAAAATGCATTAAATTACTCATAACATCGCGTTCAAGTAGTAACTATCGTTTAGTTTTCACGAGTTGCCGTTGTTCGGGTAGTAGTCGTATGTATAAGTGTAGGGTTTCATAACAAGTTCCGTATTTCCCAGGCTCGAGTGAAACAATGTGCAATTAGATCTCACATAGGTCAGTAATAGTCGTGATGGTAACACTTTTCAACAATCGACACATTATCAAATTCTATGTATTTTTTTTTAAACTTTCTTTTGCGCTCTTGATTTTGGGCTTGGAAAGTAAGCATAATTTTATTTGAACTTTTCTTACAGGATTATCAATTTGAAACTGGAGTTGTCAATGACATAATTTGAGGCTCTCAAATAATGTCACTTGAAGGACATACAATATATAAAACGAATTTGATCTTAGCTTCTTGCAAGAATGCATAGTAAGTAAGTATTATATTTGGACAATGTGGTAGATTCTATCAAAACCAAAGAGATATTTGACAGACAATCCTAATCGATTGTGAAATCTTTCTTCGTTGAGTGAACGTATATTTATGAAATTATGGTTATGCCAGCAAAACACAACGTACCATTCTTTTTTCTTTTTTAAACTTTGCCCCACACTAGGAATTTCTCCTGTATCGTGGGTGCGTTTACAAACATTTAAAGTCACATACACAAACAGCCAGACCCGGAACAACTATCTGTAGGCCATACAAATATTTGTTCCGTGCGGGGATCGAACCCGCGACACGCAGCTCAGCAGTCGATCGCTCAGCCACTGCACCAACCGTGCCGTCAAAATCAAATAGCAAGGGATTACAAAAACGATGACTTTCAAAGGAACCTCTCATAAAAGATACGCCAGGAAGATATGACCGTAGTTATTCAAAAACCTTATTGTTTAACGCCAAACAACGGAAATCAGCGAAGAGAAACATTAGCATAGACAAGCTGCAGAATGATAGACGTCAATGACAGACACCCGCTGACACACAAATGATATCCCTCGCGTCATTCTCGATGGAAACAATAACAGATTGCGTAATTAGCACCTTTCTCTACTTACAAGTGGTTATTGTTCTGCATCAAGACTCGTAGCGTCTAATTGATGACATTTGCATGATCATGGCGAGAAGTATAGCTCGGGGTGATGTTTAAACGCTTGAACACGAACTGTTGAATTGAACATGCAATTGAAACCTAACGGAGTTTTGAGAGAAAAGTAATAAAGGGATTATTGGTATTTTGTCGGGAAATTAAATGTCAGACGGTCACCGTTGCTTGGCTTGTAACCTTTACCTCACAAGTTTTACACAATACTTACAACATTAACTTCGCGTATCTCGATCGAACTTGGCATAAAAATAAATGGCATAAGGATTTGTCAGGTTTGTAGTGCCTAATAGCCGAAAGATGTCCGTTCACGTGTGGTCATGAGCCACAACAATCAGCCCTAGCTGTGCTCCAGGCATCTAGCGGAATTTATAACTTCCTCAAACAGTACTTAAAGCTTGATGAGACGTGACTTATCAGTGAGTCAGAAACTTGGGAGCGGAACCTCAAGATATGCTGTCAGACACGACATTGTAGTAAAACGTTTCACCTCCTTTTATGATGACCAAAAAGCGTCTGACCGTAAATAATCACGTAGGTACAAACACATTGTCGCCTCCTTAATTGCCGGCCTGGTTCCATCCACGCGAGTGTTCCCTCGTATCACCAGAGCATCGGAAGGCGCTGCGCCGCCTGCGTGCTATCCCGCGATCTTTCCGCTCAGCGCGATCCGATACAATCGCACGCGCGGAATTAACGCACTGTGTTAGAAATCGCCGGATCAGGCGGAGATTTGTATAATTTGTTCGTAAAATTAATTTATTGTTATTTCATCTTTACGGAGATGGGGCAAGTGGGTCAGCGGTGTAGGTACTGATGATTGCGCCCGCCTTCAAATATTCAATCCTCAGAAATAATGGAACTATAACTATATGATTGTGTTTTCTGTTTAGAAATAATTTGGTAAGAAATAATGCAGTATTGACAGTGATTGGATTGGAAACCACTATTATAAGGGTGTGATGTCATCATTGACAAACTGTTTGTATTTTATGAACGGACAGAGAATCGATAACAATAAATACACATAATAAAAGTTATTTAATTACTCGGTTCTTTAAACTTGCTAATGAGTGCGCGACTAGTTAAAAAAATACAGACCATAAATTTCGACATAGAAAAAGGTGCTATGTTTGAAATCCGAAGACGGTCGGTGACGCGAGCATAGAGCATAAACGCGACGATGGATGGTCGATCATGTCTGATTTATATCGCAACGAGTGAGGCTGAGGAATTCGCCGTAATGGTCCAAGTTACGGAGCATCCCAGGAATCTGCGCGATCATGGAGAGATTTTTTGAATCATTACTTTATTTTTTATTTCCGGTCTCTTCATTTGGAGTTGGATAAGCCGTAGAAATTGGCAGTAATTCATGGCTAGCTAGATGCATATTATAAACAATAAACCCAAACCTGCAAGGATGACACAAATTTAGGCCCATTTATAGACTAGGCCTTGGAATTTACGAGTACATTCTAAAAAAATTACTGTCAGACACATAGAACAGGAATTTTACCATCTTGCTGCCCTTGTCCCATTCTACTTGGAGTCAGCGCAACACGTTTTCTTCTTCCATTGTCCCTTGAATTTTACGAAGCCCAATTAACATGTCCTTCATTCAAAAACCCTTGATGCTTCCATAATTTTGAAATGCATTACTAACACACTTAACAAAAAAGTCTGCGAGATAAACGCGCCAAGCCACCCACAGAACAGCTCGCTACAATATGCTCCCATGTGTTCCCATAACATAGTGGTAGGCAAATTGCACGAGGCATATCTGACGCTGGCCGTAAATAAGCACGCTCCATCGAGCTCATGTCTGCGGTGATGCCAGATGTGCTTCAATGGACTTCTAATGGCTTGTTACGGCGGAGTATGGAGTTTTTGCAAGACTGTTACAAGTTAGCAATGGTTCCTATTGAACTGCACTTAGTAAGTACGTAGTTTGTTTCAACTTCTCGCCTTTTGAACATCGAAGGGCTAAGTGAAAATGACCTGCAAATGCAGTTAAAATAAAAATGTCAGATAGAAGGTATTTGCACTCCGCCTCGATATAGTTTGTGTTTCTATGCCCCTGGGCTATTAACCGTTAGGTTTAGAATTCCAGTGTTTCTTGGTCATGTTAGCCTCATACAATGTCTCCATAACCGGTATTTTGTCTGGTTTTATATCTTCAATGACTAGACCAGCCCCTCGATCCGAAGAACTCTGAATCGATATGTTATCTAATCTAAACTAATATTATAAAGAGGAAAGATTTGAATCTTTGTTTGCATTGAATAGGCTCCGAAACTTCTAGACCGATTTGAAAAATTCTTTCAGTCTTAGATAGTCCATTTATCGAGGAAGGCTATAGGCTATATATCATCACGCTACGACCAATAGGAGTGGAGCAACAATGAAACATGTAGCGAAAACGGGGAAAATGAGACGCAAAAGAAGTTGCGCCGGACAGCTAGTCTTAGATATTATCTTCATGCGCCGATACGCACTTTTTTCACAATTAGCACTAACAGTTATCGATAAACTTGTATAATTATCTCCTAGACCACAGCCGACGCTCCGGAGGCAGTTTCCCATATTACAGAATACATAATTACCCACAAGTTAGTCTAAACTGCAGATATTTGCGGTCATTCCCGCTAGCCTAGCTAACCGCTACGGCTGGCAGCTGTTAACAGGACTACCGTTTAGCTTGAGACACCGTTCTGCTTGGCTGCTCTTAAGTTTGGCCATTATGAAGTAAATAAATATTAAGTACATTGGCAAGCTGCGCCTGGCAAACGTCAACGGCCGACCTTTAATAGTAGATTGCCAAGCTGCACTATTAAAATAAATCATGCAGAAAATGTTAGAAATTGAAATGGGTATTTTAACAAGATTTGGTAACTTTCTGGTTGCTGAAGTGCGTCTTGATTGTCTTGATTTTGAATCCCTACTTTTTGGCTAGCTATCTCCAGAAACGGTTCTGTACGTTCAATTTTTTGAGCTGTTAAGTTAATGTATTTATTTTTTCATAATATTGTTTGCCTTAGTATAGGTAACTACAATACCTATAACTATAGTTATTGTTTGTCCTACTTAGTTGTTACGGAGAACAAGGAAAACGCGACATCCAAGCAGGAATGTAACGTTAAAAAGCCATATAATTTCCATGAATGGTAATGAATTACCTAAAATGCGGTTTCGCTGAGGTGTGGAGTGGGCTAGGCACTCATTACTATGCTGTGACCTGGGTCTATAGCGGGTAGACCGAGGAGTGCCCGCGATAACCTAGGTGTGACCCACGACAGTGCTCGTCATGTCACAGTCTGCAAGACATAGAAACTGCACATAGTTTTACGCTTTACCTAAAGTATTTTTTGATGTCCTACAAATCTACTGCTTTGTTTAAATAAAATTTATCGTGCTCCCAGGTTTTAACAGAAGAGATAAGAAAACAGAGGTTTAAGCATGATATGCAATGGGTTTAAATTAGCTTAGGTACATTAGGTACTCCTGTAGTTAACACCCAAAAATGCCATTAGTAAAGGCGGACCAAATATCTCAAATGATAAACTTATGACAGATAAGTTGATAACCGAACAATAAGTGAAAATGTTTAGATAAATGATTAGATCTCTTAGTTTTCAGTCAGGACCACACGTAAGTGTCCTGTACAACTTGGGAGGTCTGCCTACTGTACCTACAAGAGAATAGAACCGCGAGAGAGATTGCTCTCACAAAGGCTTCTTACTTACCACACCACTAAACAAATGCAAATAGTACTTTCCAAAGCTACCTTCCATGAAACCTACCTTCAAATAAACGATCGAAGTTAACCGTAATGAATATTTGCCTGTAAATTGTAATCCTAACGTATAGTCATGCTCCTAAAAGATGAATGACATTTTTCAGGTCGACATTTCCTACAAAAGGTGCCCGTGAAACCGATTAAGACCTTGGAATAATTTACTTCTTGGCTTTAGACACGCACGTTTCCTTTGGCAAATTAAAAAATAAACCATAGCGTAGATTTTAGGCTATGGTGACGTGACTAAAACAAATTAATTTTAGTAAAGGTAAGTCTAGTCGAGGGGACCTAATGAAACTCTAACAAGAACGTGATTTAACGTGTGGCAAAGCACTCTAATGGATAAAAAGCTACCTAAGCAATAGAAAGCAATGCGTTGAAATATGCCACTTAAATTATAAACTTATGTCTACCGGATTCCGATCAACTTTTGAAATAAATAAATTTGGAGTACCCCAGGGTAGCGTACTAGGGCCACTCCTATTCTTAATATACACAATGACGTTCCCCAAGTAACAACACATGAATCTATCCTCTTTGCCGATGACATATCGGTTATTGTACCAGACCAACCAGATATTAAATACGAAATTTCATTAAATCACACCATAGATTCAATAATGAGCTGGCTAAAGGACAACAACCTTACAGCCAATGTTTCTAAAACCAAAATTCTACAATTCTCGAACTATAACAACACCCAAATACAAAGTTTAGACTTACGTTATAATAATATTAAAATCGAAGATGTCCGTGACACAAAATTCTTAGGCATTACCTTAGATAGATACTGTAATTGGAAAGCTCATACAAATCGCATGTGCTCTAGTCTAAATAAATTGGTTTTTGCACTAAGAGCGAGAGCTTAGAAAATTGTCAAGTTTAAAAACTGCCATGACTGCGTACCATGGCTACGTTAGCTCAATACTCAGATACGGTCTGCTTGTATGGGGTAACTCTACCTTCGTAAAAAAAGTATTTTTAACCCAAAAAAAATGTGTCAGAGCCATTTGCGGCGTTGGACCGCTCGATTCATATTCAAAAAGCTTCGCTTACTTACTCTTACTGGCTTATACATTTTAGAAGTAGGCATGTTTGTTAAAAAGCACCCAAACCTATTTACTAAAGTAACAGAAAATAAAAAGTTTCTCTCTAGAGATCCCACCAAACTGGCTATAACAAGATGTAGAAGCGCTCTCTTGTAAAACAATTGCTGTAGCATGTCGGTCAAAATTTTCAATAAAATTCCTAAACAAATCGGAGAACTGCCAATCAGTTATTTCAAAATGAAACTGCAGAAGTGGCTCTGTAATAATGTGTTTTACACAATAAATTAGTTTTTGACTTATAAACCCATTCGTAATAGTTAAGTAGCTTATGTTCCCATTTTTGAAAACTAGTGTTCCTATTTTCACATTCCTATATTTTTATAATTTTTTGTTGATGTTATACCTGTTCCTTGTTATACTTTTTTTTTGTTCCTTAGTTTATTACTTCATATCCTACACGCAAGTACCTATTTTAAATTCTAAAAGAATAATAATTTAATATTTTGTAAAATTTGTAACTAGGTCTATAAGTTTGATAACTAAATTACCACAACATTTTGTTAGGTATTAAGTTTGCATGCTGAAATAAGTCAGCGAAATATGTGAAACCTTTTAATTGATAAGACCTTAATGTACCATATTTTTGGACACCTAGTTTCTGCAGTGTGTTTATTTCAAACTACAGTCCAGTCATATTTCAGTTAGTTATTCAACCACAGCAACAGTTTTTGGGCTTTATAATTTTTAACTATTTTAAGAAATGCCTGCTATCACCACTAAGTCTTACCATATCCTTTTGGTACCTCAAGTGACTCAAGCAAATAATATAATAACTATTATGTACCTATTATATCTGTGAAAGTAGTTACCCAAACTTTTATTCTAAGAACTCTCTAATCGCGAATAATGTCATAATTTATACGCGTTTATAAACCGTTAATAACTTAATTACTGTACTAGACTGCTCTTCCTAATTTATGTTTATTAATAATAATCATTAAAACAAGAATAATGATGAGCCTTTTTGAACTTTCACGGGCAAAACTTAGTGATAAAGCTCACTCACTATTGGCTGATAACAGCCGTTCGAATTCATACTGGATTCTTATTGGAGCAGTTTCTAACGGTGCTTCCGCAGCTGCATTCACTCGCGTCCCTGCCGCCGCACGCATAGCGCTATCTTCAAACCGGCCAGTCCGCCGCGAACTACCGTGGGGGTAACGTTGTTGTTGCAACGATTCACGTAATTAATCCAGACCGGACCAAGCCGTACCGGTACACACTATTATATATATATTAGCTATTAAAATTAAAAATCAGTGTCAAGTTAATTGATGAAGTGCTAGACTGAATCTGCCGTTCGCGAATATAGTGCAACCTGTGATTTGATCTCGCGATCTCCGTGGCTACATTTCTTTGGTGGTGTGAGTTTGCTGAAGTGTAAAAAGGTAAGTTTTTATGTTATCATCGGTAGAATGTGCCGGTCGGGTGGCCGGGCCGGGCCGGGCAGGCGTCCGGGCGCGCCGCTGGGGGAGCGACTCCCGCGAATCGATTGTCCCGCCATGGGACGGGTAGGTATAGCTACGCACAGCGGCACAGGGACCGACCGGGAGCTCTAGGGCTGCGCACTCACACCCTCGCTTTGTCGTGCCCGCAGCTCGCCGTATTGTCGTTTCATGCGGTGATCTTGAACTAGTATAAGTTGCTAGACACGGCGCGCGGCGCGCCTGTTTTGTTATGTGTATAAATTATTTATAAACATTCTCTTGCACTTCGCTGTTGTTTTTTCAGCTGCACTCAGGTGGGTAAAGTTATCTACGTGGATGAACTCCACGTACGTTATGATCTGATGAATTGATGATTCATGTTATGTACCCACAATTTTATTATTATCATATCTCTAATGGAATCTCATGGAGTTACATATTGAAATCGAATGTATGATGCATTATTGAAAACAGTTTCAAATTCTCCTAGCTAAAGACATGTGAGCACCTTTTGAACCTTTGCTAATCGATCTTCGACGGCACGGGTGACGCAGTGGTTGAGCGATCAACTGCTGCGATGCGTGTCGCGGGTTCGATCCCCGCACGAAACTAATATTTGTATGGCCTACAGATAGTACTGTTTGTGTATGTTAGTTTAAATGTTTGTACACGCACCCACGATACAGGACAAATTCCTAGTGTGGAGGTTATCAAAAAAAGAAAAAGGTCAATATCTTCCAAGTCAGTAATAAGAGATGATGAGTGAAGCAATTAATCAAAAGCTAAATGCAATTAATTGCAGGACAATTGCTTCGTTCCTTACAACCATAGTCGCGCATTAATTCCTACTTCTACCGATCAGGACAAAAACGACGTTATTCATTTCCAATAATATTGAGTTCATCCTTGATGAGCTGAATACTAATTGACAGGAACAACATTGAAACTTATTTTTTCCTTCCCGGTAAATGTTAACCTGATTTAGTGGGTTGTTTTACAGGAATAAATGGATTAAGTAATTACAAATAGTACTAACTTGACCACAGACTTTCGGTCTGCCTGGGCTAACGAACTCCATTAGTTATGGTTTTATGAATAAATCAGATTAGGTACCTACATGCCGCAAACATTCGGTCAATGCATGTGTCAACTTTAAGTTAAGACATCGACTAAGACTAAAAATATCTGCATCAAAAAAAAACATAAGAACTTCTTGTTAGGGCTTTCATTAGGTTTCAAGGTTTCTGAAATAAGCAAGAGAATAACTGAATAAAAGGCGGCAAATAAATGTAATTTCAGTCTGCTAAGATACAAAAATACTTTCAAGAACATGAAACTCCTCTTATTTGGACATTACTAAGACCAATTCTGACAAACGACATGAGCTGTGACAGATGAGAGATGATGACATGAGCTTAAAAACACTGACTGGTTAGGCATTACCCACACGAACAGAAAAAGAAGCAATCAAGCAGTGCAACAACGCGGTACCCACCAACTACCATAAACACGACGACGTGCAAGATATGTCCATAGGGTGCTTACATAAAGAAGCAGGTTTCCGGTACGGGCGGGTCGGTACCGATCGGTGCAGGTATTAATTTCTATGTTATCTTATGCGCTCACTTACAAAGAAACAGGTTAAATTATGACAATTTTATATGCAAGTTAACCCGGTACCGACCCGTACAGATTTGTCTGTACCGGAAACCTGCTTCTTTATGTAAGCACCCTTAGAAAGAAATGATAGAATGGACGACAGTGGAGCGCCAAAACTTTTCGTTGATAGTGAAACGGATGGCCGGAGAAGCAGACACCAGCCCAAGTTCAGGTGGTCTACGCATAGACCAATATTTAAAAAAGGTTGGAATCAAAAAATGGACATAAAAGGATTGTTGCAATGGAGAAATATCCTTGAACAGGCAAGACCCACTCTCGGCTATGACATCGATTATGATGACATGTTCAAAAATTTGAAGAGAAATTCACTTAGTTGATTTGGAAAATGTACTTAGTTTACAAAATGCTGCAAGCATTACCTAAGTGCTCGCAAAAGAAGTTTCGAGCACAACTAAGTAAAACATGATGAATACAAGAAGCCGCTTCAAATAACATACTCAAATTATACTAAGCTACGGACGTGAAAGTATATGGATTACCTACACTGAATAATGAGTTTAATAACCGCTCACAAGTATTAATCATAATATATACCGATGAATTATTAATAGAACGTTTATATATTCATAGTTGATGTGACGATAAGACGTCTCGGTTGTTGTTTTCATTAGGATTTAGGAGTTTTAGGAATTTAGGACCAGTATCAATGCAGTTTGTTTAAGTAATCATCAACAATTTCAATTTCTGGTCCTTATCTCCGCACTTTGTCCTGTTCAAAACGAGTGTCTTGCATAGATTAGAATGTTAGTCGTAAAAGTAAATAAGCATAATACAAACAATATTAGTCAATATGACCTATTGTATTCCTTCAATGCATAAAACAATGAGTAACCAACTGTTACGACTGACGAGTATTACAATGGAATGATTAGGACATGAAGATATAACAAGGCTTGTTAATCATTGTGTAGGACGTCAAAACAATGTTCACCAAAATACTTCGTATTTTATGTGTGACCACTTCAAGTAAGCTTTGGAGTTTCCCAGTCCATTGGGACTAGGAAACTCCAAAGCTTACTTCATCATTGTCGATGTTGTGCATTTTTTTCTTAAGTTCTAAGCAAGCCTTTTTGTGACCCCAAGGTGTTTCTAACATTCATCTCCGGCTCGTCCTATGCTTTGTATTCCAACAACACATAGCATGAATAATCAAGCTCGAAGGACCATTGAATCTTACTCTTAAATACTGACCAATCCTATCTGAATTCCAAATACCCACTGAGCAATCAAAATTGCCATCTCCAAGAATTCTAGTGATCGCTTACAGAAACGCTACACATCCGCTGACGTGACTACAACTCGGTAACAAAGATGCCACATTTTTATTAAATTACCGTTGCGTGTACACAAATTATTTGAACAGACACGAAATGGCTGAGGAGGCTAATAAATGGCCAGAGAAATTGAGCTCGGATCTAGCCTGTGTGATTTACGGGCTACGAGCGCACGCGCAGAATCAGACCGCGGCGTGTGCGCATGTCCTCCTGCGTTGTATCAAGTGTCCATCTGACTTGTTCACACCTCATTACCGTTGCGTGTCGTCTTACATTCGATGCGACAATTGACAATAGTTTTTATGTCTACATCCAAACAATTAGTGATGATAAAATGTGTTGACAGTTACAATTAATCAAGAACAGTAATTACTAGTAAATTCAATTTGTTGGTGCTAGTAACGATTAGATTTGATGACAAATTGAGTAATTAGATTGGGAAAGCGTGATGTGTGAAGATGATCGTGACTGTTTCGGTCGTGTTTGTATAATTACTAGTAACATATACCTCAATGAATAACTGGCTTTTAGCACATAATAAAACGTACAATGTCCCGTACAAAGAGCTTTCTTTGTGAGAGACACACACGCATAGTAAGTAAATATTGAATCAATTTCAAAGCAAATTGCTCTAAACTTTCAACACGGAGTCGCACTACGTTTGTGAGCTCACGGCTCCACGTCTGGCGTGAATCAATAGAGAATACGAACTTAGTCTAGACGCCATATATTTAAAACAAGTTCCGTTCGCAAACGCTTTCTCTTTGTTAAGTATCATTAGTGTGCAAAACTATCTAACTAAAGTATCTTTTGTAATAAAAATGTGAGGCATTTCTTTAAAATTCTGCAAATTTTACGGAAGGAAAATTTACTTTTAAAATCCTCTTATACGATAAGTTCAAAATTAATGAGTATAATACTTGTTCTATCCGTTAGGTATGGTAAACCAAATCGGCAAATCACATAGTGTAGCGAGATCGGAAGTGAGGATGAGCAGATAAAATCTTCCCGCGATCATCGTTTGTGCTCATTAAAATAGTGCTTTGTAATCATACGAGTCATCACTTTAACTATATTATTTGCAAGGAGAAAGTCACGTTACAATTTGAAATAAATGTTTAATATTAAAGAATGCGTTCGAACATCATTGCTATACTTTCCCAAATCCGTGATAGACACGGCATCGCGCCGACTTTCCAACGGACGGCGATGTTATCTGTTTCATAAAAATGAGTCTCATTTAGCTCGAGCAACAGATATGTGGCCATTTCAGTAATTAAGTGCGCTTTGGTTTTAATTATTCTGTAACGCGGACACCGGAACGTGTATCCGAACGTAGCCGCCATGCTTCGCGTTCTTAATTCCAAATTCAGAATTTTTAAAACGGCTTTCAGGTGTTCTTGTGTGAATGGCCTGTGTGTTGCACAGGTAAATAAATTTGATTTAAAATAACTTGTTTTTTTGTTTCATTATAATTGATTCAATAAAAATTTGTTCGTTGTTTGTGAGTTACCTCTTTCTACTTTTTTGCATTCATCTCGATTGAGACTGACTGAAGACGGAGTGAATGTGTCATATTTTGCTATCAAACATAAGTATAAGTCATGCATAGTGCATGTTATGGAAACGAATTCAGTCAGCAGCCCAATGACTTATATTCTCCTATCAGTTTGTTTGTCCGATAAGGTTCCGATATACAAATTATTTGTTTAGCATTTTTCATCTCAAAGTTTTCCCACCGTGTCTGACATATTGATATCTACTGATAAGCTATCGGCGCTATCAGTTCATCTATTACGTCGGTTATTAGCATTTTCGAGAGGCTTTCGTATCGATACAGTCGAGGACTTATCAGCCGATGGATAGTGTCAACAATGAGGTTGGCTTATCTGGCTTTTCGGGAATTTCGCGGGTGATTCAATGGCGGGGCGCTTAGTGGGAGTCTCATCATCATCATCAACCATAGCCCGATTTCACCAATTGCTGGGCAAGTACAGACCTCGGATGTTTCATTACTTAGATATAAATGTTACTGTGGATTAACTAAGAAGAAATCCACTTAACTGATCTTAAAGTATCTGCCATTGGCCAAGCTCAAGCTTTCTTGAGAAATCATTGTTATGTTAACTTAATTTAAACATTTTGTATTTCGCCCACAGTAGTTAAGTTTAGTGATTTGAGCACATGTACTTTTCTAATCAGAATCATCAATACAATTCTTGCCATGTCATCATTATTTGATAACGTCACTATTACCACATTAAAGTCTAATGAAGTCACTTAAGGGCGCCGAATCTCCTCTGCTCAGCAATAAGCGATGCTAACGCATCAAGCATGTCATGGAATGGTCCTATGCTGGAACAGGCGACAATGGCCCGTGATTACAACCAGACATCCGTCCATTGTTGTCACGTCACTTGCGTATGCGAGGCTGCGTCTCTGCTGACAAGCATACGGGGACCATGTGAAAATTGTGGGCAGAATTTAAAAACATGTTTGACATTTCGCTCTAAACGAGCAGACTTTTTTGGTCTTTATGGTGGATTAAAATCAGATTTTACCATTTTTGGTCAGTTCTATGTAGGTAACTTTTACTTAAACTTTGTATTTTATAGTGATCTTATTTTAGATTTAGGTTGCTTCGTTCTACTTCTTGCCTAGGACAAAAGTCCTCTCTTTCTTTAGCGACAACGCCTACCTACCTGCCTACTTCTTCCAGTGAACGAACCCTATCCAAACAACTTCCTGTCTTTCAAGAACGTTAATTTGCACCACCGGATCTATAGTCTTTTGCATGTTCGCTTCTCTAGCTTTCGCTTCATTACGCCATAATACCATTTAATCAAAACCATGTCGCCTAGTCTCCTATCTTTAATTTAAACTTATCAATCAAGTAAATCCCTTCCTGTTTTATGTATTATATTCCAAAAATATTCAAATACGCTGACGTGGACGATAGATTTGACTACTTATGTAAATTAAGATTATGATAATGTCCTTAAATCCTCGTGAAACGCTTATTAAGCGATTACCTCGTATCAAGATAACATCTTTCTGTATTAATTTCGAATGCATTACCTGCATTAGTATACTTTTTAATTCATGTATTAAGTCGTCTATCTCGTGCTTAAATTAGCCAAGATAAGCAGATTAATTAAATGCTAATTGCGTAAGAAAGTTAATCCGTTCCTTAGTTATCTTTCCATCAATTTAGGCAGTGAACATTCTTTGGACGTAGTATATTATGTAGTACTTATTACTTTTAGGGTACGGTGTTCTAAAAGACATTACCCCCTTCTAATCGATGGAGTCCATTAAGGAATCAGCAGTTGATACCTTTAAAGAATCCTCAATTTTATTCGTGTCGAAGCATTTCGTATTGCATTCCGATCTTCAGATATATTCTCATCATTCTTGAAGTATCCTCAAAAGAGCAATAAACTGTTTTATAAGTCAAACGAGAAAGGAGGATTGTCTTTGTTTTTCATTCAATCTATCATAAAATTGAAAAGCAGACATTCAAATAGAATGCAAAACACAACAAGAATACTTTTAAGCAAATCAACTAACAGAACTGTATAAGATCCATTTCAGCGAAGATCGTGTCTGGCAATATAGATACCGGGGATGCACGAACTGCTTTCGAATTAAGAGTTATTTTTGTGTGGCAAGTGTGGATTGTATGAACTTGTATGCTTAGTTGTTGACTCAAGTGAGACGCGTCGCCATTACAATCGTGTTGTGCATACGCTTGGGTATCGTATCTTCCCGTTTAGTCACTAATGAAGTGTTGGAAATCGTTGTTAATTAATGCACGGGGAAGATACTGATGTGTAATATTGGTACAATTGGAAGTGTAGCAGACAGTTTTATAGCTGGCTTTTGTGTTATTGATTTGAGACGGTTGTGATTTTTAAACGGTTGGTTGTTTTGTTCAGAAACAGTTGGAGTGATAAATGCAGAGACAAGTTTTATAAACTGTGAAGTATTTTTGATAGTTGTAGCTTCTTGTCTGCTGTAAAAAATCTCCGGACAGCCATTGCGGATCCTCTAGTCAAAAGGATCTAATCCGTAGGTATTTTTATCGAAGAATAGAATAGAATAGAATAAAACTTTATTGTACACCAAAAATGAAAAATAACGGGCTTACAAAACTGCTAATCATATGGTTACAACGGCGGTCTTATCGCTGATAGCGATATCTTCCAGACAACCTTTGGATGGACATTATGGAATATAAATGAAAAAAGGGGGTAGTCACTGGTGTACTTATTACACAAAAATGTTAAATAACAAAAGTTAAGATATCACTTCATATATGTATATATACATGTATAATATAAATATAATACATAAATAAATATATATATAGATATTTGTGTTTTTAATATTATATGGCAAAAATAAAACTAGAAAGGTGACAAATTTTGACTGAATGCAATTACATAGACTGAAAATGGTTTGTAACTAAGCTTTTAAAAGCAACGAGTGACTGTGCTTGTCTTACCGACACCGGCAATTCGTTCCACAAACGGACAGCCTGGACCGTGAAGGACTGGTCATAAAATTTGGTGGAATGTGCTGGCATCAAAAGTCGCAAATTCTCCGATGATCTCAAGTGCCTGCTATGAGTGTCATTTAGGAACTTGAAACGTTGTTTAAGATAGGAGGGTGTAGTGGGATTAAACAGAATACTGTAGAGAAGGGACAAAATATGCGCATTCCGGCGAAGGCGGATAGGCAACCACTCAAAAAAAACAAAAAACGAAGCTCAAATTAAAAACAGAAAATGGCAGTCCGAGCGAGAATCGTGACGAATCCTCCATTTGCCGAATTTAAAATCGATCCACCGCAGATAATAACAATACTTTATCTGGATAATCGCAATAGAATGTGTTAAAAAGTAAAACAAAGCGTTGCGGCTGGCAACACTGATTGGTGCAATGGAGTTTAATTTTAGCACAGACGATGGCCCTGGATTGTGTGGTTTTCCTTTTACGGATGCCATCTTGTATGCTCTTGTATGTTTATTTTATGGACGAGTGCAGTGATGCAGGAGTTAGACAAAAGTGGTTCGTTCGTCTATCAAAGTAGGTACAACCATTTACAATTCATGAATTTGACGATGACTGAAAATTAATCAAAAGGTACTCCTAAAAGATAATCTATTAACACAAAATCCATCATTTGTTTATAGCACACTAGTTGACTTTTCTTTCCAAGGACACTGCCATTAATAAAAACATAAATACAACAATCACAAAAAAAAACATCAATTGCCTACCCAAAATAGTTTTTTTAATACAGTTGCTCAAAAAGTGGCGTATTGCAGGGACGTATAGCGTTCGTGATGTGAGCTATTACACACTCGAGCTTTTTCTTTACCTTGTCCGAACTCGTGCGTTCTCTTTCCCAACTGTCAAAATAATGTCTATTAAAAAGAAAAAAACCAACCAAGGAGTTTTTACTAAAAAAAAATCATAGAAGTTTTTATGATTCATGCAAATATTTCTAAAAAGAAGCTACTAATTTGTTTCAATATTAGATTTAATGGCTTGATTCAATGAGTTAGGTTAGGTTTCATTTCATTTTCATTTCATATCAATTAAAAAAATTCTACTGAAGACTTGGCTGTATGGGCATAGTTCTCTTTGCCTACCCAGAATGGGTAAAGAAAACAAAAAAAACTCTGCTTATATTCTTTTACGGTTGGCGCCATTTTCCAAAAATGTTCTTTATTAAATTGCTTCATTTTTTCGCAACTGTATTAAAAATAGTTGTTCAGTACACGTGCGGAACCGTCATTGCAACTTGTTCCGACTGTCAACCCTCACCTTCGGCTGCGCCTCGGCTCGGGTAGACATTTGTCGGAACTCTTTGCAATGACAGGCTTTCCGAACTCGTAATGAAATATACTATTTTGTCATACCAATCCATTGACAATCTGCAGATGAAACCGCCCAATTTACTTGTTATTGAAATGTCCTCAGCCATACCATATGGGTAAAGATAAAGTAAAAGAAACGAAAAAAATAAAATACGAGACACTTGTGTCGCCCTAATCTTGCATCTCGGCGTGTCCACAATGGCGCGTTTAGTATGAATGCCTTCATTGTAATGCTGAACTTGCCTGGTGACTGGTCGGACGGGAAGGGAAGGGACACGGGACTCGCTTCTATGTATATGTTGAGCCGGAGAAAAATATATAAATTAACTTTTAAATCTTATGTTCGTCATTCGGAACGATGTTTTTCTTTTTTTTGGCGATTCGGTAGCCGATAATCGCTGCGGGACTTGGGAGCTAAACTTCGGACAAGCAAACTTAGCATGGCGCTAGATGACTCAAACAGATCATTCAGACGCACTGGCTCGCAATAAACTTTTACCTTTTTTCGAACAGCTTAAACATAACCGTTTGCAGAAGCTACAAGCTAAGTGGAAGACACTACATTCATGATCATGATAAACAAATAATCTGAACGGAGCGCAACAAGCTTCTAATGAACTATTGTGGCCCACCAAACCATAAATTACCATATTTTATGTGACAGACATAGTTTACGACCTTCGTGCCGGTCGCGTTATGATGATAATCGACACGAACACGTGTCCGACCTTTCAAACAGCTCTCGTTTCGTTCAGTAACTTCCAGATTTCTGCTCGTTCCGTTCAAAAACTTCCACATTTTTGTCGTAACAAGCGAAAGTTCGTTTTAAATAGTCACCGCAGTTTCACTTACTTTGGATGCTATAAAATGTCGGATTTATTTTCAATCACATTTTATGAATGTATTTAGTTTAGAAATTGGTGTTTCTTAAGTGTCCGAGTTTATTAAACCTTTGTGGTTTGACCGGATTTTAATAGAATGGGGGCTACTGTTACAAAGTTTGTTTGAATCAGTCGTCTAAGGATATTTAAAGCCTCCTACTATCTCCTTTCCATCTAGATAACTTGCTGTCTACCTAATATGCATGTTTTCCTATTCCCACAGAATTATTATTAACACTAACGAGTCATAAAAGGCATCATAATTAAGTGTAAGGAAGTGCATCTACGCTACACTTTCCGTTTTGGAAAAAAAATCATCTCTGTATGCGTCTGGCATACGTAAACGCTTGTCGATTCGGTCGGCGGTGTCAAGGTCACGGGCGCATGCGTGCCGCGCCTCCCCGCCGCAACGCGGCAGCTCGCAGTATCGGACATTTTATTTTTACAAATTCGAGCTTTCGAACGCAGATGCACATGAGTGTTTTTATTAATATGCTCCCAGTTAGATGCATTTTGAGTTAGTCATCTCCAATTTTGGGCATGAAATTCTGGTCCTTTTTTATGCTTCGACACGAATGAAGAGTCTCTTTTGATATGAAGCCGAATGAATTACATTCAATAATAATACAACAGCTCCAAATCACATTTTTAAATTTAATTGAATGATTACACCCACGCAGAATAAGTGATTTAGATTGAAATTGTAAGTTTCACTTCAATTCTAGAGTGATGAAAATCCCCGCGTCGCCAAACCGAATACAAACCACAATGTCATTATTGTTTCTATTACTTTCAGTGTTATCGATGCATATTTCAAACGACAACCAGTCGTAAAAGTCATAATGTTGTGTGGCAGCCGATAAATAAAGGTTATACCTAAATGATAATGGTGAGCAATCCATCAATCTATTTTATAACTCGGACCTAACCTAACTGAGCGGGCGTTACGATGACATGGAATTAAATGGCGGTCTTTCGATCCGGAATAGAATGCACCGAGGAGGAATGCACGACAATAATATTTGACATAAATCTGAGAAGTTATTAAACCGGTTGGAAAGCGGAAATTAGAAACAGCTGTTTTTCTTTCATCAAGTTGTTGGATGATAGGAAAATCGAAGTGTTGTGATTTGAATTAAAATAGTATCGTAAATCACTTATTAATTTGCTTAAAGCGACATCGATACTTCGATAGCTACCGTTTTTATTATGATTTCTATCTTTTTAATTTGGACCTCATCATCATTATGGTAGTCCTCATTATCAAACCATTACCAGCTTTGCTTCTTGGCTGGGTTTTGCTTTCTTTTGTATTCTTTTCTAATAATTTAGGCTCAATATTGTATTAAATAAGGGAAGTAGCGAGTCAACCCCAACACAAGTATTTTTAATTACTGGGGCCTATCTCAACTCGTGTATAGCATGTAACTTTTGAGATACAATACTTATTTTTCAAACCTTAAACTTTTAATTTTCAAACCTTACCACACTTCTAAAGTAAAAAAAAAACTCAACTTCCCCTATGGTCTTATTAAATAACGTTAAGTTAGTTTAAGTAAAAAAGGACCAAAACAACATGGCGTCTGTCATCAACAGCCATAGTTAAGATAATTTAATTTGTCGACACACGCCCCGAACAGTTACGTTTAACGTTAATTAGACAAGCACACTGGCTGTTTATATTCCTTTTATTTTAGACATGATTTGTTTGTGGGATGGTTAACTCGGTTAGTTTAGTGATTTATTTTCGTTTCTGTTTGTAGATTTAAACATTTTGGGATTTTATTGTGCGTGTAAAAAAATTATAAATTAATATTGTAGGAAATAATCGTATTTGTGTTTCTTCTTTGAATGGACTAATGTAAGTTTAAGTCTGATTTTTTTTTTCTTTATGGAAATTATGCTTTTCTTTGGCCGCAACAACTGGCCTGATGTGAAGCGATAATGTGGCCTGGTGTGGAGCACGTTTGCCTGGAAGAAACAGAATCACTCGAACCTTCAAGAGACCTAGATTGTAATGAACGGGTAAGAGAGTTGGTAACTCACGGTTCCAAACCAATAAAATTCAACGGTACTTTCTTTCATTTAATTTTTATTCACAAGTAAAAAGGCAAAGACTAGCAACCTTACGATGTCTAGTCATAATTAATCCAGAAATATGTTTTGCTAGATTACCACGTAATTTTTTTGTGTCTATGTGTAACAAGCGTGACCGGCATCTGCTGTCACGCGCCGCTTGTTTGACGCTCTAGGAGCTTGCGCCTGCGCTGGTCACTGGTCAGAATTTCGGAGTGTTCTTGCTTTATTGCAAATGAATGGTCAAACATTACTCATGCTGTGCGAATGCTTCGCTACATAAAACTCTTTCTATAACCTTTTCTTCAGGTTACAAATAGAAACCTTAAACAATAAAGCAACGCGCGCGTTTTTTCTTGACATTTAAGATGAAATACGACTTACCACCATTTGTTCGGGATGGTTGCTTACTTTCTTTTATCGTCTTGCGTCCATTATTTTCTAATTACTTCACATAATATTTCCGCTCACACTTCGCATAGCCCACCCAAGTCAGTGAAACATTAGAATAAGAGTAATTGAACATGGAGTTCGTACGGCGTATTTAAACTCAAATTGTTATTAGTTATTAATTACTGGCTTTTTTTAGCCGCCGCTTTGCTCCCGTCGGGAATTATCCCACGGCTACGTTTCAAACATAGCCCATGACATTCATTGATAATGTAGCTTCCTATTAGTGAAAGAATTTTCTGAATCAGATCAGCAGCTCCAAAGATTACCTTATATACGTCCAAACTTACAAACACCACTAATATATTAGTAGGTATCTATCTTGGATGCATCTTTTCCCCGTTCACCCGTTATGAGCGAACCGAACCGGGTCGTCGAACCGCGCTAACGGCTCCGGCGCACATTCGCGTGATCGCCTCACACCACACGCGAAGGGACAACACTTTACGTTGCTAACACATCACTTACATGCTACTTAAGTGTGATGTTTTGCGAAGAAATGGGAGTAAATTTTGAGGAAGTTTTCTTTGATCTCTAAAAAAACAGGTTTTGACAACCACAGGTGACCGCGGAGCCTTCTTGCACTGATGACCTTGCTTCTTTGACCATTTATAGTTGCTAATTTTACTTAAGTTCTTTTCTTTTAATTTTAGTCGTTGAAAACTACAAAAAAACGTGATATAAATAATTTCTTAGGGAAATGCGGATACTTACTAAAAATTGCGGTACCAAAAACCAGTTTTATTAATAAAGCAATTAAAATAAAATAGAACGGAAGCGAACAGTATGTTAATTTCCGAGCTTTAGCTAAAGACACCGTCGAAAATTTACCAACGGCAATACTTTTACTATTTTTCTTCTATCGAAAAGACCTAGTTTTTAGGAAGGCGATTAAAATAGTTTGCAAGTAGGTTAGAGATGCAAACATGATTCACATAACAGTTAAATGTCGAACACAAAGAGTTCCGACTTTCACTGTTACTCTGAGATACATTCTTGCCACAGAGTTCATCATTAATACTGCTCGAAAACTTACGATATTCCTTAAAACTAGCTTTGCGAAACAGATTAACTCCAATATTACATCGTAAAATATGAGCTTATTCATCTTATATTATTTTTGGCTAACATTTCATCAGAAATAAATATATGTAGGTATCGGTATGACAAGAAATTCATAAATAAGAATAAGTGTCATCTTTGTATTGTAGATTATTTTTATTTACCAACAAGTATAAAATAACACTGTGTTGGGCCAATACCCTCAAAACTTTCGCGTCGTTCTGGTTAAATTCAGCAACTGGTCACGATTGTGGCTGTCTGATCAACAGTTCCCAGCGCGGGGCTGTATGTAAGGGTACACAAAATGACGTTATCTTGACGTGGGCTTCCGTTGCCCGTCGTGTTCCTCCTCAGGCCATTCTATTATTCGAGAGATGACATTGTGTAGTGATGTGGGTCCTACACTGCCTGATTGTCTTACATTGAATATAAAAAAAGCTGCAACGAACTTGTTTTTTCTATTCCGTGTAGTTTATCAATGCATGTTGTTGGATTCAAATAAATATATTATGCAAACTGTCAACAACAAGCCTATCGTGTGTTTGAGTTGCGCTCACACAAACGTGTTTTATTTTTGCAGCCACTCCTTTGCATTTTACTAATTAGTGTTAGTCCAATCTACATGAATGAATACTTCCGTAGACTAATTGATTAGCGTTTTCAATTAAATAACTAATTACTTACATCGATGAGTCATTCTCTGAAACGATAAAAATAGTAATAAAAGTCATACTACGCTAAATTCATTGCAGAATACCGTCAGACTCAGAATACACTTGCCATGTCCCAGTCCAAGACATAGAGCGACATGGTTTTTTGGTGCTTATTATCTTCTTAGCGTGTTTATTGCAACTTTCTTTTTCATATGTTTGGCGTTTAAATGACATTGGCAGAATAGTCGACTTCGGCTCAGTTCAAAACAAAAAAAGAATACATTATCAGGAGGGTGCTGTTGATATAATAAAGTTTAATGGAATTGTGAAAATTGGAAAAACAAGATGAAAGCATTAGTTCCGACTATGAAGTCGCGCCAATAGATCCGTTTTGCGTGGTGCAAAACGAGATATTTCGCACTAAATCAGTGCAATTAACACAACGAAAGTAGCCCGATAAAAACAAACAAGTTTTTTTTTAATAACAACAAGTTATATTTCGGTAAAATGAGGTGAACTGTGAACTTGTTGCAGTGTAATAGTTTATTTTTTGCGTTGTAAACAAGAATTAGGTTCCCAGAAAGCCATTCACACAACCTACGTTTTATTATTCAAAATTTTTATTTGTTTTCTCAGAATACTTTTATGTGATAATTAAGTGAACTAGTTATGCTGTTATGTTAAAAAGTTTACTCACAATATCACATAGGAAGCTCAATGAATTTTGTGCTTTAGAAAAAATTCTGAAATAATGCCTTTGCAGGCTAAGCAGAATTTAAATTATACTTTTAAACCATGCCCACTTTTTTGAGTCGTTGTTTTATCAAGCCTCGGCTTAGTAGCGAGTAAAACAATAACGTTTATCGACAAAATGGTGACTGGTCGAAAAAGCTCAGCCGCGCAGCGGGGAGTGGGCACCTAACCACAGACAATAAATGAACGGCATCGGCAAATACCGTATTTTCGGTACCGAGGTCCGATAACACTCCGGTTCGACTGGCACTAAACGAGTTTGCTGATAACTTAGTGTAAGCTCTGTATGGAAGGAATGTGAACCTGATCTTTATGGTTACTCACTAAATTAGGAGAAAATAATAAAACAACAGTAAGAGTTAGGACATAAACAAACAATGATACTATTCAGTGAGAAGGACATCGATTAATTTGATCACTATTCGCTTTCATGTTGCTTTTTCTCAGAATTCTGAATTACCTATTTGTGCTTAGCAAATATTATAAAATCCCTGTTTATTTATTTTTAATAATGAAATCTGAATCAACAAATTTAAACAAGATTTCGAATTCGTCACACTATTAAAATATTCATGAACTACACTTTAGTACGTTGTGCTTGCCTAATAATAAACCAGAACTTTTGCATATCTAAAAAAACATTTCACTAAACAGGTTCAATTTTAGTTCCGGTTACATTGTCGCTAACTATGTGTCTATGGTACAAGGATAGTGAACTTGCAAGAAAGTGAAGTTAAACAGGTCTTGGCAGGCACAGGCAACGCGCCCACACAGCCATGCACTTTGTTTATTTATATTATGCTGATTTATGTACTAGCTGCAAGTTTACGCGGCCGAAGACCTCTGAACCGAGCTTCGCGCTTGATTGATAAGCTTATTTATAAATCATGAATCAGTTATTGACAAGCTTTGAGGTCAACAACCATTTTACTTTGTATCAAGTTGATTCTGACGGTTTCTGAACGAAACGTGCGAAATCTGAAAGGACAGTCGCCGCCGGTGATTGGTCGCGTTCGCGTTCTATTGATGGCAAAGACGTTTCGTCTGCTTCAATAAAATTTTATGGTCTTGAATTAAATTAGATAAATAATTAATTAATTAAGAAAATTTCTAAGTGCACTTTTATGTTGTTATTAAAATGTTAATTAAATCGGATTAACTAGCTGGCTGCCGTTTAAGATTTATTATCAAAAACTTTTACATTACCAACTTAAATAGACCAGGTACGAACCAGCGAACATATTGCTTTTCAAAATAATTAATACATTGTAAAATTGCAATATTGGTGCGAATTATAAAAATATACTAGTGTCATTGTTTAAGAAGATGTAGGTATTCAACTACAGTCCATTTAATTAAGTGGCTGGACTGTGACTTTTTACTTTCGCTATTCAAAAATGCCTATAACTGGTCTCTAATTTTGATCAAATTATTGCTTTGAGTTTAAATTATAAATAAATAACCCAGTTTCTTTTAGTAGGTTTGTATGTTATTTGTAATATTGTACTACAATACAATAATTCTATTTTATATACAAGTTCGTATATTTGCGTAGGTGTGACATACACAAAACCATTATCTTACCGCCATATTTGCAAAAACGCGGGAGCGGGTCATCGACCCGACCATGGCGATTAGCCCCCTGCAAAGGAATGCTAATTTTACGTAAATTTTGTTATTAGGTCGTCCATATGCAGATTGTTTACAGACTCGTTAATTTGATTGACGTTAAAAATGTTTTATTCAATTTTACCCAAACAAAAATACCCCCAGTCTCGTTTCGGGAGGTAAATAAACGAGTTAGGTAGGTGTATCTTGCCAGTTGGTAACTAATCTATGTATATAAAAGAAAGTCGTGTTAGTTACTTCGCTTATAACTCAAGAACGGCTGAACCGATTTAGCTGAAAATTGGCAGGGAGGTAGTTTAGAGCCAGGAGAAGGACATAGGATACTTTTTTTTTTTTTTTTTTTTTTTTTTTTTTTTTTTAGGTAGGTAGTAGGTAGGTAGTAGGTAGGTAGGGTAGGGTAGGTAGGGTAGGGTTGGGTAGGGTAGGGTAGGTAGGTAGTAGGTAGGTAGGGTAGGGTAGGTAGGGTTGGGTAGGATAGGGTAGGGTTGGGTAGGGTAGGGTTGGGTTGGGTAGAGTAGGGTAGGTAGGTAGGGTAAAGTAGGGTAGGTAGGGTATGGTACGGTAGGGTAGGTAGGTAGGTAGTAGGTAGTAGGTAGGTAGGGTAGGGTAGGTAGGGTAGGGTTGGGTAGGGTAGGGTTGGGTTGGGTAGGGTAGGGTAGGGTAGGTAGGTAGGGTTGGGTAGGGTAGGGTAGGTAGGGTTGGGTAGTTTAGGGTAGGTAGGGTTGGGTAGGGTAGGGTAGGTAGGGTTGGGTAGGGTAGGGTAGGTAGGTAGGAAAAGTGCATTGCTTTAACTTTTGACAGAACGAAGTCTGTCCGGGCAGCTAGTCTATATATATAAAAGAAAGTCGTGTTAGTTACTTCGCTTATAACTCAAGAACGGCTGAACCGATTTAGCTGAAAATTGGCAGGGAGGTAGTTTAGAGCCAGGAGAAGGACATAGGATACTTTTTTTTTTTTTTTTTTTTTTTAGGTAGGTAGTAGGTAGGTAGGGTAGGGTAGGTAGGGTAGGGTTGGGTAGGGTAGGGTAGGTAGGTAGTAGGTAGGTAGGGTAGGGTAGGTAGGGTTGGGTAGGGTAGGGTTGGGTAGGGTAGGGTTGGGTTGGGTAGGGTAGGGTAGGGTAGAGTAGGGTAGGGTAGGGTAGAGTAGGGTAGAGTAGGGTAGAGTAAGGTAGGTAGGTAGGGTAAAGTAGGGTAGGTAGGGTATGGTACGGTAGGGTAGGTAGGTAGGTAGTAGGTAGGTAGGGTAGGGTAGGTAGGGTAGGGTTGGGTAGGGTAGGGTTGGGTTGGGTAGGGTAGGGTAGGGTAGGTAGGTAGTAGGTAGGTAGGGTTGGGTAGGGTAGGGTAGGTAGGGTTGGGTAGGGTAGGGTAGGTAGGGTAGGGTAGGTAGGGTTGGGTAGGGTAGGGTAGGTAGGTAGGAAAAGTGCATTGCTTTAACTTTTGACAGAACGAAGTCTGTCCGGGCAGCTAGTTAATAATTATAAATAACCGTTGTGTTTAATTTGGATGTTTCTAGATACATTATAAATAGCCTGTACCTACCTAAGTTATTTCATCGGTTATCCTTATGTTACCTGACGAAAATTTACACAACGTAACTTCACGCATATAATACGCGAAGGGTTAGGCAGAGGTGTACCTAATAAGCATAGATCGGAGTAGGTAGATTGATTTTTGGTACTTTTATCACAAATGCGCACCGAAACAATAACATGGATAAGCCATTTTTCCGGAAAATAATTCCGGTATTGCCGGATTCAATAAAATATTGTTAATGTTGGTAGTGATATTATTACTACTCAATTCAAAATTTATAGGAAACTAAATAAATTTATTATTAATCTGTTGAATAATAAAAAAAATCGAATTCTGATCGAAGCATTAATAATTATTTTTATTTTTTATGGCCACATTTTTTATAAATTGTTGCACTTTAATTATATTATTATATCATATTATATAATAATACTCCACTACGCGGGCCCAGTGCAGGTTGGTAACAAACGGTTACAACGTTTAATAATTCAGGAATTTTTTATCGGTATTTTTTTAAATCAGCTTTTCCATAAAATTTGTCCATGTGTTGATGTAGGAAAATGCTGCTTGTCTTTAAATGACCTATACATATGTATAAATTGTGTACTGAATGCGAGGTATTCATGTATGCGTCGATGCCCCTTCAACCCTGTTTAAGGTGATAAAGTTATTTTTATAAACCTTTATCGCGCTTCTTACGCTTGACTGCTAACCATTCCGCGATGGACAGCACTTTAACTACTGACATCACTTCTAAGTCATCTGGCCCCCTATTCACAAACGCTCGGATTCGATTTCGATTCGATAAGTCGTATGTCTCTCTTGTTTTGGCATTACGAAAACGAGTGAGATAGACATACGACTTTCCGAATCGAAATCGAATCCGAGCGTTTGTGAATACGGGGGCTGGTTTTCACGTTATCAGAGTGCTTCCGTCTCGTTTCTTATCTTCAAACAGTTTCTTTGTTATGGCGACAACAGAACAGTTTTGCGTACAGACTAGAAAAGTTTATTTTGCGAAACAAAAACAACACGAAAATTATTGTCTGTCCATACATAAACATTAACTGGCTCGTTGGTGTAGCGATCGCAAGTGTTACTGCCGAATATAAGGTCCTGGCGTCGATTCCCAGGTTGGGTAAAGTGTCATTGGGTTTTTCTACCACTAATGTGGATTGCTGCCCGTTTGATGGCAATAGGCTCGCTCCGTACAACATTTACATGGGAATTCTATTATAACTGGCGAATAGTGCGTTTAATATAGTCAGCCTAAACTCTGCCTAACCGTTCGGTGAACTCGGGCTTAATGCATGTATCAAACATTAATTTAAAACACGTGAAAAGGAATGACTAACCGAAAACTCACGAAAATAATCCGTGCGGAAACCACAGGTTTTTGTCATTGTTTATCCATCAAAAACCTGACAAAAATTACCATAACATTAAACGATTTGAATTTCAAAACAAAAGCTTAATGAACTTTCATACAAATACATGCAGATGGACGATAACATTACCTATTATAAACCACATCAGTGGCCACCTGCGCGACGATAATCACCCTTATTGCTGTACCGTAAAGGCGCAAAACCCCAGAGTTGGTTGTATTAAAGAGCAGTGGTGCGGGAACAGCGATGTTCTTCATAAATACAATTATTATAACGGTGCTAGTCTAGACATCAGAAAAAACTGTATCAGGAACTCTTTCTTCACGATTTATAATCGATTCGGCGGTAATCGCTGCGTTTACGGTGATTTTCCTCAAGTATTTCGTGCAGTTCTAATTCAATAATCGTAGTCGATGTTATTGTTGGCAAGAGGAACATCGATTTCGTAAGACGGATGCTGTGGTCCTGCCCATCCTGCTCCTCTTACATCACTAGGGAAGTGGGAGTGCCTTCCCTGGCTCGTCCCTCACGCCTACGATAGCGGTACTCTACTAATACGAGTATAATAAGAAATGCCGTCCATCATGCCGTGTGCGAGTCAGGAATGTGTTAGAGTACTAATACTGACCAAAGCTGGCAACCTTACTGGACGCTCACAGACTGTCACAATGTTAACTTAGCTCACTAAAACCAATTCCAATGTTAAGCTAATTAGTTTTAGTCAAAGCCTCTCGATGACTAATGCAGTTTCAAGAACGCTGAGCGTTGGATCTTCTCGTAAAGTTACACGACTGTTTACTTACGATACATGGCTACCTTGTCTGTGTACCTGTAGCTATTGGGTATACATGTAGGTAGGTGTATGTGCTATGTTGTCATGTCAGCCGGTGAATCATCTCGCGATGGACAGGATTCTGTTACAGCATCACGCGGCTGCGGTTATGCCCCTTCTTTACATGATTATTTCACTCTGTGCAGCATCCATGATCGTCTGATGAGTAACCATGGAGTTTCTTGCCGGTTCTTCTCCATAGGAAACGACCGACCCGAACCGTGCCTCTTCTGTCGACGTTTTGTAAGTGCCCATGTACTTAGGCCTATGTTTTTTTTTATTTTGTCTAAGAACGACATGAAAGGAGCTATTATGCTGTGTAGACACTATTTATTTTGTAGATCACTGTGGGTGGACTTAGTATCTTGTTTTAACATAATTTAAGCCATCTAATGATGGGCTTTGAAACCTTGATCGACTGTCTTCTAACAATGCTATCATAATCATCTTCCTGGCCTTGTTCCATGTTATTTGGGGTCAGCCCAACTAGTTTTTTTCTTCCATTGTCCTCTGTCAACCGCTATCCTTGCCTAGCTGTTTGTCGCTATCCTTTACTACTTTTTTTATTCTTTCATATCATTCCACTCACAATCCATAACAATGTCAAACTTTGGCGATACTTTTTCTATCAAATCTAGACTAATATTATAAAGAGGAAAGATTTGGTTGTTGGTTTGTTTGCATAGGCTCCGAAACTACTGGTCCGATTTGAAAAATTATTTCATTGTTAGTTAGCCCATTTATCGAGGAAGGCTATAGGCTATTGTATATCATCACGCTACGACCAATAAGTGTGGAGCAGCAATTAAAAATGTTGCGAAAACGGGGAAAATGTGACGCAAACGAAGTTGCGCCGGACAGCTAGTGCATAATAATTATATTATATTTAGGTAACTTACTGAATTTGGCTTAAAATTTATAACAACAAAGGTGATACTATGCTTACTTTGATATGACAAAAGATGAAGTTTCAAGTTACTATGTAGTTGCGTTGGAAAGCTCCAACAAATTAGTAATGATTACGGCATTAACTTTTGTTCTAACAATAGAAAGGTATGTCTAAACATACATTACAACAATACCTCGTCTTCATACACTGCAAGAAGATTTAACATCACTATACATACTACGCGTTATTCTAATTGACTCACTGATAGATACTAGCTTCCGTTTATGCTTGATATTGCCTATCTGTTGTAAAATGTACTAGCAATTCATTAAAATTATTTGGAGCACTATTTACAGGGTATACAATTAAATATTGGGCACATGAGATAATAACGGGGGTACTAGGTACTTAGTACATACAAACTCTCATCTACGAGTACATTTAATTCGTTGGAAAAATGAAACCATTTTTTTTTACCCTACGACCACAATGTCTGTCTGTGGTCTTATGGTATGTACTTATTTTACTTTACCAACTCTAAAGTATGGCTCCTTACCTTCATCATCCTATGTGGCATCACATCATCTGCTTAAACTTTTTTTCCACTAGGTTTTGGCTTCCAGTCTAACCAGATGCAGCTGATCACCAATATTTTACATGGAGCGACGGCCTATCTTAACCTAGCTTCATCTTGTGAATAATCTTAAGTACAAAAACACGAGCAATAGCTTGGCCTATATCTGACATCTCGATCAAGATAATATCATCCGCTCTCTCAGGAAGCTCTTTGTGTACATAACCGTTTACTTTCTAAAACAAACAACGATGTTAATGTTTATAGACAGATGTTGAATTTTGTCAATATTTAGACAATCAATACGTCTTAAAATGGCTTACAAAATCCTTAATTCGTCATCACGTTATACTGACAATGGTTATAAATGCGACTGATATAATAGCGCTAAATTGTTCAGTCTTCCTTTGCCTAGATTCAGTAGTTTAACAAATCATCTGCCTAGCCTTTTTTTTCCCAAACTATTTTGGGGTCGGCTCCCAGTCTAACCGGATGCAGCTGAGTACCAGTATTTTACATGAAGCGACTGCCTATCTGACGACCTCCACAATCCAACTCGGTAACACGATACCCCTTGGTAAGACTGGTTGTCAGACTTTTAGCTTCTGACTACTCGTAACGACTGTCAAAGATCTACAAATTAAAGCCGGGACCGACGGCTTAACATGCTATCCGAGGCACGGAGGAAACTCGATATGTAATTATGGTCACCCATCCACAGACCAACCTCGGCAAGCACGGCTTAACCTTAAAGATCGACCTGGGCGGCTGTTATTATTTAGTCACGAGCTCCTCCAGTAGTTTAACAAATAAAAGTATTATATCCCTAGATTCTAAGCGACAGGCCCTTGACGATAAACCAGTTCATTCGAAGGGAAGGCCAAGGTCACTATTTCCAACTTCCAACATTGACAATTAAATAGCTGCCTATAAATTGACATGCAACTGCTTCATTTACGTTAATTAATATTCATATCACCGAATAAGGGTAAGCTGGACAGGATATTTCTCTTGCTACAAATGTCCCACTGGCGTAAACATCCATCATAGCTTCTTTAAAAGGCTTATTACCTTACGGGGCCTATTCTGGTAGTTCTAGTACTCATAGCCCTCCTAGGCACGCCTTGACATGGCCAGCCTATTACCTCGGATGACGATGGATGAGGACGGCAGTCACAGTAATTACGCTCGGATGGATGCCGCCAAAACAATCACGAATATGTAAATGATGCTCCAACCGGAGATAAGTAGCTATTGTTAATTTGACAACAGTTTACGGATTCTTTATGAGTTTGTTTAAAGTCTAAATTTGTTCCAAGTCTGGTTTCGGTTTCATTTCGTAAGTTATTTTGCTTGCTGGTAAATAAATCAACTTCCATATCTCTACAAAGACCAGATGCTTTCGTTGTGTGTGATTCATGCTGTATTGAAATCGATATGAATATCTTTGGTTTCAAATTGTTGGAGCACTCAAACGAAGATTCGAGTGAGATTAATGTTGCCCAACCCAATGTCCATGACCAAGGTATCCACGACATAATCAAGGGCCCTACTAGTACTTCCGATACCCTTCCCTGTTCTCATACAACTAATAATGAAGCAACTAACAAGTCAATCCACAATCGCAACAATCGTATCGTCATTCACGTAGTTACGCGCGCGCCGCCGCGCCTGTGCGTGTGCGCAAGTAACACTATATGGACGAGGCGCGGTGGCTTTGACCTAGTGGGACCTTGGGCACCTTGGGCTGCCACCGTGACGGTGCATCCTGCCGGCCTGTACCCATTTATAAGCCGAGCTAATTCGTATTTTAGTTGTATTATTGAAGTATTTAGTTACATTGTGGAATTTGTGAACCATATTCACAAAACCATCAATCAGATTATTTTAATCAGAGTCTAAATCATCAAAATCTTGACCAATAGAATAATTAAAAATGTATTTCGGTAGTTTGTTTTTCATCATTACTTTGCACTGAATATATGGCAAAAGGGTCTAGGTCTGGAACTGTTCGCTTTATTTAAGTATCCACAAAAGCTGTTCGGCTACTTGAAGAACTGAAACCTGATGTTTATTACCACTTAACCTCATCTCACACTAGTCGGTTCAAGTTACATCAACTTTGATTCGTTCGTCTTCGTACTCGAGCGTTATTTTCTCGACATCTTGTACGTGTTGGCGCATATTTTAAAGATTCATATTATAAAGCTTCCCAACATGACAAGGCTGTTCATTATCATAATCTGAAATGCAATTTCCGAATTTTTAAAACTTGTAGACTTTTACATCACATAGAAAATCATCATCATCATTTCAGCACAAAAGACGTCCACTGCTGGACATAGTCCCAAGTGTCGCCATATTGACATTTTGGGGGGTTTGCCATAATCGCTACGCTTGGCAGGCGGGTCATAGAAAATATGGATCTCTTAATCAATGTCCCCAAACGGAATTCGATATCAAACTGAAGTAATACGGAAGCAAGCCGTTAATCTCGGCAAACAGTCGTAAAATGGGCCAACTGCTCGTCTAGACTCTAGATCCTAGCGATAGGAGCTACGAATCAGATGCGTGAGGGAGATATGGATAATAGGCAGACATCTTGGCAGATGTCAGGGGGTAAAGCTGCCTGTCTAAGGCAGGACATGACAACCTGATCCTGTTTAGGAACTATGTGTGGCTTTATCTGCTAAGGGATTTTCAATCTAAAGACCATCTCTCTATCTTGTCTAGAGTCACCGGTGTTGGAGATGGATCGAAATCATACAACATCTACTTATGCAAATTACAGTTCATCCGGTCAGTAAATCTTATGAGATCCGATGGTGTTTAGTGACAACATATATGCTAAACTGTGCCTTTCCAAATATTTTAATTTAGGTACAATTTCTCTAATAAACCAGTTATAATTCCAGTTCATCAGATACTGTTTATTATCTAGCTTCTGTCTTGTTTGTTTTCTCCTTCTCTTGTGCCAAAACGAGTTGAACGGAAACAAGCAAGGCTCTTCTAAATCTCGAAGCGCATTGTCTCCAAACAAATGAGCTGTCAGACCGTTCAGATGAACGATTCTTGCTTTATTTGCGTCCTGCGAGCTGCGAGGCGAATGAATTGTTTCCTCACAGATTTCTCGCCCGTCATCTTTCATAACAAATTAACAACCGACGTGAGATTACTCTCAGACTGCTGTTATAAAAAGTACTTTTATAGTGGTCTGCGTGTGGCTTGGTATTAATGTTTGGTTTTACCAGTGGAGTAGATGGCAAAAATATTGTTGTGAAGCTTTGTTGTGACAAATAACTAAGACGTCTATCCCTAATTAACGTCAATATTAAACTCCGTTTTCATAGGACTCTTTCAACGTTGTGATTTTGTAGGCGTCCGTTATCTACGTTCACTTGTATTTCCACCCATGTAGACCATTACCTGTCCTGGTTAACCTTCTGATTCTCACCATCTTTCTTCTCTCCACAGACTATAAAAAATGAACGGCCACAGCAACGGCGACATGAACAGCGCAGGAGACATCATCACTCAGAACCAGCAGCGCGGTTGGTGGACCATCGGGCTCATCAACTCGCGGTACCGCTACCTCACGGCTGAGACCTTCGGCTTCAAGATCAACGCCAACGGCACCAGCCTCAAGAAGAAGCAGATATGGACCTTAGAGCCCGCTTCGGGAAACGCTAATGATAGTGAGTACATTTTTAATTTTGGTATCATTTAGAGCGAATTGTATCAATGAAACTAGACGCGATCAGTACATCTAATTACCACGTTTAAGAGTTGCCAGTGTGAATATTCCTAAAATATTACCCTTATTGGTCCATACAGTGACCCACAGTTAACAGTCTTGCTCACGTTAATTATTAATGTTCCTAAAAGACACATAATTTTGTTGAATTATTATACGGGGAAACCGATCTTAATACTAATATTAATATGATTTAGGAAAACTGAAAATTTTATCAGCCTAGGGTAATTTAGGAACAGTCACATAGGCTAATAATGTTTTGAATAGGACGCAGGAAATACTCCAACAAATTGTGGAGTAACAGTTTTATGCCAGATTAAAAGTAAAAAATACGAATTTCTTGGAAGCCCGATAAACTGTAATCCTTTTCTCCCCAAAGCCGAAGCCGTAACCTTGAGCTGAGAAAAACCTTTAGATAACCACCGACATTGTTGTTAAAGATATCCGGAAAAGATTATCCGATATTCCTGGCATCTACCCACTTAACGTTTCTACGAACAGATGGGCAAATCTGGTATATCGATTCTCTATAATAAGCTCAGTTTTGTCGGGCAATGTTACAAGGGATGGGCAATTTGTAATCTTGTTCGTGAAATTGTAATTCGCTACGTGTTTCCGTAAACGTGGTTTCTCCCGAGGAAGGCCGGTTATACCATTTTATGCTCGATTAGAGGTAGTCTGATGGTTTACTGAATCGATTTATGGGAGATTAGTGTTCGGTTTTGATGTGTTAGGTACCATAAAATTAATCGATCGTTGCTTGATGGTGTTACAAAACATTATCTTCATTTGTTTGCTGTCGATTGAGTCCTTAATACTCAAATGGTCTGGTGTTCAAGCCATAATTACCTTTCGCTAATATAAATTGTGCTTTACTTTACAATAAATAAATCTCGGGTGCTATAATTGCAAATATTTTTGCAGAGATGTGCTGATTTTCAGAGCAGCCCATTAGTTTATCTAATCAGGTTACGGCTTACATTAAATGAACGCGAACATTTGATTTATTATTATTGCTTTGTTAATTTATACTCAGTACAAATCTCCGCTCCGATTTTCTCATCTGCAATCATTGGCATATTAATAACTGTGAATGTTGGTTTATATTTTGTCATGATAGGTTTGTAATAATTTAATATGGGATTAGTGAAGGCACGAACATCGTCCTCACGTCCATCAGTGTCTTGCGATGCTAAATGTATCTCATTTCTTTCTTTTCTTTCACGCCAACTGTAAAATCAATCTTTCTCTTCACATTCTCCGACATACGACAGTACTATCTTCATCGTTTTTTTTATTGGTTCCAGGACATTGAACTTCGTCGTTAACAAAACCATTAGTAATCCTACTGCTATCTATGAGTCCATGACTCGCGTCAGGTGCTATTCTTTTTTTAAAACCCCGACTTCCGGACTGCCTATAAGGTCTAAAATCGTGTTACGTACCGAATGATGGCGGTAGTTTGTCAGAAAAAAAACAAGCGTTTCCACAGCTTCAAAACATGATTAATTTAATGAGTGACGCATCAACAACAAGAGAAACCTTAACTAGATTGACTATACTAAAGATATACTATATTAACTAAGATCTTATCTACTTAAACCTAACTACAACTAAGAGGGCGCCAGGAAGGTTTTGGCAGGCGTTACGCACATGGAACCTTCCAATCCAATGCAGAACGGCCGGCTGACGTAGGTTCTCACCAATAATGTGGTGGCAATTATTAAACAATAAATATAAGAGTTACATACGGTTACGGCATGTGCACTTATGAAAATTTCCAAAATCCTCAACAACTAAAGGGCGTGACGATGACGGTAGGCTGTAACAAGTAATTTAACACCATTTAAGTAAAAGTGATAACGAACACAAAATAGACTAGTAAGCAGCTATTAATGGTGGAATTAAAGGTTAACTCACCCCTTTATTGTTGATTATTTCATAAAACAATATTTCTTGGTCTCAACCAATTTATAATTTGAGATGGCGGTATATGGACAACGATTGCTCACAGAGCGACACACGTCTGTCCCTGATTACTGTTTGCGTTGCTATGTCACCTTCGAACTCACGGTCATTATTATAATTATTTGTTGACGCTTCTTAAAACTTACAAAAAGACAAATCAGTCAACTGCGGCAAATATCTATTTATTATTGCCAGGAAAGAGACGGTGAGCCCCGGAAACTTAATTCTTTACAATCTTTTGCCCTGTTAAGGAGTAATGCGTATATTTTTAGATGCAATTAGGACTGTTAAGGTAAAGGCAAGTTTATCGCTACTATGTGTACAATTAATATAATTGGAATACATTTGACCTTTTACCTTTTTGATCTAATGAACGTGCAGTGAATTTTTCACCTGATTTAGATCAAATGCTTGAGTGTCACAATTATATTTATACCATGCATACCTAACTTTAATTTGAGTGACAAAAACGTCGGTATGTCGCCATAGCGACAGTTTTGTTGCGCTCCCCTCGGGCACTAATTGTCGCAAAAAGTCCCCTGCACTCGAGCCCTTAATTACACCGGTGTGCATAGGGCATGCCAAGGGAGATACGGACGACAGAAGAGGGTTCAAAACAATTGTTCTCAAATTTAATTTAATTTGAAAATGTATAAAGCTTCCAAATGAGCAGTACAGTTCAGACCCAGAATCAAAGATTCAAGAATGATCAATGGTCTAAAGCTACCTGCACAGATTTCATTAATCTCTTGTAAACTGATCTACGCATAATATTTTTTTATCATTTACATCAAATGACAACCCTCTGCTCTAAGCTATAATTTGAGCACCCATACGAGTGACAGTAGGGTAAAGACCCAATACTAAGAAATGATGATGATGACTAAGAAACATTCAAATAACCAGCTACATAAATGTTTCCATGTATGATAAACAGTTCTCACAAAATCTATTCAAAATTCGCTTTAATTCCGTCCAAAAACTTCATGTAGGTCCTCCCCCGCCCCTCGGATTGCCAAATTACGATCCAATCAGAGGGTCGCTCCCTCGCTCCCCGCTGTCAAGTTTCAAGGTCTAACAGCTGTGAGCCGTCACCTGATCGATGTCACATCCCTCAGGTGCGATTAGCTGTCGACAACATTATTTACTTGCCCCATTATCAACATTCAGCTGTTTAACTTCTGGTGAGGTTTGCTTTCGTTCTAATCTTGCGTTGGCTTCAGAAGTACCCTTAGCAGTTTTAAGAACATTAAGAACAGTTTGAGAGTGAGACAGTAAATAGTGTTCAACTTAAACATTGGTTTCTTCTCAACCACACCAGACTCCTTGCTACGTACCTCGACAGTGATTATATTTATGTCACCATCATCAATCATTCTTAATATGAGGAGTTCGTACGATTTCTTCAAGTTCAAATTCAAATATTTATTTTCCAAATAGGTTTTTACAAACACTTTTACACGTAGTCTTATTTTAAAAACTAGATGAGCCCGGTTTTTCGTACCTGACTACTCTAAGAAACAGCTTTTAAAGTCCAGACATTGTTCAAGTCATATGAGAACCATGCAGATTAGCATCTGAGATTGTCTTTTGAAGAAAGAATCACACAGATTTGAGTGGATCTGACCAGTCTGTGCAAGCATTTGTCAGTGATCGTGTAGCTCAACTCATTTACCTCTAGTGCAATTTATCGGGACAATTAAAAGCAGGCGATGAAAGTTGCAATATGTTTATGACTGCAATCCAGGGTACTTTTATATGCATGTAGATCTCGTAAATTCAAAAGAATATTCGACTTTTACGAGGTATTCGTAATAAGCAAATCATGAATATCATCGTAGTTTCTTCACAAGATATCTGCTATATCTCAAAGCAGCCTACACAGATCACAAACCGTTTGTGTACGGTACTGGCAATCGACGGCTTGAACAGACGGAGTGTTTCCCGACCGACTCCGATCGCTGACTGAGTGGCGGCGGCACGATTAATCTCTGTTATCTAGCACCGGCTCAGATTAAAGCTTTCTACTTCACCAGTTAAGTGCCTGAACAAAGTAGTGCTTCAGCTCTGTTTGGGTTGGGGCTGGGTCATTGTGTTTTGAGGAAAAAGCTCTCGGGTTTATTGCATAGAATAGCGTTTTATTGCTCCAGTGTTAAAGCACAGTATTAACTAACCATGGTAGTTAATACCGTCCTATCCCCTTGGTTTCGTAATTACTTTAAGTACATTCTTTAAGATCATTGTATCATAATGTGCCATACGGAGCATGACTGACTCAACTAATATTATTCTGATTACAATTATAATTTCTATCATCTTCCTGTCCTTGGCCCATTCTACTTGGGGTCGGCGCAACACGTTTTCTTCTTCCATTCTCCCTAGTCAGACGTCACAGCAATATTTACTCCTTTCTCATCATCTGCCTAGTCTTTTCCCAAACTATCTTGGGGTCGGCTTCCAGTCTAACCTGATGCAGCTGAGTACCAGTATTTTACATGAAGCGACTGCCTATCTGACCCCCACAACCCAGTAACTGGGTAATACGATACCCCTTGGTAAGACTGGATGTCAGACTTTTAGCTTCTGACTACTAGTAACGACTGTCAAAGATCTACAAATGACAGCCGGGACCAACGGCTTAACGTGCTTTTTGAGGCACGGAGGAAACTCGATATGTAATTATGGTCACCCATCCACAGACCAACCTCGGCAAGCACGGCTTAACCTTAAAGATTGACCTGGGCAGCTGTTATTATTTAGCCACGAGCTCCTTTCTCACTCATATAATTCCTCACAAAATCCATCCATCTTCTTCAGATTATAATCAGACATCATTTATTTTTATTAAGCGATTAATGCCAGTATCAAGTTCTTATACATCGAGATTCGTTAGCTACCGTTTATAGCGTCTTATGATCACTAAGATAGGAGCTAGTGGCAAAAAAATAACAACTGCACGGGTCGATCTTTCAGTTTAAGCCGTGCTCGCCGAGGTTGGTCCGTGGATTGGTGACCATAATTACATACCGACCCCAAGATAGTTTGGGAAGAGGCTAGGCAGATGACGATCACTCAGATCTGTATCAATATTACTACAAAAGATGTACTTCTTTCTGACCTTAATTTTCTTATCTAATGAATTTTGTTGTTCTGTCCAGGCATGATCTACCTGCGTTCCCACCTGGACAAGTACTTGGCTGTCGACTCATTCGGCAACGTCACCTGCGAGTCTGAAGAGAAGGAGCCTGGCAGCAAGTTCCATATTAGGTAAGCAATACATATACATTTCTTGATGCTACTAGCATGCCAAAGTCAAGTTTCCATATTTTCTGGGCGATTGTATCACATGTTATTATTGGTCATTTGTCAGCCTCGCTTTTGTTGGTGAGTTCCTCTCTAATCTTGGTTTTGGTTTGATGAAGTCAAAAAAGAAAATAGAAAATACAGTATACAAATAATAGGAGTAGTTTCATTTCATTACACGAAGGACTTATACCGTCTTAAGCACATTGCGGATAGAATAATGTAGGTACTTCTGTTTAACGCTCATATAAGATCAAAGGCTCGCTGCGATACAAACTCATTTAGCAAAACACTCGTGTTTAAAATTCACAAAGGGAATGTAATTTAACAAGCGCCGCACATTTCTGACAGAGCTTTATTAAAATTCACTGGTCCTGTCACTGGGCTGCGATGTTGCTTTGAGTACAACCGACGACGTGGAATATCAGGTTTTTGTTTAACTAGATTTTGTTTAAGAATTCGTTTTAGTTTAATATTGGAAGAGAAAACTAATCATTTTGAAAACGGACTTTAGTATACTGCTAGTGACTTGGCTGATAGGCCATCCACATACAGAAAATAAGATCAAGACTATTATCTCCGAAAAGACAAATATGTGTTTATAAATATCTAAGGAGAGCTAGTAGTGGTTTAGTCTCACCAAGTAATAGGTGAAAAGGCTATTGTCATCCAGTCAATTAAAAAAACCCTTCAGCAAATGTCTACACAACGAAAAGCAATCTCAACACAAATCTATCCAGTTCAAACCACCTTATCGCTGCTTGTTCTGTCTAAGACACCATACAAAGGCGGAGACCCCTCGCTTCGCATACTAATGCTAATCCCCGTGACATGCCTGTGACTCACCGGAACCGGGGAGCTTGTGCCGGCGATATTTTACCTTTTTTTATAGTCTATGATATTTGCTTTATTGCCAAATGATTTATGGTAGGAAACCCACGCGGTGCTCTGAACCAAGCGTGGCGCATTAAACTTTGACGAATGAGAAGTGTGATAGTTTTCAAAGGTTTTTACAAAAAATACGAGGGATTATCTGGGTGAGACTCGCAAAGACCAGGGAAACATAGCAAAGGAAGGATGATGATGTTGATGAAAGTGTATTTGAAACTTTTCTGGTTGGCGAGAAAAAGAAGTTGCAGTAAGTAATTGTTAAAGCCATGTGCCGACTATCTGTGATGATATCAAACGATTAAGGTTTTTATCATTCAAATCACGTTTTCAGGATTGCTCGTAGAAAAAAGATAAGATCTTAGTCCATGAGAAAATGATTTGTTATTGTTTTGGTCTCTGTTTGATGTGTATGTGAAGATCTTATTAAGGGTGATTTAACAGGGTAAGTAAACGGGTCAGTACAGGCGTCAGTGCTGGCGCCGAGAACCGACTACACCGTTTACATTTAGTCAGTCTAGTCGTGGTAATTTCTTCGCAGTTCGCAGTGGGGAAGAATAAACTACGATTGAATTATTTGCTAAAAATATTTACATTCTGCTGTTGAATGAGTTGACAGAAATGTTGGAAAAAGACATATCTAAAAAAAAATTTGATACGAAAATGGAAAGAAGACTGAAAAGAAACTGGAAGCTCTGCTTTGTTGTTAAATCAATTGAGTTTTGACGTCACCATACAACGCGGCGCCAATGACTGACCAACCAAGCACTGACTTAATCGTTTAGCTAAATTATAGCGCTGCCACGGGGGGGGGGGGGGGGGCGGAGGGGGGGGGGGTGTCAACTGACTTAAAAAGATTCAAGCTGGAATATTGAAGTCAGCACTGATGCGACAGCGCAGTACTGTCTACAATTCAATTTACACTAGGTAAATATCGGGTCAGTATTGACTTGTCTCGAGTTTGGAGTCAGTTACTTACTTACCCTCTCTAAATCAGTCTTCGTCAAGATGCAGTAGTTCAGCCCCCAATTCCATGTGACTTAAACATAGAAGGCGAAATATGGGTGTATCAAAGGTACACATCTGTCTGTTTTCGAATATAATACATATACAATATATAATACAAATTAATCATCTCAGTCTGTAAGTTACATTTTTATTCTGTCTCGCTGCAGTGGCACAATTCACAAGCTACTTGTCTTTAATAAATCAAGACACTGTCAAATTATAATGGATGTTCCGGTCGTGAGCGACGCCATTTTGTCGAGAGTACTTTCTGAAGAAAACAAACCCTGAGTCACATTGCTCACAAGTCACAGCTTTCCAAATAAAAGGGATGAAACGTGACTCAAAGCCATGACTCAACCTTCACACAAATAACTTGGGAACTGTTTGTTGGTAACTTTCAGATCCGAGAGATATCCCATGCCTTTATCGGCGGTGTTTGCTCGCTCAAGTTTTGAAATACTATACAATATTGATGCTTGCTTTAGCTTCGAGTTCGAGTACTTGATTGGTTTCCTTCTCCTTTGTTAGCTTAAACTTAACTTGAACTTATTCAATTCTGCCAAGCTGAAAGTTTTTAAGTGTGGTTTTTATTATTACCTTGTGGTTTTTGGCGTCGAAGTCTAAAATAATAGTCGTTCCCGCAGGATGCGGACTGTGGAAGTAAACAGTCTCAAATGTCCTAACTCATATCCATGGTATATCCAAGTGCAAAATATTATTCAAATTCGTTCAACCGTGACTTGAGAAGACAAATAGAGTTCCTTTTGCATTTAAAATATTAGTATTGGCACTTATGTAGTAAAAAATTCGAATAACAAATCTCTCAATCATCGGAACACTTGTAAAGCTTCACAAAACATTTTAATGGACTTCTGAAGCATGCTAGCCACCGGGACTACCGGAGGTAACCCCAAAATTATTGATCTTTCAATACAACACACACCGGCGCTTTTAGAGGGGGAGTGACTGAACGAGGGTGCAGACGAGACGACCCCAAAGTACATTCAACCTTAAACTGTACCAATAAAGTTTATTTCAGCCTCTAAAAGTAAAGGTTATATGAAGGTTGTAAACTCGTGCCAAAATAACGTCTTTAAATTGTTTTGAAGGGACTTCACAGTTGTTATGGAAATTTATTATTATGTTAGCACTGTTTTTGTTGACTTAGGATGACCTGTTAGGGATACGCAGAAGATATGCGAACTAATGTCTGGGTATTTATTTAACTCTGGAGAATTACAAACTGTGTTTGTTGAAATAAGATCCGTAATTTATGCTATGGGTTAAATATTACCCAGTACTAACTGGGTTGTGGAGGTCTGATTGGCATTCGCTCCATGAAAAATACTGGTATTAATTCTGCTGCATCCGGTTAAACTGGAAGCCGACTCTAACATAGAACTTGGGAAAAGACAGGCAGATGATGGATTTATGCTGAGGGTTCTTTGCTAATCATAGATTATCATTCTCTTTTGATTGACGTTTGAATGCTCCTAAAACTTTTAATGGTGCTTTAGTGCAGCTTATGTTATTTTATGACCGTTTCTCAAATGTTTGTGACACATACTCCTCCTAAATACTACGGCTCCTCTAAAATGTCACATGTTTAAATCTTCAAACCTACTGCTCTTACCTTTTAATCTCTTACTTTATAACAATCACCACCTATGTCCCATTGGTGTGTAATTTCACCGACATTTTTCCTCTTCCGCTCTTCAAAGAGCAAAACTGCAAGTCCCTGGTGTTTTCAAACCGCCTGGTATTTAAATTGAATGTCGCTTTCAAGCGTTTGTGTGCTGATGCAAATGTGAAAATGTTACAAGCTTAGCATTTATTTGTTAACGTCTTTCTTTAACCATTGACATTTAAAGTTTAAGTACATTTTAGTCGCTATTTTGCTTGGTTGTCGTGAAAGGAAAAGTTATTCAGTTAGTATTTTCTTTTTTGTTTAAGTACAATATTGTGGTTGTGAGCAAAAACTTCTCAAACCTTTTTTTTGGTTTAGTTCTGTACTTTTTGTTTAGTATATAAAAACAACGCCTACGTCTGACAGCCAGTCTTACCAAGACGCATCCTGTTATTCACAGATTTTGAGTTGTAAAGATCGGATAGGTAGGCACTCTTGTAAAAACTGGTATTCAGCTGGACCCAGTAACACTAGAAGCTGACAGTATCAAAGTTGGGAAAATAATAGTCAGATAATAATAATTTGTTTGGTATAAATACTTGGTATTTGCCTACATCCTCATTCTATAAAGTAGGCCACACAAAAGGTAACTATTTCAGATCTAGACTGAAGAATTTAGAAGCCATAAAACTGAAGCTAACCAGACTGGCTCCAATGCGTTCTGGTATGCGACAGCGTTATGCGGTTAATGTTATAAATGTGTCATGTGCTGAGAACAGTGCAGAGACTGAAATGTCACCTATATGTAACGAAACATTAAGCGCTACTGGAATAACGTTTCATAACAGTTGAAATTAGAACAAGATTTGCGTTCTTGCCACCGATTTTAACTAGTAGCTGCTCTCTGTCGCGGAGATCCGCTGGATGCGAGTCGCACGAGTTCGGTCAATGTGGCGACACTTGGGGGAGGCCTATGTCCAGCAGTAGACGTCTTTCGGCTGAAATGATGATGATTATGCTGCTCTCTGTTAAAACTTGTGGTGTTAGTATTTAGCAGGTAAGCCAAGAGGCAGGCAGGCCAAGACCTAAGTTAGTTTAGCTTACTTCAGGAATTTTTTTTTCATAGTTTGCAGTCAGCACAATCATGAAAGATTGGTTACCCTAGCTATGCGAGCTAAACTAACTTCCTCTCTCTCTCTGTCTCCTCTCGGTCTGTCTGCAACATTCCGCGTTTTTGGACTCCAACCAGACCTTTTCGGCGTCGTCGTTTGTCCGGACTTTTCAATTAAGGGCCTTTTTTAAATTATTCCTCAGACTAAAAATGAAATGCCGGACATATTCGAACAGGTTTGGCTTTTTGTCAAGACTATCCTTTGCAAATGGTAACGTTATAACAGGCTTCTGAGTTCTATTCCTACGACGTGCACCTTTTCACTCAATAAATATGCAACCTGCGAAGTGGTATAGGCCGTTAAAACAAAAGATCCAGTCGTCGTCTACCCCCGTCTAAGTGTAGCGGTTAATTAAAATGCAGCTCCAGTGCGTAGGGTGGCTTCATCCCCTTGTGTGTTGTGGATGCGTCTTGTATAGTAATGTACATTTTGCATAAGCTCCGTATTTTATGGCAGGTGTCTTCGTTGATATCTAGACTATATTGCCAAAACTCTTGTGTTTCGGTGTTCATATTGAAGTTTGTCTAACTTACCCCTGCTATATGACCACACGGCTTAGGCAAATGACAATCACTTTCAAAGTGTTTGACATGATTGTAAGTACAAGTTCAAACTTTTTACCATTATTTTCGCTGATAAAATGTCATATTGTCTAAGCCCTCAGCTGCATAGCATACTTTGCTGAATGATTCACAACAATATGAGATTTTATATTATATCTTGCTTACATTTTCGTGCCGATAGAAAAGAAGTAGACATGCAAAATTGTCTCGTGAATGAGGCATCCTACAGACCTTAGTCTCTATCGAAAACTTTCTTCCATACCCTCTTAGCATTTGGCCTATGTCTTTGTCCTCAACAATGTTAAGCACTAGACTCTCACCGCCCAGTAACTCCTTGTTTATACCACTAATTAAATAATTGCACGGCATTCCTAATTGGCGACCGTCTCGGTGCCCGCGCTTTTTCCGCGAAGCCATGCCAGGCATCCATTGTTGGACAAAATAAACTCTGATGTACAGGAATATGGTGTTTATTTCTTTAGAAATACGGACGGGATTTAGGTGTGAGTGTTTTGTAGTTTGTGATGGAAAGTGTTCATAAAAGTGTATGGATCACTTTCATGCTCATTTCGTGAATTAATAAGGTGGCATCAAATTGTAAATATGTGCCTTTGCATGGATTGTCAATGTCACGGGTTTTTTGTACTTACTATCAATGGTGTTACGTAGAAAATATGTAATACTAGCGACCCGCCCTAGCTTGCACGACGCCATATAACGGGTTCAAAATTATCCAGTTGTCAATGTGGAACAAAGCATACACGATGCGATTCGATTCGGCGAACTAAATGATATAAATGTGGTGATAATTGCTTGACCTCGAGCGTCATTCCCTTAAACGCCAGATTCCCCGAGAGTGCCTCAAACCAAACCGTCTTGCTGTCGGCTCTTCTCTCACGTATGCTAATTGTACTCCTTCTTTGTCCAGCGTATCAGATGACAACAGCGGTCGCTGGGCGCTGCGCAACGTGGAGCGCGGCTACTTCCTGGGGTCCAGCTCCGACAAGCTCACCTGCACCGCCAAGGTGCCTGGCGACGCTGAGCTGTGGCACGTGCACCTGGCCGCCAGGCCTCAGGTAAGACACACGTGCAGAAAGTTGCCAGGCCCCGAAACACATGCATCTAGGTGACAAGTCTCGGGTAATAAATACGTGCACTTAGCTGTGAAGCTCTCACAGTGCAGAAGCCAGCTAGGTCTGGCATACTCTTACACATTAGAATATCTGACTGTTTAACAACTCTCAGTATTATTGTATTGTATTGAATAGCGGGCTGGTTTCCGCAACTCCACGTCTAAAGCGCGTATTTTGTAATAAAATGTACGAGTAGCAACGTCTGATATGCTCATATGGGTATGCCATCTCACACGTGTATTCAGCTATCAAGCCTCAGGTGACTCATCATCATCAACATTCACCCGAAACACTGCTGGACATGGGCCTCCACTAAACATCGCCACCACGGCTGGGATTGTGGCTTTCTTGCGGATACCCGCGGCTCAATACCCAGGTCTTCTACGATGTACTCGTAATACACTATTTAAATTATCAAACTAGAAGCCAGACTAGAAAAAGGTTAAATTATTTAGCCTTACCGCTGTTTCACACTAAACCTTTTTTAAGTGAAGTTCGGGTGGGCACCTCCCGAATTTCAAGGAAACTGAAACTGCCCAGACTATTGTACTTCCTAGCCAAATTGGTCCGACGTCTACATCTAGCTAGGTCGATGACTTGCCCAACAGGAACCCGAGTCTAATACCTTTTCTCAAAGGGGTAGTGGTTTTGCAAAGGGGTTGCTAGAATAGGATTTAAAGGAGAATTGAATTTTGTTCTGATTTATCAAGTTTTTTATTTAAAGTACTTTGATTCAGTTCTTTTAAAAGACAAAGGGAATCCAACTTTATTTTGTGGTAAAGATTATTTCGTGAACAAGATTAATGTAAATGGGCTTACCTATACATAAATTGATTTACAAAATGCAGATTTTCTATTTCATACCAACAAAGATACAAACCACAACAAGTTATTGATATGAAAACAGTAAGTATAGTATTATATACCGCCCTAGTTTCTCAGTTATAATCAGTGTAATATCATCTGAATGACGTATCGTGAGATAATGTGCGCTGGATTGATTCCGTGCCGTATCGACAATCTCGCCGACCGCCTGGTACAGGGGAACGCACTGAGTGGAGTTCAAGAAGGCTGTTATACGAAGAACAGATGCATACATTAACATCGAGGGTTGTGATAGATTGATTATGAGGAGAGTGCTTGTTATCAGAGATTTACATAGCTGCTTAGAATGATAACGAATTGTGTGCTCTTATATTGTGCATAAAAACGGCTTTATTTACTTTCTCCTTAATCTAATCTAACGCCATATTGCCGGGAAAAGCCTTTGTTAACTCTGATGCATGTTATCCCTATAAACACAGACATGCATAATGAATTTATGTGAAGAAATTATTTGCAGTCCAATACCGTTGTTCACATTGATTCGAAAAGAGACTGGCTTTGCTTAATGTTGATTTGGAAGCTCCTCGTTTTCAAATAACTTTACATTTAAAATATTTCATAATGGAAGAAAGAAAGAAAAAGTATTTATTTGTCTAGCACAGAACAAAAGAAAATGGTTGAATTAACAAAAACACAAAACTATCTAACAAAACAGGATATAAAAAACACTATCACAGCGTAATGCGATTCTAACCCCACGTCATTTCCAGGTGAATCTCCGCTCGATCGGACGCAAGCGTTTCGCGCACCTGTCGGAGTCGCTGGACGAGATCCACGTAGACGCCAACGTGCCCTGGGGCGAGGACACGCTCTTCACGCTAGAGTTCCGGGCTGATGAGGGCGGCAAGTACGCGTTGCACACCTGCAATAACAAGTACTTGAGCGCTGGTGGCAAGGTGAGCCAACGAATCTACTGTTACAAACTGTTTGCTATGTCGAAACATGAACCACCCTAACTATCCTGTCTTTGTGTTCGTGCCAATATACCCATGATAGCAGTCAGTCGGTGGCCGGGAAGTCCGGTCTTACCACGGAGTATCGTATTACCCAGTACTAACTTGGTTGTGGAGGTCAGATAGTAAGGTACTGTGTACCATGTAAGATACTGGTTTTCAGCTAAATCTGGTTAGCCTGGAAGCCGAAAAAGGATAAGCAGATGATGACACCATCATAGCTATTTTAAGCTCTAAATAAAGTAACATCGTGTCCTCCTTATAAGCTGAGGATACCAAAACACTGCAGATTAGCTTGTAACCCAAAGCTACGCTCCCGACGGTAGAAAGATTAATGCCGAAGATCCCGTAGTCCGATTTTATGCTCATTAAGTGACGAAGCAGATCAAAGAAACGTTTTGCAGATTAATTTCATGCCACGTCTTAACCCTAATTAGCGCGCGATGACAATCTAGCACTTTTTCATCGCTTTTTTAATTCCCAGATACAATTAATTATTACTAAGTTGGTATAAAAAGTAGTTAATTACCATATACGCTATGTAAAAGAGAGCAGTAATTAATACATGAGTCCATAAGTGTGAATGTTAAGATGCAACTCGCTGACAGGGCAGAGGAGTCACAGAACAAAGCGTTCGACGCTCAACACTTTGTACAATAACTTATTTGTAGTCGCGAATTGCGTACGCGCATCTCAGTAATACAGGGTTGCCACGTGCGAAATACTACAAAAAGTTAGCTTCTCTTAAAAAAATAATGATGATTGTTCTACGGACGACGCTCATTTTGGTATCACTATCTTCAAATACCAAGTAAACTCATTACGTGATACCTAAAAATGGATTCAATAAAAAAATAACAATTTTTACCGCTGAAAAAATACATGAACAACTGGTTCAGGCTTTCAAACATGATCCACCTTTCTGAAACCCAATGTCAAAAAATCTGATTTAAATAGGTTCCAGAAATTGACATTTTGATATTCAATCTGTTCTTAAAGACTGATAGGCACATCATGAGTATTGATGTATATTTATAAAGTTAGCATCCCTAATAACGTCCCAGTTAGCTCATTTTGCAAACAATGGCTCTGCGGCCGTGGCTTCCCATGGCACACACGTGGGAACCATCGATACAGACTTACGACGCATGCGTGAGACCCCAGCAACTTTGTACCTCTTACGGACGAGTAGAAGTAGTAGGAAACCAAACCGTTTCCTGCGTAAACTGCCGAACGACTCACTGTACAAATTACTTAATGAGAAGGATGTTGCTTTTATATGCAGTAAAAACAGTTTAAAAGGAGTTGGTGACCAAACTAGACGTAAATGAATTGCCTTTACCAAGTTTGGTAACGACATTACATGATGCCAAATGGGAATGCTGCAATAGGAGATTTTGAGACCCTTAACCGAACCGTTTTTATACAGATATTTACAGAAATCTTAATAAAACGTCAAATTAGGCTGAGAAAACACTTTGTGAACGTATAAATCAAAGAAGAATGTCCTCTAGGAAATCATTCTTCGCTGTATATTGATTAATTACCATTGATCGTATTAGTCAACTAGTTGAAGGCTTCTTCAGCTAACATTGCGTTGTCAATTGTATCAGTTAGTCTGTATATATAGCCGGATAGTTGGCTGGCTTGGGCCATTGCAGTCACCTAATGTAATACCTTTTTTAGAACTGCCAAAGCGACGCCACCCTGTAATTTCACACTAGGTATAAAACAGGAATAGTATGGTGAAAGGTAAAGAGAAACTCTCACTTGTTACACTCTTCTCACTCTCATCTCTCTCTCCAGCTGCAAGAGCAGTGCACATCAACGTGCCTGTTCAGCGCGGAGTACCACGCGGGAGCCCTGGCGCTGCGCGACGGCGCCGGCGCGTACCTCGCCCCCATCGGCTCGAAGGCCGTGCTGAAGACTCGCTCCACCGCCGTCACCAGGGACGAACTGTTCTCGCTGGAGGACAGTCTGCCTCAGGCGGCCTTCGTAGCGGCCTTGAACGAGAAATATGTGTCGGTTAAGCAAGGTTAGTTTTTCTTTGTCATTATTTTTACAGCATCATCAGACTTTACTGTTCCCACTGTTGGGACACAAGCCTCCTCTCTTTTAGGGGCAGCGCGGGCCTAGTGCAGGTTGGTAAATGTCACATAATATATGTCTTCGATTTTATGGTTATACTTTTTCAAACTCGATTTATATACTGAACATACATATGGGCCAATTTTGCTCCGTTTGTGATATAAACGGACGAAAACCGTGATCAATAAACCAATTTTTCTTCTCTTGTACGGGAGGAAGACGATTCGCCTGTCAGCACGGTTGACGGTTGTTAGAGAAACTAGCTGCACATCTGCTCATGCTCATGTTAAAGTGGTCACTGACAGCATGACACTACCACTATATAAGATCTTCTTATGTAGTAAATCAAACAAGCAAAATAATATATGGTAGATGTTGATCGTAAACCCGAATCGCTTCCGAATCAAATGCGGAATGGACAATATCGCTCAAACGCTCATAAACACACATAATGGGCACTTCCTTTGTCTGCAGTGCAAGTTCCTAGTTCCGACCTGTTAGTGCTATCTATAGGGGAAGTTATGCATCGCTTACAGTTCACTACTTAGTTGCACTCGGCAGGGCCCGGCATTACACCTGCTTCCTACAGCCATTCAAATTTGATGCTGCTATCAATTGGGAAGGTTCTAAATGTCCTGTACTCGGTAAACATTAACTTAGCTTGTCTGTGTGTCGTGATGAGAGTAGATTGTTTGGTTTTAATCTAATTCTAAAGTTAACCCAACACTGGGTTAAGCTCGCCGTTGTACAAACATAAGCTATATTACAATTTGTGTGCAATAAAGAATAAGATTAAGTTGCAGAATCTTAATAGGTCCGTACTGGATATCATAAAGCTTACAAATGATGAAGGCTCATGCTCTGCTTGTTTTTTTAGATTGATGATATTCTTGACAAATTCCACACGCAAAACACCGATACCGATACCGTCAATGTATAGTATATCAGTAGTACCTACCTATAGAATAATTAAAGAAAACGTATGTATTACCCTCGCACAGGACAAAAAAAATCCGGCCAAGTGCGAGTCGGTCTCGCACACGATGGGTTCCGTACCATTATTTGTAAAAAACGAGCAAAACATTCACTTTTTTGTATAAGAGCCCCCTTAAATATTTATTTTATTCTGTTTTTAGTATTTGTTGTTATAGCATCAACAGAAATACATAATCTGTGAAAATTTCAACTGGTTAACTATCACGGTTCATGAGATACAGCCTGGTGACAGACGGACGGACGGACAGCGAAGTCTCAGTAATAGGGTCCCGTTTGACCCTTTGGGTACGGAACCCTAAAAAACATCAGGTACATTAGGTATCGCATGTTCTCGCCATCGCAGCGTCTCGATGACGCGTGTGGATTGTTCCGTCGTTCTCAGAAGCTGGCCTGTGTTGTGAGACGCTGTCGTGTGCCAATACGCGAGAAGTCGCGACTGTTGACCTGTATTGTTTGGAGGCGCTGTGTTTGCATACTTGCTCGTCGGCGTCACGTCCAACATCAGTCTTACGTGGACAGGTGGTGAAATGTTGCGACATAACTGTGATGTTACACATCTGTCTTGAAAGTCGATCAAAGAGATGAATCTTATTTTTTTTGTTATTTAAATATTTTTGTACACACTAAATACAGAAAAGAAAAAAGGAAAAGAAAATAGGTACAAAGGTGATGCTTATTTCTAAAGAAATCTCTTCCAGTATACCTGCGAAAGGAGATACTAAAAAAGATATGTAGACATAGTGTGTAAAAGATGAAGAGAAAATGGAATACATAAAGAATCTTATTAGGTTTCAATTATTTGGCCTGCCTAAGTTCCCCCGTTTTATTTTATTTTAATAATAGCAGCCATGTATTGAACTATAGCTGTTATCAAGACAAACAAGTACTGTAAGAGACAAAATCTTCTAAACCGTCACATCTATGGGGTTTATCTCGAAAACATCGCCTTAGACAATTTTGTCTCATAGAAAACTTGTTTGTACTCGTATTGATACCAGCTAAAGATTCATACAAGTATAATGTATTTTTACGATTTTGAAAATAAAATTTGATGACAGAAGTTTGGCAGGCTAGGCTTCATACAAAAATATTCCAATTCCTTTCATAGAAGAATCTTGATTGCTTTCTCAGCGGGGCCATTATAGCCAAAGTGACAAAACTTCCAAGTTAGATGTTACAATACAAGCTTACTGACTTCGATCATCTGGTTAGCAAGTTAGATCAAGAAGGATCGCTTTGTCGCGGCTATCTATGGTATAAGTATTTGAATGAGTTTGGAGTCGACAATTAAACTAGGATTGTAGTTGGAAGAGAAACGGCATTGCTTATATCAATCACCAAAACAATCAGCTGAGTTAGACTCATTAATAACATGCCATGCAGAACACAGATCTAATCTTCTCAGAATTATAATTTCAGTTCCACTCGTCGGTACTACCTAGAAACCTTTTATCTTTTACGAGCATTTCCTTCATTATATTATTATAGCTACAGTCGTTGAAAGGCCGGGGCTATAAGGAAGCTGTATAGTTCAGATCTCGCCAGCGAGTACCAGGCGGTCAGGATCGTTGAGAAGCTCTCTAACGGAATGTCGACCCGGTCTCACCTCACGTCGTACGTGAGGTGAGACCTATAAATAAAATAAACCTATATATAAATAAAAAAATTGAAGTGTCTGTTTGTAAGATTAAAATAACCGCTTTTTTCTACATGCATTATGAATGTATAATGGGTGTAAAACACCTCTTAACAAAGCCGAACGGCACTGGTTCTCCCCGTCATTGCGATCATTTTTTTGGTCTACACCATACCTGGGAACCTTCTAGTTACGGAGATATTAGGGGTCAAAGTTCCAACTTTTTGACAAGTATTTTTTTAAATACAAGTTTTTCATGGAAGATTTTTACTTAAAACACGTCCACGACCCCCGTACTATTCAATCCGTCCATCAGCACAATGTTTTGAGTGCGTTACATTGAGTTCTACCACAAAACATGATTATTACACCCTTCAAAAAAAAGTCGTTTCCCAGCAATAATTTTTGCGTAAAGTTACTTAGTTTCATGTACAGAATGCTTGGTTGACGGCTTCGTGATGAGGTGATTTACACCCCGTATACGGTGCAAATAAACGGTACCGATTTTGACGGGACTTACACTGGCAGATAGCTGATGTAATAAGGAGCAACTTGGCTACATACATTTTAGAAAAAGCTAAAATTATTATAAAAAAACTAAATAACTTTTAGTTAAATTCCTCGCGAACGAAGTCGCGGTCACAGCTAGTATTATTATATGTATTGTGACCGGTCATCGGTATATGCCTAAATAAAAGCGCGCTATTGCATTTTTAACACTTTGTTCACCGCCAAAAGTTGTAAATCCAACGGTCTGCTAGCGGCAGTCAAAACGGACATTAGAATGACTTTTACTTTATCTAACTGCAAGCACAAAGATATCACAACCTCTGACATGAACTTAAACCTCTTTTGAAGGCGGCACACCAAACCGTTAATAAAGCCACACTATGCGGAGTCACGCCAACTGTGCACTTTATTATGAACGACAGTGTGCGGAAGGTACACTGTCGTTCATAGTATATGTCAGCAATAGCTGTATATGACGTGTAATAATTATGAGACCTAGCGCGGAGGTAGTGAAGAGCTCGCTATATGCAGCGTCACGGAAACCGCGGGTCTCTGGTTTGATACTGAGGCGAACGCGGTTTGAAAGTTTTTGAATGCATTCATTGAATTGTAGTATAGGTAAGTACAGAAAAAAGAAATAGAGAAATAAACCCCTTAAAATATTTTACTAACACTAAGTACTAAAATAAAAAAACTGAACCAATGAAACAAAAGTCACCAGACACAACAGTTTTTGCCACCGACTTCTGAAGCTAAAGTTATTTCTCAATTTTACTATCAACCAAAAATTAATCATCGATATCGGTTTACAATTGGCGAAAAAAAGGCTGAACATACACACACGAAAAAAACAGTCCACCAGATAACCTCCTCCTTTTTTAAAGTCGGCTAAAAAGCTCACTGTTTCCAGTAATCGGCTCAGCGTCGAGTGTCGAATATCCAAAGCACAATAATATAATACCATACAAGGCCATACAAAGTGAACGAGTTTAATAGTTAAAACGGCCCTTCCAGTCCTAACACGTAGTTCAAAGTTTCTTGCAGACTTATCAAAAGAAACTCATTCCTTTTAAATCTTTTCAGTCATTGTTTATTTATCAGTGAGTCTGACAGCACAATCTCCCAAACTAGAGTATTCAAATCAAAAATGCTTTTATTGTAAAATAACGGCTATTTTCGGTAAATAACGGTTTAGTTATTGTGAACAGATTCATTCACGTAAGTGGCACAGTTTTTACGCCAGGCCAAATCACGCCAATCACAATATTGTTGTCCAAAACTTTGAAATGTCCATTAAAAAAAATACGAATCTCGAACCATAACCACCGAAAGTCGTGATTGCTTCTAAACAGTAATCGGTGAACTTGTGTGCCCAGTCTACAATAAATAGAACATACTTACCGTTTTGCTGATGACTGATCAGGTAAATTAATGTCAACCGCCTTCAAAGTGTTTCCTATATCTGCTGGGACCTTAGATTATGTAAATCCAACACATTTTTAACTATTCCAACCACTTACCAGTACGTAAACTTTGTAGTCAATCACTGCATACTTACCTGTCTAGGTTGTGGTTTTGTGTATAGTTCTCGTCACGATCTAGACCTTCCTATCGGCGAACGTATCTCTCTCTCAGTCATGAGCTATGAGTACGTCTGTCGAGGTATCGAGTTACCGACAGCAGTAGAAATGTTTAGTCGTTCAGTTGCCTGTAAAGTACACTTATATCATCTCTTTTAGCTGAGGATTTGATGTTGTGATTTGAAATAGGACCTGCGTTAAAGCATTTTATTAGATATGGCATTATTTTCCTTAAATTGATCTTGAGTTTGGCTACGTGTTGGGTCTCATTTTCTCCCTTCCTTTATCGGCGTCACGTTGCCTTGTAATGTATGGTATTGATAAAAGACAGGCAGAGTGTTTTTAAAACATTTCCATGTTTGATTTTATTATTGCCATAAAACCAGCCACGCTCGAATTTCTACAGCGAAAGTATCAGGTTTTGATCTGTATTCATAATTAACTTATGTTAAACTTTTAGGTGAATGAATAATGTTGCCGTTTTCGAATCGAGAGTTATTGTGCGTAACGGTAGAGTACAGTGACAGATGGTCCAACCAGCCCGCGTTACTAATTACCCATCTAACATCATTTACATTTGAGATCGCTTCCCAAGGTGCAAAGACCGCGTAATTCGTTGTTACGATGCGAAATTATAATAATTCTCTCGTTAACCGTCGCGTGCTATATTGGGCATAGCGTCTTTCTATTTTATTGTTCACAATTAAAAATGTATGCTCAGGTGCACGCATGCAGATTACATAAATCTACATAATATATAGCACTCAAAGTAATCCTTCTCAGAAACTTTCCACAACTGTTTTTTAATCGTTAATCTTTGCTGTTGTTTCAATCCCAAAAGAATTAGTTTAAAACATAACATGTAGTCGAGGTGTTGTTATGGATCGCACGTCAACCGGCTTAACCGTCCATACCGAGATCTATTACACAAAGAAAAACCGCATATTAATTATTATCGGATATGCATGATGACTTCCATTCAAAAGCAGGCCAATTAAGAGGTATTCAGCAACGTCTAAATTGTCAACGGAATTGGCGGCTGCGCTGATAGTGAGGCGCGCAGATATTCCGCGCAAAAAACTCGCGCTATGCTTTCTAACGTTTCTCCTGCACGGATGCCTGCACAGAGTCGTGTCTCGTGTGATCTCACTACATCACTAAACTTTATAGTCTTAATTAAATGTATGCTCCAAGTGGCCGCTGTAACGGGTTTCGGCGTAAAACGGCTATTTTTGCGATTCCTTAGTTAATTTAAAAATAATTGGACGGTAGTTTGTCTACTCCGTTTTATTTTAGGGTGATTACTTTGCTACGCAAGTGGCAGTAGCTTATGGTGAAGTTGGAGTTGTAAAATAACCATAATTTAGCCATAAAACACTCAGTTTCGTATAAGACTTACTCAACAATTTAAAGCAATTCTTCGGAGTAATATTTTTATTTCTCTTTTGACTGCACGTGCCGTAACCATATGAATAAAATAAAAATAATAACAGTTCAAGCCCGTTCAAGGTTCTAGAAATGTAATAAATTAAATTTGTGACCAGAATTTCATTTCCACCTTTGAGTAAAAGCTAGGATAGGCAGTGAGACCTAGTAAGGATAGCGTTTTGAATGTTTGTTCTTTGCTATACAGGGTGAAATTGAAGTCATGGGCATTATTTTAGCCTAAGGCACTACTCGCGATACTGATTCCATTAGGGCTATTAATACGCAAATCAAAAATATTATTAATGCAAGTACGGAAACCTTAAAAGTGTAGTAAACCATGCAAAGTATCAAAAGTTGCGCATCGCGATATTGGCGATAGCGAATGCTGCCTTTGGTACCTACACTACGCCGTACACCAACGCGCCGCTGCGCTATACGCATCATTGTCACTCATTGTGCGTGAACTCTTTCCGTACTTGCATTAAGTAATAATATTTTTGATTTGCGTAGTAATAGCCCTATTATAATCAGTATCGTGAGTAGTACCTTAGGTTAAAATAATGCCCATGACTTCAATTTCACCCTGTATATTGTATCAGGCACGACTCCAAAATGATCGCTACAATGAATGCTTATATCAACATAGATATCACATTTTGTCTTGTTATGACAGTACAAAAGTCTGTAGCTGGCCTACTTGGAATAAATGCTTTGATTTTGACAGGATAAACCAGGGACAATAAAACAGCCTGTGGCAGTGATATTTATGTATTACCTCCGGAACTGTATACGAGCACCCAGCCCAGCGTCTGATCAAGTCTAGCCACGTTGTGTGGCATGCAGCTCTCACACGTCGCTAATTACACACTGTAGAGTGGTTTAGTACAGTGAATAAAATAGATTGATAATCATCTCCTATGCACTGCTGCGGACACAAGAAGTCTTTTTGAACATAAAGAGCTCTTCATCAAAATCAAAGCAAACTTAAAATGCCAAAGATTTGAAAATGATTGCCTCCGTATCAAAACGTCTTAATAGCAATTACGACCTATTATCAAAATTAAATTAAAGCGATTGTCCTATTAACAAATCGTCCTGCGGGCAAATGGTTCTAAAACAAAAGAATGGGAGTTATAGACACATGTAATTAAGTTGTTTTGGAATAATTATATTGATGATATGATCTGTTCGAAACACTTCATCAAATAAAACCACTTGGGGAAAATAGTTGTCCCGTTTTCCATATTACGACTGCTGCGACCCGGGCCGGGCCTAATACATCATATAATCTCGTGCACGCACACCATATGTATGCACTTATAATAGTCACTACTGATGGATTACTGTGCACGATACACTAAGTTCAGTCAGAAATACAATTCATTTTGGCGTAACCATCCTCTAAGAACACTAGACAACTCCGTGTCAGTCTCGAAAACTTGCCGTTATCTACGTTATTTGCGGAGAAAAGTAATTTTTGTAGGAGCTCTTGGCTAAATAATCACAGCCGCTCGGGTCGAGGTTAAGCCGCGGTTGCCTAGACTGGTCAGTGGATGGGTGCCACCCATTACATACCAAATTTTCTCCATGCCTCGGAAAGCACGTTAAGTCCCTGCTGTCATTTGTGGATCTTTGACAGTTGTCATAGGTAGTTCGTGCAGTGGCCCGCAAGGCTGACAACCAGTCTTACCAAGGGGTATCATATTACCCAATTCTAACTGGGTTGTGGAGGCAGTCGCTCCATGTGAAATACTGGTATTCAGATGCATCCGGTTAGACTGGAAGCTGACCCCAACATAGTTGGGAGAAGTCTAGGCATATGAGTGGTTGTCGTTTTGTCGATTGTACGTATACAACAATCCATGACACTCACGCGTCGGCGATGATTTGTCGCCACTCCCGTCAGCGCCATCACTGCAGCGAGTTAGCGGAGCGGCGCGCGCATTACATCGGTAATTATGCGCCCGCGCAGCAATGTGAGGAGCGGGCGCGGCTGCGTTACACGCTCCACCACCTCGCCATGACGACAGTTGTATTACAGACTTGAGAGCTTAGACTAAATGACATTCTAATAAATCAGTGCCATCGACGATAGAAACGTCACAAATTTATTGTATTGCTTGTCTAGGTCCTCATCTTGAAAGAATTTGTAGTTGGTTCAGTACGTGAACCCTTACTGCTATTCTTATCTTAGATGTCTGATTCCCGAATGTAATTTCTAATAGGAAGATAGGTTCCGCTACCGGTGAGTGGGAGCCACTACTTTATTTCGTTATCTTCTCGTATGTCTCTACCTTATTGCTATTCCACCAATTCGCATTACGCGTTTTCAAACGTCTTCCTTAATGCGCACAGCAAAGGAGTGGAACTCTCTGCCTGCGTTTGTGTTTCCGAACGCTTACAACCCTAATCTCTTCAAAGTTAGAGTAAACAGGCTTCTTCTGGGTAAGCTCGTACCATCGTCGACTTTGTCTCTGTCATCTCTGACCTAGACTAGAGTCAAGAGCAAACCCACGGCAAATAAAAAAAATGTACCAAACAAGTCAATAACGGGACTGCTAGGGGTGAGGTCTAATTTAAATAGGGAATCGATCCAGGAATTGGATTAGAGTACTCATAGCCAAATCGCACGTACAAGTCTAGGGTCCGTATTTTGTAGGAAACCTTTCACACAGGCTCGGGGGCACAGAACTGAGATGAACTTAAGGATATTATCATGAGAATTGGCAGCTATGGTTCCTGTGTTGTGGTATCCTTCTATGGTTCCTATGCGGTATATTCGATTATCAGACCCGTCTGCAACAACAATAATATTTTCCTGAACAATATTTCCATCAGATAGATCGAATTTAGTAGAATATCGGCTGCGCATGTCCGTTACAGCACTTACAACAAATAATGGCGGCAATGCATCTGCGCTGAGAGCCGCTAGCGGTACCGTGCGCGCGCGCCGGTCATAGCCCGGTGATAGCGCACGAAGTTGCACAGGGCTGTCAATACGTACTTATTTTATCTATTCTATTCCAAAATACCAGCTACACATCTTCTTTATCGCTATCGAAAGAATTGAAAATACAAAATGTGTCCCCAACTCTATTAAGAACATCGCTAGCTTTTGTATACGTCTTTGCCCGCATGGGATTTGGATATTATCCTTTGAGAACTGGCTCAACTATCTGCCGAGATAAAAAGTATCCTGTCTGTGTGACTTGTGTGAATTATATACAATCCGTTCAGTTCAGGTGCTAAGTTGTTAAAAAGGTAATATTGAATCGAGTCCGAGTAGTGAATCTTTCGCATTCATGATAATACTAGGGATGTACGGCCTTGTATCCATTTAATCCATTGTGCTGTGAACTGAAAGTGATCACAGCTGCTAGTTAGCTACTTGAAGTCCAATTATGATAAGTAGTAAAAATATCTAATTGGTATAAAGCAAAACTGTAAACAAGCATCTAAGCAAAGTCCAAATTACAATAGGCAATCATCACAAATGACTGCTAATTATGTCAGTAAGTAGTTGCTTATCTAAACTAATATTATAAAGAGGAAAGATTTGATTGTTTGTTCGTTTGCTTTGAATAGGCTCCGGAAACTACTGGTCCGATTTGAAAAATTCTTCAGTGTTAGATAGCCCATTTATCGAGGAAGGCTATAGGCTATATATCATCACGCTATGACCAATAGGAGTGGAGCAGCAATGAAAAATGTAGCGAAAACGGGGAAAATGTGACGCAAACGAAGTTGCGCCGGTCAGCTAGTTCAAAATAACGGTGATAGCGTCAACGGTTGCTGTTCGTGGTTCAGTCGATACGCAGTCATACAATAAATACTTTAATTCCCATTGTACTATTCCCGTAACTAATTGTCAATACATGGGCATGTATCTACATACTGAACTTTATGATTCAATCGCTCACATACCGTTACAAGCATAACTGGATTGTAACGTTCCCACTGCTGGGACACAGGGCTATGATAGGAAGAGGGCCGTTACCCACCACGCATGGCTTTCATTGAATTTTGGCTTTCATTGACGGTTAGGTACACCTTGGTGCCTACACAAAACGAAGTGGCTCAAATAAAAAAATCAAAATCAAAAGTCGTTTATTGAAATTAGGCTGATAATCAGCACTTTTTGAACGTCAAAATTACAAGAGACAGTCCTCCAAAACGCCCGCCCTTCGCTCTCTATATAACTCATATACCTAAGTCACGATCGTTTTGGCTAGGCCAGCACTGCTTCTAACATTCCTTTCCGTTCCGTTTTCCTTGCGTGTCTAGTTTGTTCCCGTTGAGTTACACCATTTTGTGTAACACTGTTACCCATTGGAAAAAAATAACCGATTAGTAACACTAACTCAGTGCCACTTTTTTTTTCCCGTTAAATAACCCACTAATTGTATGTGTGTACACTAGGTAATGTTACTTTTGCTACCAGGAGAATTTGGATGCAAGAGCGAGCGAAGCGAGCTCTGGACTCGTAGGTTATTGTAAACCCTGCAGCTAGAAATAGGTCGACTACAACACCCATCAACGGGGCCACGGGAACAATTAGGTGTTACTTAAGGAAAAAAAAACGTGGCATTGAGTTCCAGTGTTACTTATCGGTAAATTTTTTCCCAATGGGTTACAGTGTAACACAAAATGGTGTAACTCAACGGGAACAAAGTGTTCTTCTCTATAGGAAACGACCAACCTTAACCGTTGGCCGATGTAGGCTTATGTGAAATAAAATATTTTGAGTTTGTAAATGCTTGTTTTTATGTAGGTATCAATTTTTTAAGATAAACCGGGATTCTTCCTTCCATGGAATTTTTTCACAAACACGGAAGGGTTTGTGAAAAAATTCCATTGGGTTCCATTGGGTTTGTGCAAAAGAAGGAATTCTTTTGCACTCCAACATTGTCACTTGTGTCTACTGCCCTGTGGCTAAAGAAGGTTCTGACTGTCTAACAGTGTTCCTCACTATGCTCTTGCAAATGGTCAATGGTCATGTGTGTGCGGTTGGTTCTTCACGTAAAACATCTCTGTTTCTTTTACTTTACAAAGTTCTCCGATACATTTTTCATTATAATAATTATACTAGCTGCTGCCCGCGATTTCGTTCAAGGGGAAATTTTGATGTGTTTTTCATGGGTAAATTATAGACATAAACCTGTCTCTTGAATCATGCCTATGTAGTAGTATGTAGTTTAATAGATCTAAGCGTACAGACGGCGGAAAGCAACTTTGTTTTAGGTATACTATGTAAAGATTCCAAGTAGTGGCACCCCTGTTCTCAGGCAGTCGTTGCGCACGATCGCCCGTCAGCCGCGCGGCTAATCTTTAACTCACACCGACTGATGCGCAAGCGTTGCTTCCTGGCTTCTACTTGTATATTGCTTTGAGCTTTATGTTCCAATGTTACGCTTCCGGGAGATAGGGGAATCAGAAATTGCTGTTTTTGCCTATGCCGTTATAAATATGATTTTTATAGCACAGGGGATCAACAAGTAACAATATACCTACAACATAACATCACGCCTGCAATCTCCGAAAGATTAGGCAGAAGTGAGCAGTAGCTCTTGCGAGTAGGACCAACGAGTCAGACAATAATAGTCATGTTCTGCTTAGCGTGTCGATGACAATCTAAATTATGTCGGCCTAGAACTGAGCCACTAGTTTGGCGCTCTCAGTAGCGTCCATCAGTTCCTGTAATGTACAAACAACAGGACACGATATTAAGTGCCGCATCGTTTGTGGAACGGCACCACATTTACACTCCAGGGCAGAGTCATTAATGAATCACCACCTGAGCAGGTTTTCCTTGCTGCAACCAACCTGGGTACGAAGTCTATTTAAAGACTTCCAGGTCAGCCATGGCAACCCAAGTCCAGGTCCAGGACTCTCAGCAGGTGGAACGAAAACAAAACCAATACTAGTAATGACAACAAAGCTAATCATAATAAAGTGAAGTGTTAACTCAGACTTGAGGATCATTTCATGAATGCACTGAAGCTTAAATTTCATTGGACCTTTTTAATAATTACTAGATTCATTAAAGTACAAGTCTGATTTAGAACTGTCAGCCATAATGACATTATGATAATGAACCAAAAATAACCAAAAATCCAACGTCACCAAAGGTACCGAGTCGCCCACCAATTCATTACTATGCACCGCTCAATTACACTCTCTACCCACCCCTAGAGGCCACACGTGAAGCGTGATTATACTTACATGAGTCCTGTCACATGGGACTGGAGTTTAACCATACATCCCTCGAGAGTCAAGGGCCCTGTTGTGTTTACTGATGAGTCTTTGACTTTGTTATGATTGAAAATGTCAAACAATATCTGACCACCTGAAAACATTAAACTAACACCAAGATTGTAATAACATCTCAAAAACGAACAGTCCTACACCATCGTATGTCTTAAGTCTCATATGAAGCCTGAAGTCGTCGTTAACGGTTTCACATGAGTTGGCCAATGTCACTTAACTGAAAACAACCTGAGGGATATTTGGAATCTGTCTTTGGTTTGTTACATGCAACAAAGAAATTGATGAATCCACAAAATCCATTCATACATTCAATTCAATCCAAACCGCTGAGCCTAGAAGAGTAAAAGTAGGGCTAGATTGTGCCCTCATATGAGACTATTCAAATATTAAAGTTTATGATTCAATTATTAGGTTTTTGTGACCAAAAAAAGCAGAAGAGATACGTAACAACGGAAGTTGTGAACTGCGGAAGGAATTTTTCTAAATTCACCCCCTTTCTTCTATATCGTGTGGTTAGCGCCTAACCTGGTGTTCGTGCTCTATTATATGGGGTATGACAGTATGTTTTGTTTGGTGTAGCAATAGCACCATCCCATATCTTCCCGTGGGTGTCGTAAGAGGCGACTAAGGGGCTTTCCAGAGAAAGCAGTTTTCTCTGTGCTTTTTCAGCAACCGTAACTGAGATCGCCAATTCCGGCTGCCAAGCGTGGCGATTATGGCCCCCCTTATGTACACTTGGGGGAGGCCTACGTCCAGCAGTGGACGTCTTTCGGCTGAAATGATGATGATGATGACAGTATGGGTGGGAGTTGGAAACGTTTGCCTACGGGAAATCCAATCGCATACACGGCTTGTATCCAAATAAACCTCCTTATCCGAACCGGGGTTAAGGCCACGCGACATGACTCCGAAAGTCCTATCCCACTCGTGCCTTATACCTGAGTCCAACTGTAGTGTTTACCCGGCGCACTCTGGTCCATACGGCCTCAAGTGCAACACAAACAGACATACAAGCGGTCAGCTGTCCACTTGAGCGGAGGGTGGCCCAGAAAGGTCGAGTGTTTGTTTAGTTAGCTTAGAAAACGAAAAGGTGGTCTGACTGAGCTGGATTTTATTTGTATTAATGGTAACAATTATATTATGCATGGTTGTAAAGAAAATTTTAATACAAGAAGGCGAAACATTGTCGCGAATGTGACTATACACATAATTGACTGATTGCCATAATTATATTTTGTTTGTTGACCTAAAATCGGAAGATTCCCCCTTTAGTCTTTGCCGTCATCTGACGTTAGTTCTGTCTTGGTTCTAGGTGTGGACGTGACAGCGAACCAGGACGAGATCTCGTCTCACGAGACGTTCCAGCTGGAGTTCGACTGGGCCACGCGGCGCTGGTACATCCGCACCATGCAGGACCGCTACTGGACGCTCGAGACGGGCGGCGGCATCCAGGCTTCCGGTGACAACAAGTATGTACCTACTTAACTAAGTCAATCTCAATTCCATTAAATTTGTTTTACTGCGCTTTGGTCCACCTCAAATGCAAACAGGAGCTAGGCCCATGTACTGTACCTTTGTAGGTCCCTCGCATTGGTCCAACTCATTATCTGCCGAGCCTTTACCCAACTCTTTTGGGGTCGGCTTCCAGTCTAACCGATGCAGCTGAATACCAGTATTTTACGTGGAGCGACTGCATTGGTTCCAACTAAGCCTGGAATAAGCAACCTAGTGCCACGAGCTCTCAAAAAAGAAAAACCGTTTGCATCGTCTTGTAAGGGCGTCAAGGTTCCAGGGCTCATGGTCTTTCAATTTCTAAAAGTCGTACATGTTCTAACATTCCTCTACTCATTCCCAGGTCATCAAACGCCCTGTTCGAGCTGGAGTGGCAAGGCGACGGCGCCGTGGCGTTCCGCGCTAACAATGGCAAGTACCTGATGACCAAGCGCTCCGGACACCTGTACGCCAACGCCGACGCCATCGAGGAGAACTGCAAATACTACTTCTATCTCATTAACAGGTGGGTGGAAAGTTGACTAACTGATAGATGTCTCTACCCAGCAGTGCAAATGTGGTGTTGTCCCGCAAGCGATGGGACACGTGATATCGTGTCCGGCCTGTCCTGTTGCTTGCACATCACAGGAGCTGGTCGACGCTACTGAAAGTGCCAAACTCGTCGCCAAATTTTAGGCTGACTCAATTAAAATTGTCATGGACACGCTGAGAAGAGGAACAGCACGCGTAGCATTACCGCCCTAGAAACGGGCTATGTCGACGGAAGAATCGAAAAACTGACACATAGTCATTGTTTATCTGTTATTATGTCGATTCTTCCGAAGACTAAACGCGTGCAGGGGTATGATAAGGGCGCATAATACATTCAACACGGATAAGACAGTTGTCATTTTTAAGCCTTGAGGTTATGTTACCAGATCATCAAACTGAACACTTATCTCATACGTTCTGTAGGAAATCATTTAATATTGTAATGTCCACTCATACAAATATAGTATGTGTGGACATTCAACTACCTAAGGAAAACAGCAGATTACGCACCTACGGGGGGTCTACTCTCTAAGTGCGTCAGCGATGATTCGGGCCCGTTCGAAGGTAGTTCGAAACTAAGGAGTAAACCCTACTCCGGATTGATTTCGGATTCATGAGTAGATCCCCCAGACACCGGGCGTTCACAGATAATGTACTGAAGTATCTGTCAGAGTCCGCAGCTGGTCCACGACTTGTCCGCACCGGGTTGAACAAACATTTACTGTAAAAGAAATGATTATGAAAGCACTTCTTGGTGAACCACCACCAACCAACGTTTGTTTAATTATTTCCATAAAGGCACGAAAATAATTTATGCAAACATTCGAGTGTGAGGAAATGAATATTTATTTATTATCATCAATCTATACCTACCTTATTGTGTCAGAAATAATACATAACAAGGAAATAGACACCATACAATCAATTAATCAATAGCATATAAATAAAATATGTACAGTTCATGTGAGGAACTACATCATTTACATCAATTTGCCTTATTTTGTAAAAAGGAACACATAGCTTTATAACTATGTGTTTATTTATTTATTGGCCTATCTACAATTGTTACACTGTTTATCCTTATAATACATGAAATATATTACAAGTATAGGTAGTGTACAATATAATGCGATAGACACAGCATGCAAAAAAAACAAAATTATAAGAACTCAAACTCAAAGCATTTATTTCAATTAGACCATTACAGGCACTTTTGAAAGTCAAGAACAAAAAAAAAAAGAACGCGAAGCTACAGTCCCAGTCACAAGACATAATAACTTGTGAAAGTACTGTAGTTGCCCATTCCAAAGCGTAAACAATAATATTACAAGTGCAGAAATAACACTTCCAACAACAGTGGGTAGCTTTGTATACACAGTAAATACAAGGATGAAAAAAGAAAAAAACAATATGGTGGTTACTTTTGATGTGCTTGGCGCTTGAATTTTTTAAGTGTTGTGGAAAAAATATCTATTGATTTTTCGCAATTGATAAGAAGTCTGCAAATGATTTCAAATATTTTTTTTTTCTTGTTTATGTTATTGACAGAGAAATTCCTGATGGAGTTATCTCCATCAGGAATTTTTTAGTAACCACCTAGTCGGGATTCGTGTTTGGTTGATGCCAATTGGCTCGCCCCCGGGACATGGGACTTAAATACTCCTACCAAACCCTTCGGGGACACTACTGGCGTATAGCTGATGTTATATAGCTGTACGTACTTATCTGTTTCGTTCAATTGCTAACTAAACTATAACTTGCAGGCCTATCCTGGTGCTGAAGTGCGAGCAGGGCTTCGTGGGGCCAAAGGGCGTGCGGCTGGAGTGCAACAAAGCCAACTACGAGACCATCCAGGTCATCCGCGGACCCAAGGGCGCTGTCTACTTCAAAGGTTAGTTTGCGTCCCAACACTTGAGGAATATTTTCTTTAAAAAGGAGTTACTACAGTTGAGGATCTATCCAAAGCACAATAACCAGGAGATTCCACTTAAATGCCTGTTTTTACTAGTACTGAGCGACGAGTAAGTACCTAAAATGTGTGAACTCTAAGCTAAGAGCTTTGAGTTGAAAATTGGAATCATATTTAGACATTCCTTTAGGCTTGAGTTTATGTACAATCTCAATGAGAGTTGTGTAAAACTAAGCAGATCTCGTCGGAACCATATTTATCCGACGAAGCTGCTTAAACCACATCTGGTTGATATTGGTCCTTATTTACGACCGATTTGGCTAAGAGATCTACATTTGATTTCCAGGACAAAATGGCAAGTACTGGCACGCAGACAGCGAGTCGGTGCAGTGCGACGCGGACAGTCCGCAGGGCTTCCACCTGGAGCTGCGCGAGCCCACGCGCCTCGCCATCCGCGCGGCCGCCGGCGGGCACTACCTCGCCGCCGCCAAGAACGGAAACTTCCGCCTCGCCGGGCCCGACCTCAGCGCCGCCACGCACTGGGAGTACTAGGCCACCTCACCGAGGCGCGAGGATCCTTTTGACCACACATCTTCATACTGCTGCCCACAGTCTTTTTTAATGTTCGGTTCCGTAACCCTGCCAGTTCATCCGAAACTATTTAACTTCCGGTCCTTTGGCATAAGTTACGAGCCTTTAGTTTGAGGCAGTCGTTCATCATCATCATGTCATCGTTCATCCAAACAAATGTTCAAAAGGATCTCTCATACAAATCCTATTCGCAATACTCTTCCATTATCACGCTCGTCTTGTTCACGACGCAGCGCTCGCTGCAGATGGCGTGGGACTTAACTTCATATCGAGAATGTCAACTGTGAGGGCGCGCGCTTTACGGACGCCATTTTAGTTTCCTTTAGCCGCCATCTTGTTGAAGCGTGGCGGCAACGAACGACCCAATCAGCCAATTCTGAGATGGAATCTGCTGCCAATGGTTTATATTAAATTATTTTAAAATGGGAATGTTAGTCAATGCCCCTGCATTGATGATACACATTTCGTACTAAAAAAAAAAACAATATTTAAAATGAGTCACGCCGAGGCGCCGCCCTGTTTGCATTTAGTACGATTAAGATGATAGTGTCGCGCGGTGTAGCGCGAATGTGATCATTATGAAAATATCGCTTCACCCTATTATTGTAATCATAGATTATTTTTCTTATAACTGGTAGATCTGCCGTCACGTTGCTTATGTCGAATTATTTTTATATTAAAATATTTTGTGACCGTCACTCGTATCGCTTGAATTATTTATTCTAGATTGTATGGTATATAAATTAGTATGGAAGACATAATTCTGAAATTTTTCGAAAAATATTTATTGGATATTGTAGCGTCTAGTCGATGGTTTTTATACAATTTTTTATCAGCCCCCAGTAGCCCTGTACTATTGTCGTTTCCTGTAGGTTAGTGAATGGTAACATCGTGAGACTGATGCCTACAAACAGCACTTAACTGCAGTAACACTGTACCGTAATTAATTTAAGTTAAACAGGGAGAGACGCAATACCAGACGCGTGCGACTCGCCTCACACAATGTTCCCAACATTGCTCAATATAATAGTCTGACAACATTAACTCTGCATGACAATACAAATCATAAAACACTTTGAATAAATAAAATAATTATGATTGGTGTGTGCTCTAACACACGAGCGCAGTTTATTAATGCAGTACTATCATAATACACTTGCAGATAACTTGATATCTCAGCCGTAAAACGTTGTGCATAGTTAATTTGACAGACTCCAATATGTCCTACACAGAGGCGAACTTAGCGTGAACCAACCGAAGTAGACCGTAGTGAACTTGCGACTTTATAGTCGTGTAACGTTGCGACTAGTCGCCCTCCTACACACAGGTGTACTCCGCACTGAGTCTGGCTTCTAATTAATGAACATGTAAGGTAGGTAAGTTATTGTAAGTTATCACGTTAGGGTAAGCTTGATCCGCTCCCAACTTATGTAATCGTCCATTCCATGCTTTTAGAATTACGACATGGGATTTAAAACCATTTTTTAACTATTTTTTACATGAAAAAACTGAGATTTTTGTAACTGGTGCATAGTCTTGTATATAAACGATTTCCCATTGCATATAAGTCTGTACTTACGAAAACGTTTGGGAAGCGTTGACTACTTTTTATAATGAACAAAACGATTAATATGTTTTTTTTTTTTATCGAGGGGTGTTTTGTATGCAATGCTGATTCTGAAATATTTGTACGATAACGTCTTTGTAAACTATTAATGAATAAATTATAATCATATTGTAACATTGTGTTTTATTTACATTTCGCTGTTAAAAGTGCATAACGTTTATAAATTCTACTGCTCAACAATATTGTTTCCTGAAAACTTGGTTACTCTCCGTTCAGAATAGCTTAACCGAATAAATGAAAGCAGTATTTAATATCCTTTCGAGTATTAATGAATTTCCGCAGGCATCCGCAGAGCTTCCCAACCACAATGGCTGACCGCTGCGACACTATATGTTTCTATATAATTATAATAAATAAAATTCGTTTATTTCAGGTCATTGACCCATAGTAATTACACACAATATAAATACACTTTGTCAATAATTACACCATTCATGCAATAAAAAAAGTAATCATTAATTGATTGATTAATAAATAAATCAAGTTACATAAATGACGTAAAATATAATACAAAATAGCACCAGCCTATACAACCCCACTGCAAAGTAAGAGGTTCCCATGCATATAAAGTAAAATGTGCATTAGAGCATGATCACGTTTGCTCAAGGCGGTCTCCAACTCCACCTACCACAAAAAAATGGTAGGAGCCAGCAAAGGCCCTATCTCTTTTTGTGTTCAATTGTAAAGACGGGTTGCGTAAAATCACCACGCACTGAATAAATATGGAATCCTCAGTTATAAGTTTTTCGCAAATATCTCGAAAACTAACAACCGGGGGGTGTAATACAAGGGGGCTTGTATGACACCCCCGGTTGTTAGTTTTTCGGATTAATGTATGACCATAAATAAACCCTTTCGTGCCTTAATCAGTTCAAATGTTCGAGCATTTATACGTTTCATAAATCCTAACAACTAATATTAGAAATTTGTTAATTTGTTACTTTTTCACGCCTAAACCACTGAACCAATCATCCTGAAATTTTACAAATTCTTCGCCAGGTGTGTAGAAACGGACAAAGACTAATTTTCATCCCGAAAAAAAGTACCGTTCCCGAGGAACTCAACAAAAACGTTCTCATGATAATAGATGGCGCCACGTGTCCGAGCTGGTTATTGCCAAATTCTAAATTAACGCGAGCGAAGTCGCAGGCAAAAGCTAGAGACCAAAAACGCCTTGAAAAATATAATGGTTTTGGCTCCTCGCTCACCTGCGAAGGTGCGGTTATTGGACGTAGAGCACGAGGCTCCAAGCGACTCCCACAACCCCTTCTCTATGCTGTACCGAGCGGCGCGCGGCCACTGCAGAGGCAAACAGTACAATAAATACTTGTACTATGTGCTGCAGTCGCGCCGAGACCGAGTGACACTTTGTCACGCGAATAGGATTTCGTCACAACTTGGCCAAATTAATCCCATGTAATACTGGGGCGAACCTATTGCCATCAATGGGCACAAATCTGACCTCCGTAGCAGCTACTGATAAATTCCTGATAAAAACCCAATTACAATTTGGCGGACCCAGGGATCGAACCCAAGACGTCATGCTCAGCGGTCACGTTTGCGACCACTAGGCCAAAGACCAAGCCAAAGTGCACCAAACTGATAAGCCAAATAAACAATATTCTAACATTGACAAAAACTATAACCTTTTGTTTTTGGCTCGGGTCTTTTTTGCTGGCAAATAGTATCGATATTTTGCATCGGTTTGGTGCACTTAAGTCATATTTGGCCAAGTTGTGGATTGGATCCTTTTCGCTTAACTATTTCGTATTTATCTTTAGCATGCTATTCCAACCGTATGCAAATTAAGACCCGTGTGAGTTTCGTCGGTTTCGTCTGCAACACTTCGCGTACGCGTTTGGTTTGGTAAAGTGTTGTTAAATAATACACAGAGATGTATTGAAAAACTTATATATTTTAATTAAATAGTTACATTAATCTTTACAGTTTCTCCCTAGCTAGTGACACGTTGAATTAGCATCGATGCATTTAATGGTCAGGAAATAATATTAAAAATAATAATTTATCTAAATAACGGATAAACAATAACCACGTCAACCTGCTAGTAAATAAGCGAAAAAAAAACAAACGCCAAATATGTGTTGCTAGCGCGAAAAAATCCGTGGGAAAGCTGCAGTAATTATCAAATGGATATTATCGTAATTATTAAATATATAAATGCGATTACTTATCTGGCAAGTGGTCGTTTTTGCTTCGCGCATGGCAACACAGTTAGCGTGTAAACTTATAGTACACAATTTATCTAATACACTGTATACTACAATAATGTGGATAGCAAATTTATCATAAATATTGATGGTTTATCTGCTCATTACTGGAACCATTTGTATATCACAAACACATTCGAATAAAGATTCAAACTCAATTCAAAATGTAACAAAGCCACTAAACCCCAGTATTGCAAAAACGGTTTTACTGTGCTCCCAAATTAGTTTGAACAACGCATTGAATTCAAGCTCCCAACAGAATTACAAATTAAAAAATACTTACATGGATGTTGTTTGGAAACGCTCTCTAAACATATTTCAAAACTTGTCCATTTTGTAAACAAAATGCAAAAATATTAGTCGACATATTTTGTATGACAAAATAACATTTGTATTTCTATCTGAAATCGTATAAGTTTACGCTTAATCCCTTTTCGGGTAAGCAAACCCCAAGAGGTAACTCTTGAAGTGAACATTGTGACTTTAGGTATTCTAAAACGAAGGTATGGACAGGTATCATTGATCATGGATGTACCTAGGAAGGGTTTTATAACCTAGAGGCTCAAGAATCGTTAATTTATGTTAGTAAGTTGGACAAAGATATAATACTAGGATGACTTATGTAGTAGGGTGTCCAGGTTACCCCACCCAGCTTCTCAATACTATCCCGAATAACACCCACCCCGATCCCTTATTTTAATGACTAAGAGAAGCCAGCAGTTACCCCATGACCGAAAATATAAGAGTAAGGGGAGAAGAGATGTGGAGGGCGACGTACAATACAATTACTGTAATACAAAACTTTACTAAGGCACGAATAACAACTTGTCACCTTAGTCGTCGCGACAATGTCTCATCCGAGTTTCACAGAACGAGTTTTTCTACATTTAGCGTGTTTTAGTTAGGAAGAAAGATTTTGAGTCCAAAAAGAATGCTTCAATGAGTAATCACGAATATCTGACCAGAATTGTCTCATGATAACATCGTGTGATACGATTAATGAAAGAATCAGACTGCTTCATGTATAATGAAGTATGATTCAGTGCGATCACTCTGTGAAACTCACCGAGAACCTTACCAAAACCCTTAACACCAGAATCAGTTTGGGGCCCAAACAGTGACAATGATCATAGCAAATACTTTTTCGTTTTAATAATACTTCCTTTTGCTGTTCATATTCGAGTCCATCGACTCTGAGTATGTTGTTATAAGACAATAGACGGAAGAATATTTCTGGCGTAAAAATCTTCTTATATTTGGCTACGATCATTGGCACAGCTCACGTCAAATTAAGATTCACCCATATACAAGTTTAAGCGAATACGGGCGGTTACCGACGGCCCCAAACTATCTAGGCTATGACGCTACTTGTCTAGGCTAGTCTAGTCTCCTGTATGTTTGTATGTGCGCTCTAATACATAGTCATACAGCCTAGCGCACGACTCTGATCTAACCAGACTCGACGGAATATTTAGTAGATTACAGTTACATTTTATTGCTTATTTATTAATTTATTTGCAAGTTTATGAGTTCATAACGTATAAATATCTCTTTACGACCGATTTCGACACTCAGTCCTAAATACATAAAGCACGAAAACACTCATTATAATTTTATTAAACTATGTTTTATTCAATTGGAATCTGTACAATATCGAAATATATGAATTAATCAGACATATTTTGTACAATATAAAATTACGAATAATTTCCTATAGTTTACATCTATTTACGATACTTGCACACACAAACACACAGAATCGTCAGCTACATATAAACGACAGCTCACAGCATTATCCAGTCTATTAATAAAAAACATTTCATTTTACATTTACATGTATACTGCGTCTATAGTTACGTGGGTATCGACACATCGACACTAACTAAACATTTCTTTTGCTAAAAGAGCAAACATTTTCGTGACGTTTTATTATTCTAATAATTTTTGTATTCATTATATTAATTTATATTTTAAATATCGTCATTCATTTTATACACATTTTTTTAAATCAAAATTCTTTTTATGTTTATGTTTTGTCCATAAAAGTAGGTCGAGTGCGCCGACACCCGAGTCGTGTACCTACCACCGTATTGAGTCCACATTATATTAAACATAATTTCACATGATTATACCACACACCGTTTGCGTAAATTAGTTATTACAACAAATATAATTAATATACATACATTATATTGGTAATCAAAATTGGTGATTGTATATAGGACATATAAAAGAAACAAAAATACTAATTCCGTACAAGCGCAGACTGAGGAATAAACTATTGTTCGTTACAACTAGACGATGACGTCACGGGTCACGGGTTCACAGACACGAGCGCGCCGCGAGGCGCCAGCGTACAGTTTATGGTTTGGTCAAGTACACGTCGTCGTGACAGTGGGACAGTTTGTGTGGGCGCGCGCGAGCGGCCAGGCCGTGCGGCCTCGACTGCGGCCTTGCACGCGGCCTCACGTTCGGCCTCGCGTGCGTGCCGGGCCCGGCGCGCGCGTACTGCGTGAGCCGCGCCACGCGCTCCCGCCATGTCCCGCGTTACCTTGTTTCCTGTCAACAAAACAACTTCTTTTACAATCAGAAAGTTTATACAGAAGTTTGCACTGTGATGAAAGTACAGTGAAAGACAGTCAACCCTACTCGGGTGGAGTTTTACTTTGAAAATATGTGGAGCCTAAACATCCAAGCCATCTGACTAGAAATATGTTGCGGTAGCGTACCTGTGTGGTGAGCGGCTAGGAGAGGAAGGGGTTGGGTGTGTGGCGCGTGTGCGGCGGGGACCACGGCTCCGTGGAGCGCGGCGCGGGCTGCGGGCCCGCCGGGGCCCAGGGGTCCGCGGGCGGGGCAGGCGCGCCCGCGCCCAACGACGGGGATGCCGTGCCGAAGTTGAGACCCGTTAGGCCCATCTGCTGTTGTTTTAGTTCGTTCATTGTTAGCCGTGCCTGTAACATAGACAAAAATTTGTTAGCAGCTAAACTTGTTAATTTAAATTAAGCGATCAAAAGTAGATTATGCACCAAGGGGATAAAGCAGTGTCTAGGGTTTCCGAGCGGACCGAGGGCGGTTTGACAAAGAATCCCGAGAGAAGTGAGGGATTTAAGCAAGCCCAAGATAATAGAGAGGAGGCCTGCGTGTCCTGCTGCGCTTGTAGACAGTATAGGCACTCACCGGCGGCGGCTGCACGAACAGGTGCGCGGCGCGGGCTCGGGCGCGAAGGGGTTGGCGTCGTGCTAGTGCTAGTAGACACTCACCGGCGGCGGCTGCACGAACAGGTGCGCGGCGCGGGCTCGGGCGCGAAGGGGTTGGCGTCGTGCTAGTGCTAGTAGACACTCACCGGCGGCGGCTGCACGAACAGGTGCGCGGCGCGGGCTCGGGCGCGAAGGGGTTGGCGTCGTGCTAGTGCTAGTAGACACTCACCGGCGGCGGCTGCACGAACAGGTGCGCGGCGCGGGCTCGGGCGCGAAGGGGTTGGCGTCGTGCTAGTGCTAGTAGACACGCACCGGCGGCGGCTGCACGAACAGGTGCGCGGCGCGGGCTCGGGCGCGAAGGGGTTGGCGTCGTGCTAGTGCTAGTAGACACTCACCGGCGGCGGCTGCACGAACAGGTGCGCGGCGCGGGCTCGGGCGCGAAGGGGTTGGCGTCGTGCTAGTGCTAGTAGACACTCACCGGCGGCGGCTGCACGAACAGGTGCGCGGCGCGGGCTCGGGCGCGAAGGGGTTGGCGTCGTGCTAGTGCTAGTAGACACTCACCGGCGGCGGCTGCACGAACAGGTGCGCGGCGCGGGCTCGGGCGCGAAGGGGTTGGCGTCGTGCTAGTGCTAGTAGACACTCACCGGCGGCGGCTGCACGAACAGGTGCGCGGCGCGCGGCGGCGGCGCGGGCTCGGGCGCGAAGGGGTTGGCGTCGGGCGCGGCGTGCAGCAGACGGTCCAGGTTCACCAGCGACGAGTTCTCGCCCAGGAACGCCGACGGCGACTTCTTGATGGCGCCCAGGCTGCCCACTACCGGGGACGACGGCTTCGGTGTTAAGTTGTCGTCTGCGAAGATAATGTTGTCTCTTTAGATATGAACTTAACTTTTTAACTTAGGAATTACAAATACCTCTTATAATTAGACAAGTCAAATACATGAATGATTAAAAGCAACGCAGTTCATGAAAGAAAAAAAAGAAAATAGTATATTTCATTACGAGTTCGGAAAGCCTGTCATTGCAAAGAGTTCCGACAAAGGTCTACCCGAGCCGAGGCGCAGACGAAGGTGAGGGTTGACAGTTGGAACAAGTTGCAATGACGGTTCCGCACGTGTACTGAACAACTATTTTTAATACAGTTGCAAAAAAATGAAGCAATTTAATAAAGAACATTTTTGGAAAATGGCGCCAACCGTAAAAAAATATAAGCAGAGATTTTCTTGTTTTCTTAACCCATTCTGGGTAGGCAACATACAGCCAAGTCTTCAGTAGTTTTTTTTTTTTTTGATATGACATGAAAATGAAATGAAACCTAACCTAACTCATTGAATCAAGTCATTTAATCTGGTATTGAAACAAGCTTCTTTTTAGAAATATTTGCATGAGTCATAAAAACTTCTATGATTTTTTTTAGTAAAAACTCCGTGGTTGTTTTTTTTCTTTTTAATAGACATTATTTTGACAGTTGGGAAAGAGAACGCACGAGTTCGGAAAAGGTAAAGAAAAAGCTCGAGTGTGTAATAGCCCACATCCCGAACGCTATACGTCCCTGAAATAAGTCACTTTTTCAGCAACTGTATTAAAAACTCTTTCCCAACTGTCAAAATGATATCTTTTAAAAATAAAAAACCTACCACGAAGTTTTTACAAAAAAAAAACCAAGTTTAAAGCTACTAATTTGTTTCAATATCAGATTTAATGATTAGATTCAATGAGTTAGGTTAGGTTTCATTTCATTAAATTTCATTTTCATTTCATATCAATGAAAAAAATCTTCTGAAGACTTGGCTGTATGAACATAGTTCCCTTTGCCTACCCAGTAAGGGTGAAGAAAACAAAAAAAAACTCTGCTTATATTCTTTTACGGTTGGCGCCATTTTCCAAAAATGTTCGTTATTAAATTGCTTCATTTTTTCGCAACTGTATTAAAAATAGTTGTTCAGTACACGTGCGAAACCGTCATTGCAACTTGTTCCGACTGTCAACCCTCACCTTCGGCTGCGCCTCGGCTCGGGTAGACATTTGTCTGAACTATTTGCAATGACAGGCTTTACGCACTCGTAATGAAATATACAATTTTCCATTGCCACTTGAAAAAGGGCATTTGATTCATCAATAACAGTGATTTAAACTCGTTTTTAGTCACCAAGTCAATAAAAACATCGTGAATGTGGCACAAGGATAAATTTTACGAAGTACAAAAAATATTAATAATAAATTCGATCCGATTTGAAATCCGATTGTGCCAGAGCAGTATAGATTTTATTGAGTAGTAACGGTGGCATCACATGTCGTAACGTTTTAAAAACCATATGAGTTTTCTGACCCTGGCCATGGTATTTTCAATATGGGTGTGCCAGGACAGTCTTTGATCAACCGTTATTCCAAGATATTTAATGCAACTAACTCTCTGTATGCTTTGACAATTACAAGGATAATGAGGGGTTGCACACTCATGGATCACGATCCTAAAATCAGCACCTGGTTGCGTCCTCTGATTTGGAATAAAGCAGATGAATTTGGTTTTGGATACGTTTAGGGTTAAAAGGTTGGCATTTAACCAACTTGCTATAACCGCTAATCAACGTTCAGCAGCAGCACACACAGTGGCCGACGAAAACTACTGCTGTGTCATCTGCGTATGAAAAGACTCGTCCGTTACTGCTCCCGATATTACACAATTTATATAAATCAGGAACAGCGTCGGAGCGAGCACACTTCCCTGAGGCACTCCAAAACATACCAAATTTTCCCCACTAGTTAGATTTCCGACCCTAACTTGCTGCTTTCGGTTTGTTAGGTAACTACCAAAAAAAGAAAGAGCTGTAAGTACCTCTTATGCCGATTATTTCGAGCCTTTCCAGAAGGATGGGGACAGAAACGGTGTCAAATGCCTTTTTTAGGTCCAAGAATACGGGGTACGGGATCAACTAAGGGTGGTCACGGATGGGTTCAACAACTGTAGTAACTTGTATGAGGAGGCTTTATGTAAAATTAGGGACTTAGAGGATGAATTAATCCATGCTAACATTAAACTTTTAAATTTGAATAAGGAAAAGGCTCATACTCAGGCTGTAGAAACTGACCATTTGTACAATGAACTAGTAAACACAAATTGTAACCCTCATTCAATTGTAACAATAGACCTTACAGAGGACTCTTTATTGAAACATAACTTCTGCCATAAAATTAGTAATAATAAAATTAAGAAATATGCAAGACTAAATAGAGTCATTAAAAAAATTTATAAATACAAAAATCAACAAAAGCACTTTTCCAAAAATATCCAACTAAGGAAAGAACGTGTTTCTCTGGTAAATAAATTAAAGAACTATCAGATTAAATTGGAAGATAGTATAAATATTTATAAAATAGACACACAGCGCTTACAATCTGAAATACAGACTTTGAATAGGTCACTAAAGTCTTTAAATTGTAAATATGAATGCTCTAAAAATCAAATAAAGGAGCATATTCTTGCTACAAATGAGTTGGTAGACAAAGTGGACTTGCTGACTCTCAGCAGCAATACCCAGTGTGTTTGTCAGAGTGAATCCAGCATTTATGCCCTCCAGCCTGAGGCAACGCAGGACCCGTCCCTAGCTGTGAGTGCTCAGGCTTGTACCACCAGCCAAGATACAATACCTGGCATTGTGCATTCACAAGTAGCACAGCCTGAGATAGGTGGTTTTGTATTTCCTAACAGTCATGAGTTTTGTGATTCGGTTATGTTCTCTGACAGTATAGGCAGAGGGCTAGGTAAACTAATTAGTAACAACATGAGTCATTATACTCAAAATCATTGTATGCCAGGATCAACCTACAAACAGATTATGTCATCTGTCACAAAAACTGTTTGTAATCCAAATACTACTATTACCATATTTGTTGGTAATAGTTCTAAGGTTAAAAAAGAAGACATCACAGACTGTGTATCAGACTTGTTAAAGTTAAATTGCAATAAAATCATTTTGTGTGCTTTTCCATATTTCGAAAACTTATGTAATAGAACAAATAATTATATACACATGCTTAATGACCATGTACATTTCTTAGTTAGTCATTATTGTGAAAAACTTTTGTATTTAGACATAAACAATTCAGTTGATAAACTTAGGTCGATGCGGAATACAGTGTATCTCCCTATCAGATTCAGACATCAAATAGCTAGGCTATTAAGTTTTATTATTCACTCTGACATAAGTAGTATGTCGATGTTTAGTCCTATAATTAACACTGCCACTATTAGTAATTATACTAATATAGATTTTTACAATTATTGTTCTGAGGAGGATCCATGTGTCAACGTGGAAACTTCTCAATTAGATTATAAGATTAGTGATAGGATCTCGCTGTCTGTTGATGGCACGGGTGTCTCGGGGCTCACTCCGGATACTAGTACTAATATTAATTTAAACTAGGAAGTGAGACAACAGAAGGTACGTTTAACATTACAGTTAAACGAAACAACAACATGGTATCTTCTTGCACTCAATTAGTTACATATAAAAAGGGGCCTCAGCAGAATACCTTGAAATTATTCCACCAAAATATTCAAGGTATTTCTTCCAAATTATTAGAAATTGAATTATTTTTAGAAAAGACTATGTTTGATATTATTTGCTTTACTGAACATTGGCTAAAGGATTACCAAATGCTTATTAATTATGAGAACTATACGGTGGGTAGCTGTTTTAACCGTAAATCTATGCTGCGTGGAGGTTCCCTAATATTAATTAAAAATTGTTTAAAATTTAAGCAACGTAATGACATAATAGGTCTCTCAGTTGAACATTGCGTCGAACTGTCCTGTGTTGAGCTAGATAAGCATGTAATTGTGTGTGTCTACAGACCCCCAAACTATCAAAACTTTTCTTTATTTGAATCAATAATGGAAGATGTCCTGGCAAAACTTACAGCCAGTAATAAATCTGCAATTATCTGTGGTAATTTCAATATAAATATTTTGGAAGAAAATTCGAATAGCAGTAGGTTATTAAATCTTTTTAAGTCATTTGATTTAGCCAACATTTTTATAGAACCAACTAGAGTCACTCCATCTTCTGCTACTTGTATTGATAATGTTTTCTGCGATTGTGATTTCTTAGATAAAGCCATAGTAAGTTGTCTGCCTTCGGATCATAGCGGACAAACGGTAACTTTTAGTTGTATTACACCAGTGCAAAAAGTTCAGATTAAATTTCGACCTATAACAACTAGCAAATTAAATAGATATAATAATTCCCTACAGAACAAGTTAAGTGTTATGGGTCATCATATGGACGATATTAAGGTAAATCAGTTGTATGATCATTTCTTTTCAATAGTTCACACTGAATTCAATAAAACTTTTGAAAAGAAGATGAAAAGCATTTGCCCTAAATTTATTTTTAGTGATTGGGCAACTACAGGTATAAGAAAAAGTAGGGAAAGACTATTTGAGCTGTATGGCCTTAAGCCTTTCATAAACTCTGAAACTTTTAATAAGTATGTTGCTAATTATTCAAAAATTTTTAGAAATATATGCAAGGTTGCTAAAGCCTTGCACATTAGCAATAAGATCAAAAACGCAGAAAATAAGATAAAGACAGTTTGGAAAGTTATAAATAATGAGACTAATAGGAAAAAAATCGTTAACACTAGCTATACATTAGATACAAAATGTGGTCCTAAAAGCTCCGATCAGGAAGTAGCTCAAGAATTTGTAAATTTCTTTACCGATATTCCGCTTAAAACTACGGAGGCTCTATTCCTCACCGGAAGTCTCACTTGCTTTATTAAAGGCGAACGTGTCTGGCTGCCCCGCTGAATTTAAATTTAAACACATAAACCCTATGACAGTTATTAAAGCTTTCCGGCAAATAAAAATCAAACTGACCGAAGATCTATGGGGAATGTCTATCAAAGTTTGTACATCCATCGTTGAGACTATAGCACCATACTTAGCTTTAATTTTTAATTTGTGTGTGGACCAAGGAGTTTTCCCTGATTTAATGAAATACAGTAAAGTCATCCCTCTTTTCAAATCCGGAGACAGTAAAGATATTAATAATTATAGACCTGTATCCGTGTTGCCAGTTTTTAGCAAAGTGTTTGAAAAGGTAATGCTTAATCAAATGCTCAATCATTTTAACACCAACAAAATTTTGCACGAGCAACAGTATGGTTTCACCAAGGGACGTTGTACAACTGACGCCGGTGTAAACTTATTAAAGCACATATTTACAGCGTGGGAAGAGTCCCAAGACGCCATTGGAATATTTTGTGACCTCTCCAAAGCATTTGACTGCGTAAATCACGACACATTACTTTTGAAACTTGAGCATTACGGACTTGGTAAACTTGCACTTAGTTTGGTAAAATCATATTTGAGTGATAGACAACAGCAAGTTCAAATAAATGGTGTTAATTCACAGGGTTTAAAAGTAAAAATGGGGGTTCCGCAGGGGTCAATATTGGGTCCTTTCCTCTTTCTAGTATATATTAACGATCTACCCTCTTTATTGAAAAGCCAACCACAAAATATGGTGTTATTTGCTGACGACACTTCCTTAATTTTTAAGATAAATAGACGGGCCCAAAATCTAGATAACGTCAATAATGCACTACTTCAGGTACATAATTGGTTCACAGCAAACAATTTAGTATTAAATGAAAATAAGACTAAATGCATAAGATTTTCATTACCGAATGTTAAATGTAGTGATTGTGATATAATATTGAATAAAGAGAAACTAGAATTTGTCGATAAAACGGTTTTCTTGGGGGTTACGCTTGATTCAAGGCTTCAATGGGGTCCTCATTTAACATCTCTTGCGGGGCGGTTAAGTTCAGCAGCATATGCTGTTAGAAAAATCCGTCAATATACCGATGTTGATACCGCGAGATTGGTCTATTTTAGTTACTTTCATAGTATAATGTCTTACGGCATTTTGTTATGGGGACGGGCTGCAGACATTGAGTCTATTTTTATTTTGCAAAAAAGAGCCATCAGGGCCATATATAATCTCCGTAGGCGCGATTCTCTAAGGGAACTGTTTAAGGACATTAACATCATGACGGTACATTGCCAATACATTTACGAAAACATAATGTACGTAAGAAAAAATCTGCATCTTTTTAGTAAAAGAGGTGACAGACACAATTACAATACTAGAAATAGAGACCAATTAGTTCAGCCAGGCTTCAGACTCGCTAAAGTAGACTCATCTTTCATGGGGTACTGTTTAAGATGCTATAATAAAATTCCACAGAGTATTCTTGAACTGAGTGAGACGAAATTTAAAACATGCATTAAACGCACACTTTGTAAGCAGGCTTATTACAAATTGGACGATTATATCGCTGATAATAATGCTTGGCTCCATGCCGGTCCTGCTCCACAAGGACAGGTTCGCATAAATTGATAGGATTAAATAGTATTGTTGGAGCTGCTGAAGATTGTACAACTATCTTTGAATTGTATAAATTCAATTAATTTAGTATTATATAATCGCATAGCCCATATTGTGTGAGTCCTATGTACTAGATAGCTATCATTTACTGGAAACCTACGTCTTTTATTGACTTGAATGTGCCCTGGCGGTTGAGAGTATGTCATGCTCACTCAAATGTCACGCTGATGGCGGCGTGTGTGTCGGGTCATTTAGTTCCCTTCAAAATGGTTGAGTTGAATGATGGCTGATCCATGCGTCATGTTCGTGAACGGGCGCTGTCAGTTGTGCCTGGTCGTCTCTTAGCTGCCACGGCTTATTTCGAACTAATTATTTTATCTTTTAATTGTTTTTTTTTTGTTTTTGCTATGGACACTTTTAACGTGAAGTCTTGCTACATCGTTCTCACATAATGTACCATCTCAACATGAATGATGTAACCAAGGTTTTTGTAACAAGATTCTGATTTAAAAGAGTGTCCATGGAGTTTCTTGCCCATTCTTCTCCATAGAGATCTACGCCTTGGAATGGGCAACTACAGTACTTTCACAGTTATTATGTCTTGTGACTGGGACTGTAGCTTAATTTTTATTGTTGTTCGACCATTCAAAAGTGCCTGTAACTGGCTTATTTGAAATAAATGATTTGATTTGATTTGATTTGAATACTGTAAGGGATTTCAGTCCTTTATCTACATTATTGACTATATCGCCAGTTAATGCCTTCGCAGCGTCTTGTGTAGATAGACCCCTTTTGAACCCATATTGCGAGGAAGATAAAATATTATGTTTATTAAGGTAATTAATTAGTCTATAACTTAGTAAGTTTTCTAATTTCTTTGCGATGCGTGGTATAACTGATATAGTTATTGACATCGATCTGGTACACCCCGTTGTGCACAGGCGTAACCATAGATCGCTTAAAATCCTCTGGAAATATCCCGGTTTTAAAGCAGAGGTTAGCTAGTTGACTTATTAGAGGGACTAGGAAGTCCCTAGACATTTTCAAAAATTTTATAGGAATAGGTCCCAGCCAGGTGAGCTTTCAGAATCGAGACCCATAAGTATATCATCCACTTCCTGTGTGTCAGTGTCAAGCAGTACGAATGATGTGGTATGCTGTTCACTCCTTAGGTAAGAAGAGGTAGGATTTGAGAGGTTAGTTTTTTTAATCATCTCTTCCCATAGAGATAAAACGAAGCATGCATACATAGTAAAGTTCAATCACGCTGATTAATCAAGTCTATGTAAAGGCCTGTAGTACTTACTTAACGCGGTCAAATCGAAGGGATCCGAGTCAGTGTGGTTGTTGCGCGGCCGCTGTGACAGCGCGTCGAACTGCTCCAGCTCGGACGACGACGGAGACGACAGCACCGACACCGGGGACTTGCCCTGGGAACACAACGGAATCTCTTACTAACTAGATCCATGGAGATTACCTCGGGAACCGAGCATTTGTCTGGCAGAAAAGTAGCCTAAGTCATACGGGAATAGTTAGCTTACTAACAAGGAGAGACTTTTCAAGTGATAACTTCTTATGGAAGGGTAAACCGCTTCGTAACGTAACGCGTTACGACGCCACTCTGTCTGGCTTCTCTTTCTCTCACGCATACGGCAGCGCAGCAGTAAGCAGGCTCTTTCAATATTAATTAGTTCAACTTATATTAGTTTAATCACTTCTGTCGAGCGTCCCGAGACGCACACGTTTTTCAAATTAAGTTCTGTAATTTAAGAGTTTGTTTTCTAAACAAATATTATAAAGAGGAAAGATTTGATTGTTTGTTTGTTTACATTGAAGAGGCTCCAAAACTACTGGTCCGATTTGAAAAATTCTTTCAGTGTTATATAGCCCATTTATCGAAGAAGGCTATAGGCTATAATATATCATCACGCTACGACCAATAGGAGTGGAGCAGCAATGAAAAATGTTGCGAAAACGGGAAAAATGTGACGCAAACGAAGTTGCGCCGGACAGCTAGTTAACTTATAAACAAACAGCTAATTAACTGTGTTGTGTAGATTATTACTGAGCCAATGCGACGATGTGTACAGCAAGTGACAATAAATATTACTGATTAAGTAAATAAGTAAAACAATTTATGTCATAAATTGCGTACTAGCTCTAGCTTTACCCAGACAACGTCTTTTGTATATCTTACCATCGCGTCGGAAAATATACCAAAATCCAACTGCGAAGACTGACAGAAAAAAATAATTGTTAATTTAATGTAAAATAATGGTTAATTTAGTTTAAAATAATGATTAATTTAATGAAAAATAATGGTTACTTTATTTTATTCAATGGAACAGAAATTGTACTTCATACATCTAACAAATTTGTACTGTAAAAAAAGTTGTATCTTGTCAATGATTCAGACTACTGTAACACTTACATGCATGCCTGCGACCGGGGCCCACGGGTCTGGCGGCGCGGCCGCAGGGGCCCACGGGTCCTTCGCCGGACTACCCACTGCCGACCACGCGTCTGATGATGTTTCCTGTGCATAATTACAAACATTTGAGGTTGTGGAAGGCCCATTACAATTAAATATATGATTCAGGAAATTGATGATTAGTCTGCTGTGCAGCGTTTGATTGTATAAATTATAAAATGTTTATATCAGAATACTTCCACACAAAACCCCTCAAATAATATAACTTTATGGCGTATGTAACGATGAAGAACTTGTGCAACAGTATAATAGCATATAACCGAATACATGTACAACATAGCGTAACATACAGATCTAGCTTCACACATACTGCCTCTAAGAATCTTACCATGGGGTCAGCAAATATACCGAATCCCAACTGCATAGATTGATAGAAGAAAAACAACAATATAAATAAGTTTTACACAAAATTCTGCTTCGAAGGCCCTGAATTTATGTGACATTTTAAATTATTAATTGATCTTATTGCACTCGCAGGGTAAAAAAGAAACCTTCGAACTGACGGTGTCGTGTAAATCGTACTGATAGGAAAGAATAAAGGAGTAACCGCATTTATCGACGCGAAAACGGCTTGAGCCTGTCAAACCGAGGTCCAAGCAATAAAAGCGAATTGTCCGACGCGGTGTCGAGTCGAATCAGCTGAACCGAACCAGCCCCCGTATTAACAAACGCTCGGTTTCGATTTCGATTCGGAAAGTCGTATGTCTATCTCGCTCGCTTTCGTAATGCTAAAACAAGATAAACATACCGACGGGCCGGGCGAATGCCGTCTTTTTCACTTTTAATGACATGGAGCTCTTTCTAGCTGTCAATAAGTGGAGCCACTACCTCAGTGTTAGCATCCGTGTATACAAGGTGTAAGATGTTTACCGGTCTGGGTTGTTCCTGGTGGCCCCCCCAGGGGTCCACGAGCGGCGGCGCGGAGCTGGGCGCGGGACTGCTGAGGTTCACGTCCAGCAGGTCCAGCAGGTGAGACTGCTGCTGCGAGGACTGGCCTTTCTTAGGTGGCGGTAGTCCGTCCGTAGTTCTGCGGAAGTAACAAATCATTAGTCTAACTTCAATGTGAATTGGTTTTCTGTGTAGTCAGGTGAACTGCGTGTCCGGCCGCTCGGTCCTAATCTGACCAATGAGGTTTATTTTGAAATGACATTATCAGATTTCAACCAATGACAACGTTTGCTTGGTCATCAGTTTCACAGTAATCTTCCCTAGCGGATAACCGACACAGGAAATTAAAAAAAAAGACAATCTCACCACCGGCACAAAATCAGCTCATAAGGCACAGTTTGAATTCTTCTCAATCTCAAGTATTTTCATTACTTAGTAACATAGTAACTACATACATACTACTACTTAATGCTACTTTCGTTAAACAAAATCTCGTGTTACAACAATCGACTACAAGTGACGTGTTCGGCACTGACTGTATTACATTCGGTTTGAGACATGCAGCCATGCAGCCGTAGAACCAGCAGCGCGGCGGGGCCCAGCCCGGGCCCGAATCGCCGCCCGACCACAGGGGCCCACCGCTCGGGCCCACAGCGGACCAGGTCGGGGCCCCGCTCGGGACCAGAGCGGACCAAGTCGGGGCCCCGCTCGGGCCCACAGCGGACCAAATCGGGGCCCCGCTCGGGTCGACGGTAATGGCCCATTCTGGAGCGAAAGGCGCGCGACGCTTGTATGTGTGACGACCTGCTTCTTCCCGGAGGTAGGATTCCAGCCTGGAGGAGAGGCGAGACAGAAGTGGAGGGAATGTGTTAGGACAGGACCGAAGAAATGAGAAGAAAAGGATCAGGCTGTCCTCTGTTTCAGACGGGCATTCCGCGACGGAAGACAGCAGTGCTATTTGATATTTCCGTCCGTCTGTCGCGGACGTTGACATAGCGGTCGGTGTCGGGGTCGAGGTAGTAGTATCCGGGTACTGACTGGAAGTCCTGCTGCGACTGGCTGATGGCGAGCTGCAGGCGCACGTCGTCGCTGCGCCGACGCCGCTCCTCGCGCTCGGCCTCCTCGCGGCTCATGGCGAGCGCCAGCTGCAGCTGCAGCTCCTCCTCGCCGGCCGTCAGCGGCCGCGCCAGCTCACTCTCCCGCCCGCCGCCGGACCACTCCGCTGAATCACCGCTTAGCTGGAATCACACCAAATTATTTACTTATCACAAACCGTTAACTACATTTTACCAGACCTATGAGCGTCAGTCTAAGAAAGATATTTACAGGCAGTCGTCGTTATCCAACAGTATCCATCAACACTTTCACTGATAGTTGTGATGGATACCAAGTCTGTCACTGACAATTATGATGAATACCAGGACTATCACTGACAGTCTCGATGCATACCAAAACTACAACGGATAGTCTTGACAGATACCAAGACTATCGCTGCCAGCCTTGATGAGTAGATCCCGCACTTCACCCGTTACTCCCCGCACGATTCCTCAGGCTAATAGGCTCCAGTTACTGACTGTGTTGTAATAGAATCTAAGGACATGCTCGCACTCACAGGTGGCTTGCTTAGCGCTTAGTAGTTACGAGTCGTCTAGCGAGTAGCGAGCTTCTCAGCGCTCAGCCAGCCTGTGCTGTAGCTGGCCAAAACGTTAGTAAAATAAAGTTAGTAGTGCATATATATATCAAGTGCTCACCGCAGGGTAGGTGGGGCTGGACGTGGCGTCTAGCGCGCCGTCGCTGCCGAACTGTAAGGGACACCAGGCTAGTTAGCACACCAGAGGTACTGACAGTTAACACGTTCACAGGCAAGGCAGATAGAGCGGTAGCTTGCAGAGAATCATGTCTTCTTTTTGTGCAAAATGAAGTTGTTATTGGGTGCCGGTTAGAAGGAAGAGTGCGAATATGAATGCTGCTTGCAGTTATAAACATAAAGCATTTTTACAATAAACAATTAAGAGTAAGATACAGACATGGCCGAAACTTGTCGTCAAAGTCGATGCATTTTGGCCTGATTACGTCGGATCACTCCAAAATTATTTTGATTATTCGAAGTGTAGTTTACGTTTAGTTTCGTCTCTGTATCTTGCACACAGGATTAAGATTTCAAGACACACACACACAATAGCAATTCCCAAAGGCAACATTTCAAGGAAGTGATGAAAACGAAAGGTTTTTTCGAGCGTTTCTACAATATTTTGAGTTTTTACATCGAAACCATAGGGTAGTTTAGTTTAGTACAAAAAAGTATCAATCTGAGTATACTTTTTTGTACACTAAAATTAAAAATTGTAACATCGCTCTTTTGCAATTTTCTGAGCTGTTATAGCTGTATAACCGAGCTGTACTCACCGCGGGGTAGGTAGGACTGCTGGGCGTGTCCAAGGCACCGTCACTGCCGAAAGCGCTCGCACTCTGCGCGAACCGCTGTTTCGCTTTGAGTGCTCGCGCTCGCTCGTTCTTTAACCTTTCGTCGTCCTTTAAAAGGTTTACTAGTGCTTTCGCCTTTTCACGGACGTTTAAACCTGGAAAAATACATTTAAATTATAACCTATTCACTCAGAACTTTTACATAAAATGGACGGATTTGGGATAAGCACCATCATTACTCCTGATTATGAGAAAAAATGGGCTTTTGATGTTATTAATAATATTGTCAATTATTAATAAAGCATTGTTGATGTTAATTTTTGCCCTCCGGGAAATTATTTCACAGACGATTAAAGTACTAGAACAGGAATGACCCTATATATGTTCTCACCTCCACTGTGTGTCTGTCTACGTAAATGGCAAATTCATCGAGATCAGTTCAGCAGTTAAGGCGTGAAAAGGTTGACAGACAGACAGATCGACACAGAAAGTTACTTTTGCAATTATAATAATTATTCGTATGGATGCTCTCTTAACGAAAGAAAGAGTTTTTGCTAAATAAATTAGGTTGATCCAGAATAAGCAACTCATCAGGGTTTTGGGGCTAAGACCGAGGAGAGTGGATGGGTGGTGGTTGATTCAGGAATAAGGGGCGTTTTCGGAATGTCTGTTTAATGTCTGACGTTTTCCCAGTACTGATATGAATCTAATTTGGATAAACGTGAATTGATTTTGGTTGAGATTGGATTCGTGCCCAGTTGATGGCAATAGGCTCGCCCCCTATTTCATGTCTTTTAACCATAACTGACGAAATGTGGATGTACAGTTTTGTCGTGAAATATCGATTGAAACTAGGAAATGTACCCTATTTTGTAATAGTATGAGTTTCAAAATACAATAACAACCGGGCGTGATATTACGCAATATTATTTGATTAAATAACAAGCAAATTAAAAGACAATCTACTTTGGATAGATTCTAACTACCATAGAAGTAGTAGCGCCGAATTTTATGATTATTATTTCTAGGTACCTTCGCAATGCACTACTTCACGATTCACCGGGCATTTTTAAGGGAACACCATGGCTGTACTTACTCTTTATAGCACCGACCCACCGACAGAAAAACAATTTAAGTCCGAACGAAATGAAAGTCACTACCAAACTGGTACTTTATCTGAGCAGAGCTAAAACATCCCACATTGGGATTATCTGGTACAGGGATAACAAATTTAATCTATACGATACCAAATTAGAATGAAAAAATACAAAATAAATATTATAGCCACTGATATATAACTGGACTGTGTGAACTTGATATGTCTAGGAAGGAAGTTCCTCATAAGATGACGACTAATAGAGAAGTATGGACGAAGAAGTCACATTGTGCGGAACCCAAATTAATTGGGATAAGGACAGAGAAATGATGAGCCAATCTGCCGATATCCAATTGGTATATATTTGCATCAGGAATGTTTGCAGAAGCACGTACTGACGGTTTCAGTACCGTCTTACGTAAAAAGATTGCTTCTATGATGCGCAGGGTACGTGGGAGCGGCAATGACATTCTGAAGGTCATCAGTGAAAAGCCGTGCTGCACCATCATGGCGCATTGGGTACGTGTACATGTACATATATATACTCGGTGTGTCAGGTGAGTGCAGCATATATATGAATTATTATTTTTTTATTTCGTTTTTTTACTAACTTAGTTTAATAAAAGTAGTGTGTATTACAAACATCATATGGATCAAGTTCTGAAATAAAGTTTTTTTTTTTTCAATTATTAGTAATAACAATCATGAATGGTAAGATATTTTTACAACCAGGTTCACAAACCCTGTCGTTATCACATCGCCTATAACGCAACGCCTACTATCCAAACATATTAATGACATTCAGCTCATGGTCTGTACTAAAATTGTTTAAATTATTAATAAGCTGCCATGTTGCTGAACCGCTATTGATGCGTTTCGTAAGCTATTAGCATGTGTTCGGGGCCGAACGCTGAACATGTGACAAGGCGAATTTGAACATGACTGTGTCCAAAATTTCTTTCAATTGGTTTGGGTTGTTTTATTTCTACTAGAATAAATTGAGTATGCTTCATACAAGGGAATGTTCTATGCTTTTGGCTAAACTGTTGATGTGCGCCTCCCAAGGACTGAACAAAGAAACCAACCAACGTAGAAGTATTGAATGAATATTTTGAGCCTAAAAATTAACATTACATAGTAACCTCATCATCTGCCTAGCCTTTTCCCAAACTACCTTGGGGTCGGCTTCCAGTCTAACCGGATGCAGCTGAGTACCAGTATTTTACATGAAGCGACTGCCTATCTGACCTCCACAACCCAGTAACTGGGTAATACGATACCCCTTGGTAAAACTGGATGTCAGACTTTTAGCTTCTGACTACTCGTAACGACTGTCAAAGATCTACAAATGACAGCCGGGACCGACGGCTTAACGTGCTTTCCGAGGCACGGAGGAAACTCGATATGTAATTATGGTCACCCGTCCACAGATCAACCTCGACAAGCACGGCTTAACCTTAAAGATCGACCTGGGCGGCTGTTATTATTTAGCCACGAGCTCCTCCACATTACATAGTAACCTTTAGAAGACTAAACATACCTCACGTGCCATTTAAAAGAATCTCCATCATATGAGGATATTCCTGGTACGTTTATCCTGCTATGAACGATTCCGCAAGCATAGAATCATTGGCAGAAAAACAACAAAGATCAGAAACTTACCCTGGTCTTTCCCCTCTTCCATATACTGGAAGTCTTTCAGCGTATGTATCGCAAAGATATTCTCTTTGCATTGCATCGCCACCTTCTCACTGCCAGTCTTGATAAGGTACTCCATGAGTACCAGTGCCTTGTAGACGTGCCGCCAGTTCTTGCCGTGGTCGTTGAGCCGCTTCCAGATCATCTGCATGATCTCTGTGAAGGCCATCACATTGTATGTGAGGTCGGCGATCTCCGCCATCAATGTGCTTGAAGGGCCCCATGGGTCGTTTGATGTTGCCTCGCGCACTTTTACCTGGAAATAATTGATTTGTTTGTGTTAGAACAGTGTGGGTTGGGGAACGGTGGTGACTGGTGGCAGAGGGAATCACAATACGTGGTGGAAGGGACCTCCACGCAGACACGGATACAACGTGTCCAGTAACATTATACACAAACCCCACGCACCCGTCAAATGCGGTTTGAAAGTTTTACAGATCAATATTGTTATAGGTATTTTAGCGACGATTTTTTAAAATGTACAAATAGTTAGTGTGTATATGAATAAAAGGGGCTTTTATATGGTCATGGCACGATACAGTACTGATGACTACATTTGTGTCAATTGTTTAATTAATTGTTCTTATGTTTTATTTACGTGGGTGTCGTAGGCGACTAAGGGATTTGCCAGAGAATGGGCAGCAGCTTTCTCTGTGCTTTTGAAACGACCGTACTCAACTCCGATCGCCAACCCGCCTGCCAAGCGTGGCGATTATGGAAAAACCCCCAAAATGTCAATGTGACACTTGGGGGAGGCCTATGTCCAGCAGTGGACGTCTTTAAGGCTGAAATGATGTTTTATTTTTACTTTTGTATAGATTCTTTTTCATTCATATTTATTGTGAATGTGTGGACATTGTAGGCTTTGTATTTTTTTTTTTTCACTATTATCTTTTTTTAACTTTTGTAGTAAGCGATGACTTATTGTCGGGCCTACGCTGTCCTCTCATACTTAGGTACTAACGCTGTAACATCCAAATATTGTAGAACCAAATGATTTTAAAAGAGTAACCATGGAGTTTCTTGCCGGTTCTTCTCCATAGGAAAAGACCAACCCGAACCGTGCCTCTTCTGTCGACGTTTTATAAGTGCCCATGTAGGCCTATGTAAAATTAAATATATTGTTTGCACGGAGCAATATTTTTTCCTGTGGTAAATCAGTGAACTGGCACATTACAAAGTTCATGCCGCCAAGTCGGAACGTCTAGCTAGGAATTTTGTCACGACTTAATTATTTCTGAAGGTTTCCAGAATTGGAAGCATTTCTTTCATTGCTCCGTCACCTGAACATTCACCTATCAATCGAAGATTCGATTTTGTACAGAAACAAGTGGTTGCTACAAATTGTAGTGTTGCTGGTTGTGCACTGTAATAGTCTTTTTCCTCACTGACTTAAGTTAATGTTATGCTCGAATCTGGACTGTTACATTACAAGTGAATGTTCCCGTTGAGGTACTTTAGTTAACTTAATAAAATAGCAGTAATAAGGCCATACCTGGGCATCGGAGTAGTTGTGGGCGAGGTTTTTAATGTTTCTTCGTAGGCCCGCCACGTTTACTTGCATATCGTCCCGACCACGGGGCATCTGAAACACAAATATTATCACGTTAGCATTACATAGCATTACGCCTGTAGTACCTCTAGGGTTATGCAGAGGTGTCACTAATAGAACACCCACATTACAAGCTTCAAAATATCACTATAAAAAATGCAAACATAAAAATGCTCATTCATCGATAAAATGATGATAAATGCAAAAATAAATCTATACGATGATTGAAGTTTTTCGCCCATGCCATGCCATTTCAGACTTTATTGAAGCAAAACCTAGTTTATAATGTTGTCTTTAAATTATTTGTGTAGGTAACTAACCCAACACAAGACTAAAACTAAATAGGATCTGCGCATAGTGGCGCTGGCTAACAGATACAACGTAAGGACTAAAATATTTAGATAACTTACTGATTTTCATGTCTAAGACATTTTGAGGATTTTTGATGTTGATCTTATAAACAAAGAGGTTGTCTATCTACAAAATATAAGACTGATAAACTGTTTTATCGTGCAAAATATATGTGGCACAGATAAAGGTTCTTTTCGTAAACAATAAACACTTCATCAATAATGGATATGTACATAATCTTTATTAATAACTTTTGTTTTGTAAAAACAAAAAGTCTTTAGTTTAGCTAAGGATTCAATAAAGAAAAACTGTGGAAACTTAAAAGGCAAAAATAATCAATGCTTGAAAAAAGAACGGTGCGAAAGAATTGTGCATCACGATTTATGTTTTTTTTTGCTGGAGATAAACTCTCCAGCAAAAAAAAAAACGGATAAGGAAAAACTTTAAATCTTTAATGCAATGTACGATACATTGCATTAAAGATAAAAATGGAATCTAATCATCAGCTTAAGTACCGATTGATAATAGGACTTATTATATTAAAATAAGTTGTTTTCAAACGTTTGGTTACGCAGCAACGGGCGCAAACACACATTGGTTTTTGGAGCCGCAACACTGCCTAGGAAACCACAATAACTGTGTGTCCTTTCCTACTTGTTTATATATTTGTTATTGTATACATAAGTTCACGCTATTTCCTATGGGGGAAGACAGAAACTACAGAAGGCCAAGTGGTACAAGCTTAGTATAATTAGGCTAAATCACTTAATATTCTTAAATCACTTTGCTTTGAGTGTTTTCTCATAACATAACATCTCGCCTGTAATCCCCAAAGGGTTAGGCAGAGTTGTACCTAATAGTACATCCACATTTCGCCTGTTATGTTTAAGTCCCATGTAATAGGGGGCGAGCCTATTGCCATCAAACGGGTACAAAACCGGGCTCCGTGGCTGCTACTGAGAAATTCCTGATGGAAAAGCCCAATTTCACTTTGCCCGACCCGGGATTCGAACCAGGACCTCTTGTTCAGTAGTCGCGATTGCAAGCATTGGATCAACGACGCAGCATATTTATTGCAAAGAAAAAACAAATAATTTACTGCTGTTTTTATTCTTATGATCATTACTTCAACATATTATGTTTACACATGCTTATGTAAAGATCCCATTTAATTCTAAGAAAATACCATGGCATTATGTATAACGCAATTTGCTTAGCTGACCTTTGCAACGTTTTCTAGTGAGCTGTTGATACTCGGATGGACATTTTTCTTTCTTTGATATTAAGGCGGGTCGCTAGTATGTTTACTAGCGTATTGAAATACCATTAGATCTTTGAGTTTCTTTTGTATAAAAGACCGGCGCGTTCAGGGAGATAGACGTGAAAATAAATTTATTATAATCTAGCAGCTGCTTGCGACTTAGTTCGCTTGGAATTTTTGATGTGTTTTTAAGGATTAATTATACATATGAACCTTCCTCTTGAATCATCCATACTTATTCCATACTTATATTATAAATGCGAAAGTCACTCTGTTTGTTTGTATGTTTGTTCGTTTGTTACCTTTTCACGACTAAACGGCTGATCGGATCTTAATGAAATATGGCAAGAAGATAGATTTCAACCTGGGAAAGGACATAGGCTATATATCATCACGCTACGACCAATAGGACCGGATTAGCAATGAAAAATGTTGCGAAGACGGGAAAAATGTGACGCAGACGAAGTTGCGCGAGACAGCTAGTTCTGTATATTGATGAAAACCGCACCAAAATCCGTAGCGTAGTTTAAGAGATATAAGCGTACAGACGGCGGGAAACGACTTTGTTTAAATTATGTAAATATACTATAATAACTGCAGTATTTATTTATCTAATATTTATTGAATCAATGGATTTCATTGAGATAAAGGCCAGCCCGCCATAATATAAGATCTGAATTTTGTATTTATTACTTGGTCTGCAGGAAAACTTGATATTTACTGTATTAATTAAGGAAAACTATTTACTGTGTAATGCATTGTGATATAACCCGTGGAGTTTCTTGAATATTGTTATTTTTGTTTTTTTTTTTTTTCAACCAAAAATGGTAATTAATTTAGTCACAACTTTAAAATTTAGAATAAATTACAATTAGCGTTCTAGGTTTTTTGCTAGTTGAACAGCAATTCTTTTTCTTAATTTCTGTCCGTTCGCACAGAAACATCTTTAGTGCATTCTTGTTTAAAACAGCTGTCCCTTGGACCTTTTTCTTATCCGGGTAATGATTAATTAAATTAACTATCTACGCCAAGGCTAAGGCAAGGTGTCGGGCTTTTAAAGTGAGACTGCACAAACGATGATTCCTTTATTGCTTTCAGTTCAGTTTTGGCCAACGCTCATTTTACCATTTTAAATGAATGATGTAACCAAGGTTTTTGTAACAAGATTCTGATTTAAAAGAGTGTCCATGGAGTTTCTTGCCCATTCTTCTCCATAGAGATCTACGCCTTGGAATGGGCAACTACAGTACTTTCACAGTTATTATGTCTTGTGACTGGAACTGTAGCTTTATTTTTATTGTTGTTCGACCATTCAAAAGTGCCTGTAACTGGCTTATTTGAAATAAATGATTTGATTTGATATCAAATCATTTTATTTCACATATGCCTACATTTCTAGATATCGCACAAGATAAAGAGGTTTAAAACGAGAAAAAGGCCGGCCTTTGCCCAGCAGTGGGACATCTGAAGGGCTAACATAAAAAAATGCCTAAAAAATTGAGGCACGGTTCGGGATGGTCGTTTCATATGGGGAAGAACCGTAAGAAACTCCATGGTTACTCTTTTAATAAAGATTATCATAATTTTACTTTTTATTAGTGTTTTACCGACACCGGCTTCTATCCCCAAGTGCTTTGTCCTACTGAATGTCGAATGACAAAGCATTTCACCTCCAATCACAGTAAGTAAATCAACATAGGTACATATCGCCACATGTATGTTTTCAGTAAATACGCACAGGGGACACTGACACGGCAGTCGGCAGCCATCTAATTGACTTCTAACTATTTACGGGCGCACACTAATTGGATACAAACGGGCGTGACACCGACTATTTCAAACATACATACATGTAGAATTGCATAGTCAAACGAGCTAATTGGTATATAAGTATAATATATCTATAATATTCGGAGGAGCTCGTGGCTAAATAATAACAGCCGCACGGGTCGATCTTTAAGGTTAAGCTGTGCTTGCCGAGGTTGGTCCGTGGATGGGTCACCGAATTACATACCGAGTTTCCTTCGTCCCTCGGAAAGCACATTAAGCCGTTGGTCCCGGCTGTATTTGTAGATCTTTGACAGTCGTTACGAGTAGTCAGAAGCCAAAAAGCCTGATATCCAGTCTTACCAAGGGGATCGGCTTACCCAGATACTGGGTTGTGGAGGTCAGACAGGCAGTCGCTTCATGTAAAATACTGGTATTCAGCTGCATCCGGTTATACTGGAAGCCGAGCCCAAGATAAGTTTGGGAAAAGGCTAGGCAGATGATGGTGATACTTATGATATTTACCTCTCTATAACATAAACATAACTGCACGTATCGTAATGTATTTCCCCGAAGGGTAAGGGTGTTACGACACCAATCAATCGATAGTAGAATGGATTAGTCGACAATCGATCGATAGGTTTACCTAGAAGAAACTATCGAACGAAGTCGACTAATCCACCATCGATCGACGATCGATCGATTGGTGTGGTAACACCCTAAGACAGATAAGCACTTTTCATTTTCCAGTTCTATCGAAGTCTCATGTAGTAAGGGACATTATCTGTTGGCTATTACCGGGCACAAATCCAGAAGTCGGGGTGCTGATGAGAAATTCCAGGTGGGAATAACCCAATAACACTTAACCCGACCTGGGTATTTGTACCTAGGACCTCATGGCAAGAAGTAGCGCTTGCAACCACTGGACCAACGACGTCGCTCGACCACTAAGTTAGCTGTCTGGCCTTTTATTTTATTTTTTTCAGATGGGAAATCATCAAATGACCCCTCCCGCTCTGAGCGGAGCGGAAGGGAGTGTCAGACTTGTACTAAAACCCATCCATGTTCCTTCTTAGCCCTTTGTGTTCCAGGGCCACGGTATCTCTTTCGAACAGTCCCACAGCCCTGGCAGGCATCGGCCCTCTCGGACCTCTTCCAATTTTCTGACATCTTCTTGAGGCGCCCGTGGAACACGAACACGCCATCGGCGCGGCCTGTCGTCGTAAGACGGACGGACGGTGAGCTAGCCCATTACTCAGCGTCCACAGGCCCGCGCCTACGATGGCCGGGGGCCACTGGTTGCCCCCCGACGCCCGGGGCGTTTCCCGCGGCGGCTGGGACGTGAGGTTCTCTCCCTCTCACGTTCCGCCACCTCCTTCACTAGCATGACTGCTTCGCAGAAGGAAGCGACGGCTTCCCATTCCCTCTCGCTCTGTACCATGGATTGAACCAGCTGTCTGTCCTGGGCCTAACCCAAAGTAACGCACGGAAACGTGTTCTCTGGATAAAACGTAAAATAGGAGTGTACCTGCCTTTCCGTGGGATAACTTCCGTCCATGGGCGAGAGGTAGTACCTAACCACTTGTTCTACAGTACATACAAACATATACTTTGGAGTGTGGTGTACTTAGTTAGGTACTTACTAATCATAGTTATGTGGCGCACAGAGTCGTGATAGCACTGAATGATCAATAAGTGATTGTGCTAATGGATATTGATAGTAAAACGTCTTCTGTATCGAAACGAAACGGCCGATGTTAAACTTTGAACGTCCTCATAGAATGACGGCAGTCAGGACGCAATAAATGGTATCAGTGCTTGGTAGAAGTATTGTCGATCGCAGCAAGATTTATTAGCAGAAGGGTGCCACAGGTTATTAACATAAATACTCATTGTAGCTTTTTATGAAGCTCATTAAGAAAAATAGAAGTCAGGTTGAAACCACACACTTTAGATTCAACTGCTCTTCCTCTTACTGTGTCTATGGCATTCTAAATAGAGTAGGGCCAGAATTCGGCTATGAGTCAATAATACAGACAACAGGACGCACGAGACATATTATTAAATGTCCTTGACGATGTTGCCCAGTAGCATTTGCAAGCTCACTGCTACTTCAAGTTCTAATGTCAAGAAGTGCATAAACATTTATTTCCAAGTGTAACAAATAAACAAAGAGCACCACTTTCATTCCCAGTACGTAATTGGTACTTAAAAGTGGCAAGGCGCATTATTCCCAGGCGCCTAAACTTGGCTGTACATAGGTCCTTGTCCCCAAAGCTTTTGTTCCAAAGCGTGACCAACATTGGTCTTTATTCTATACAATGGCTGTTATTTTGGACGCTATGCTATAAACATGTGACGATTTGGTACAATATATTTTTATCTGCGGCGATTGACCCGACGTACAAAGACATTTTGGTTAATGTTTGCTTTGTGAATTTGTTTGAATTACCGCGATAATTTTCTGATAAGTACATTAGTACAGCGGTGTTTACCTTTTCATGACTGTTGTTCTTCTAACTCAATAGACAAGTGTTTTGTTGGAGAGTTTGTTCGGCCGCTTTTACCGCCACACGTGTCGAAGAGCGTTTTGGGTGACTGGTCAGTCATTAATTATGTTATTTTGACGTTCAAAAACTACAGATTCGCTGCTGAGTTAATGCGTTTTGAATAACACGTCAACATCGCGCATTGAATACCGTCTTGATACTATCTGCGCTATGTTTTATAGGTGCATTTGGAAAGTGTATTTAGGACAGGACCCATCTTAGAAATATGTATTCCATCGGTACCGTTAGTGCATGTCTAAGGAAAACTCTACCTATAAAAGACGTCTTCGGAAAGACAGTCAATTTAAAATAATCGCACCTTGTTACACAAAACAGTTGTTTTGAAAAGATATTTTTTGTCAATGTCAGTATGACTATGACTATGATAAGAGTACAATAGATAATAAAGTACTTAGGACGTTGATAGCAGGGTCGTTAGATTGATACAGTTGACTACATAGTATACTAGGCAACTGAGAAGACTTTTAAATCAAAAGCAAATCGATGGGACTTTCTGATTTTTTTTTCGAGCAATATCGTGTTTGCAGTTTGCGCAAGTTCTATGATCGCAGTACATTCCTATAATCTTATGAAACACAGCAAAATAGTTGTTCAACTAAAAGTGTGCGCTAGGCCTTACGAGTTTAGTACTATAATCTTCTATCAGCACCCATATGGAGTGACCACACCTGTCGACGAAATTAGGCTTGAGCCGGGTGGTTTACTTTTTAACTATACTCCAAACGCGTTTCCAAACATTTAAACTCTACAAACAGTCAGACCTGGAACAACTACCTGTAGGTCATACAAAGATTTTTTCCATGCGGGAATCGAACCCACGACACACAGCTCAGCAACCAATGGCTCAGCCACTGCACCGTCATATGCAATCCATCAATACAACTAGTATTTCATAGTATTAATATGCTAAGATTCTTATCATATATTTACTAAAGTACATTAAAAAGACGCAAGATCGTACAGGTAACATAAAAGTGTAAAAGTATTGTTGTTATCTGTTATCAAAACCCGCAGGTTTGCGACGTAAATCAATGGCGGCTTATCAGAATGTAATGATAACACTGAATCACTCATATTAGCAGTTAGCGCATATGACGGTATGTGATAACGTGAGTCATCAGGGTCTGATAACTTTAGTTATGTTTTTAGATAATTTTTAGTTAGAAATAAAAATATTGGGAACTGCACCTGTGATTGCTGAAAAGTTACTGTGGCAACGTATTGTTATCAGCCTTTGGCATTTACTTACTCACAGGCTTTTTATGTTTTTTTTTTTAGTTCTACAAAAAGGGTAGCTGTGAAATTCAAAATTTCTTTCAATTTTGTAAATTGAGACAAAGTTTCACGTTAAAGATTGATTGATTACTATTATTAAAGAATTCATAATTTATAATAATTTAAAACGTCAATATACATAGACGTTTTAAATTATTAGCATAGCTCTCGAAGATTTATCTAGGTACAGAGAGCAATACTATTTCGTAAAATATGACGATTACTAGCGAACATAATTTCGAGGGCTTTATAGATGTTTTAAATGATAATTTTGAAGGAATGGCCTTAAACGGCCGTCGCTCATAAAACCAATAACTCATCAAACAAGGTAAAGGCTCCATCAAGTTCTTTATGTAAAACAGACCTTGGAACGAGCCGGAAAAGCGACGCGGTGTACAAACAATATTATATCGAACGTGATTAATTTACATTGTATCGACTTTCGCGTTTTCATTCAAAACATGAACGTTTTTATTATTACCATATTTTATTATTCAAGATCACTTTCGTTTTGATGATCATTTTGGTAGTATTTTTAAAAAATTTTAGTTAACAAATACCTCAGGCGGAAAGCGACATGTCCTGGAACCAAACATTATAGTGGTGAAATACGTACGGCCCACTTCCTCTAACAGAGAGTAGGTCTGGGTCCCAGCAGTGGGAACATTATACAAGACTCTTCACGAAACCGTCATCCAAGCATTCTGAAGATCAAGCTAAGTAACTTTACGCAAAAATAATGCAGAATTTTTTGGGTGAAAAATCACGGTTTAGCATTAGGACTCAGTATCAGTAGTACGCACTCGGCTAATGGAGGTATTTAAAGTAAAGTTACAAGATTAAAAACTAGATTTAAAAAAAATATTGCAACTTTGACCTCCTTTGACTTGAGGATTATTGATACAGCCTTTACTTGATATAGCCTAATTATGTCATGTAAATACCTCAGTCTATTTCTCTGATGCTGGTGCACCCCAATCATTCTTCAAGTAATATGCATAATACCAATAATTAAGAAAAATAAAAGAAAATAAAGCATGCGATGATAGGTACCAAAATAAAGGGCCCACTAGCTAGGGGACTTGCAGAAATAAAAACATGATAATGTTACATGTCCGAGCAAATATGGTATGAAAAGTAAAACGGTGTCGAAGTCAAAATGAGGCGTATCCGGTCCATCATTGTTACGTACCCAGGGTAACAGGATGACGGCATGTACCAAAGGAATTCGTGAATTGTCAAACCAAGCTTAGTAAACTGATGTAGCCTGCAGTGTCAGTTTTAAAAGTCGGCGGTCCCAGTTCTGTATGTTTTTGGTTGGCATTTCTATTGGTGTATATAGAAAATATTTACGTCATTGGCCAATACAACAAAAAGTGCGGTTTGTTTTAGAGAATTAACGCGAATATTTACACAAATACGCCAATTTAAATGCCATTATTGAACATAAAAAAGGGGGACCGTCTAAACTTACAAAATTCCACGTTTTCTGAAAAATCTGGTCAATAAATCCGATGACAGATATCATGTCAGACAAAATGATTGGTTGACCAAATTAACAGCAATAAATCGTAAACTTTACATGAGATTTGACAACAGAGTAAATTGATATCGCTTTCAGAACTGGGCAACACAGGGATATCGGCATAAAGTTGCAAGCAAAAAAAAAAACAAAAATCTACCTTTGTTGTACTATAACTTACTTTGATGTGAAATATTGATGTATTTTGTTTTAATTTTAGACAAAAACAGCCAAGATTGCGTGGTTAGTCGCCTTTTCTGCCGACAATAAATACACAAAGATATACATACAAACTTTTAATGTTAGTTTATGCATACTCTTGTTGAAACACAAGAACTTTCTTTGCTGAAACTGTGTGCATTTTGACAGCGATTGTTAAATAAATCATTAATTAAAAATTTACTTTAACATGCTACTGAATCCTTCAATATCATGTGCTTAAAAAAATTGTTCAGGTATAAAAAACCAAAACTATCTCTACTCATAAACATCTAGCAAATTATGACGAATCTATTGTGTTAAATACATATACTTCAATCTCAAGATCAGTAGATTTTATTGTCCATTCATTTAGTTTGAACACAATTGTATTGTTTACTTTTTAACAATCACTATTGTCAAAATGCCAATAAGTATGTAGCGTGGTATATCAGAAAAATTGTATAATTTGAGGATAGTATAGAGATTTTATAAATAGACTATTTATCAGTCAAACATTCAAAAATAACTACAATACATTACTAATTATTTAATCTATTAGTTTCTAAATATAATGCATGCAAAAAAAAAGGAAATTTATTCCAGTGCAATATCGTTTTATACGCACAATACACTTAGAATTTATTCACAGAGTAATTTAATTAGTTTTATTTAATGGATCTTTGGTTCAAAAAGGGTGTTTATCATAATTCAAAATCAAGTACCCACCGTTATAGCTATGAGATCACTTCCAATTAATCAATGGCACTTCTTCAATCAACTTCAGATCGTATTCACCATAATATAAACACGATATTGCACTTTCACACCTAACGCACAATAATTGTATTAATAAAGCGCACAAATCTACGTTTCAACTACACATCACACACTGAAAAATAACTACTGAACACTACTCTACGGACTTTTAACTCTGTCTACGTTATCACAGTATGTTTCACTAATTACTTTGCTCGCTACACTACTCCACTTGAACGAGTAATCGACAAAGAGTAGGATATTAATGAAGACGCGACGAACGCGTCACGCTACGCTCACGGCTCGGCATTGTCTAGGCGAAGCGGTGATGTGTCTGTTAGTGTGCCCGCACATGACTCAACATGTGAATAATTACGAGGAAAAAACGTAACGAGGTGTTGTTGATTTGTTAACTTGCTCAAACATTTGAATTCGTAGGAAGGAAAAAAAAGCAAAATTTTAATTACAAAGTAACTAAAAATGTATTTAATGTGTTGCCAGGGAGTTTATAGCTTAAACTAGTGCGTCAGTTCTAGTTAGTTCCACGTCTAAACATCAACACACAAACCACAAAATCGCTCAACAAATACACAAAAACAAGCAATTCTAACTAATTCCAACTCAAATAGCAAACTCATGTCATGAGTTATTTGTGTCATCGCACTTCGTCAGTTTGAAGATGACGATAAGATAGTAATGTCAACAGGCGTCAGGCAGTCGTTACGTGCGTGTTGGTTCGTGTACCCGGGCACTAACAAAGAGGGCAGGGGTGGGAGGAAGCACTACATAGAGCTAAAACACCGGCTATATGAAATGTTATGTGTTGTATTGGGAAGACTGTGAAATTTATTCGTTTGCATGTACACTAATAAAAGATTATATTTTCTTATTTCAGGATTTGATTGACTCATTATGACTTATGCGAAAATTAATCAAAGACCACCAAAACTACAATGCAATTTTGCATTGTAGTTTTGGTGGTGCAACTTAAGAGACACTTCAACTTTGAACAGCTGTAAACTGGGAGGAATTTCTTGCATCATACATGAGGACTTCCTCATGTATGATGCATGGTTCTAATAGTCTAATCAATATTGTACTATGGACTATTGTCGCTATATCTCTATAATGAGAAGTAGTTATAACCTAGATGACAAGCAGTTCAAATACTGCATGGAGAACAAAAGATTGACTGCAGGAACAAGTCATATCCGACCTCACTACTAATTCTTTCGAAAAATTGGTGTTAATCGGAGGACCACAAAAAACTAGATGAGAAGCCAATGCTGAAAGCAAAGCAAGTGTTAAAAGTGAAGTCTCTGTACACCAATAATGATATTTTTATCATTGAAGTTCATATAAATTAAGGTTTTTTCTTTCAGAAGTCAGTGCTCGCAATTTAATCGTAAGCACACAATCATCTGTTTGTACATAAAGACAATGAATGTTTACAGCTACGCTTTCAAGCGGTGACGTCAGTCGTTATCAGATAGTGGCTCGTAAGGAGCATTTTATTGTTGCATAGAACCTTCTAGTGCAGGTGTCAATATTGTGTAATTCAAAATCAAAAAAATCTAATTATTTTATTTTACATAGGCCTAACGTCGACAAGAGGCACGGTTCGGGTTGGTCGTTTCCTATGGAGAAGAACCGGCAAGAAACTTCATGGTTACTCTTTTAAAATCATTTGGTTCTACAATATTTGGATGTTACAGCATTAGTACTTAAGTATGAGAGGACAGCGTAGGCCCGACAATAAGTCGTTGCTTACTACAAAATGTAGAAAAGGATAACAGTAAAAAAAAAACCGGCCAAGTGCGAGTCGGACTCGCGCACGAAGGGTTCCGTACCATTATTTATAAAAACGAGCAAAAAAATCACTTTTTTGTATGGGAGCCCCCCTTAAATATTTTATTTATTCTGTTTTTAGTATTTGTTCTAGCATCAACAGAAATACATAATCTGTGAAAATTTCAACTAGCTAACTATCACGGTTCATGAGATACAGCCTGGTGACAGACGGACGGACGGACGGACGGACAGCGAAGTTTCAGTAATAGGGTCCCGTTTGACCCTTTGGGTATGGAACCCTAAAAAGGATTTGAGTTAAAAGGCTTTGTCTCAAAAGTGCATTTGACTCTTGACTACATTACACATGCGCAGTTGGATAATAATATAATTATATTTTATGCAGTTTAGTGCAAAGATCTTGATTAGTTTAAAATAAAATAGTCTTAAATTTTCGACCTCATTTTCCTGATCCAAATCTCTTACTCTGATATTCTTAGGCCCGAACTGAACTAAGTCGGACTTAACTACATTCCGCCCAGTTTGTTTGTAAATTACTTTATGAACGCCTACTTTTCATCTGTCAAATATGAAGTACCAGAAAACTTTTAATTTTATACATCTTTAACAGTAAAGCTAAAGTGACATATATGACATATTTAGCATTGATTGAAGCAGAATGCAACTACGGGTTTGACAAAGATAGCTAGTGTAGAGGAGGTACCTTATTCGAAGATCCACCAATTGTAGCCAAGTAATTCTAGGAATACGATTTGGTGGGTTCAACTGTTGTCATGGCAACAACGGACTAATTAGTTCAAAAATGGATTTGGGAAGGCTTTTAGAATATGGGTGCTAATCATCACTTTTCAAAACTATTTTTGGATTCCACTTTGAATAGCTTCCAATAAGACCTGATGTGCCTCAATGTAATATTCATATTACATTCATTCTTTTCCACTCCGTAATCATATTACTTGAGGATACTGAAATCCAACGGTTTGGTCGTTTTTCAGCCTTTCAGGTTTCTGTCTCCTCAAATTTCAAACACAATTATGATTTCTCGAGTTCCATTCCAAAAAGATTGTTTCTACTAAATATAATAGGCACAATACAAGAACAACTTTGACATCAAGCCATATAAATGCTAAAGATTTAGCAATAAGTCGAGTTTGGAGGACGAAATAACAAATAACTTACGAGTATTTACACCTGACCGTAGTTAGCGGTCATTGTAACGTGTGGAAGCAATAGGTATGTTGGCAAATATCACCTGCCTGGCTGGGCCAATATTGCCAATATCATAGCAAGATATTGGTAATATTTGCAGACCCCGGTCGACTGTTTATTGATGTGTGGAGACCCTTGCTCAGCAGTTAATGTTTACTGAATTACTCTTCTGATATTTGAATCAGTTACTAGCTTTGGTCCCGCGGGATCTCCCAAAAAGGGGTATCTCTGATTCCAAAATGGTAATGAAGATACCTACATGACAGATGAAAATCTACCGAGTCTACCGAGAGCAGCGACGAAAAATCTATTGGTACCAAAATATGAATAAAAAATTCGCTCTGCACGCTCTCATAGCTAACTGTATTTTTGACAACACAGTATTCTTCTACCAACCTCCTCACTAACTCCTAAGCTCATGGCAATAAGGTGTAAAATTGTGCGTTTTCGTTCGTGAAAGATGTATAGACGGCAATGATAGTGTACGCTTGGCCATGGACCGAGTCGTTCAATGAACTTATGATTTAGCTACGGTTTAGATTTGCATGTGTGATTTACAATGGCGCACCACTGTTTCGAACGCTGGATGCTCTGATGATTTGATTGTAGCATGATCTAGGATTTCATTAGGGTTTTTTTTTCTTTTTGGGTATTTACTTTTATATCGTGGGTTACTGGTACAGGCCACAGTCAGTTGTAAGTTTTTTCACTTTGACCCTGAGCTGGCATTACACAGTAAGGATATTCAAAAGAATAAAAGGTCAGCTTACCTTCTGGTTTTGTTGACCAATGACGTGCAGCCTACTGTATATTTTTTTTTCTATACAATTCTCGCTTCTGGTGCGAAAAAAACAACAAGTCAGAAATAGACATCGGAACTAGTCTCGCCATAGACAATCAGTATAATACCAGTTCCTCTAACATAGAGGAAACTTAAGAAGGAAACGTCTCACGTGCGGCGATCATTAATTGACTTACTTGATGCATTATTGATGGAAACAATCGTTTAATGTATGCTGTAACGAAGTGTCAGAGGGGATTTAATTTGCCACGAAGTGGATTAGAAGGAAGCCGTTATAACCAACCTAACTCAAGTGACTAATGCCCATTTCCAGTAACACTAGGTGACTCCTTGGATTTTCAACTTTCGACGCTGACCTGAGCGTTGAAAATCCAACAGGGCGCTTTGTTTAGTCGTTGTAAATACGGGCATAAATGATGACTGACAAACGACACCTGCTGAAGACCTATAAGGAACGAAAACCTTGAACCAATCTCTTACTATGCAATAAACTTCAGCGTAATGCTAAAATAAATCAGCTGATCCACATAATTCATTGTTATGTTGATGGTCAACCACGTATTGGGCCATGTGGCCCATCAGTGAGCATATAAATGACTGAAATGCAACCCAGAAAATGTCACATAAGACAAATTAACATAAATGTATGCAGGAAATCCCATTAAATCATTTACAGTTAGCTATAAAGATGCTCATACATATGCATGCGGTTGAATCCTATTTTAGACAAACTAAATAGTCTAATATTTAGCCAAAAATGTGACCGGAATGACAAGTTGACACGTTGAAGTGACGTAGAGTCATGTGACGATACAGTTCCAGTCACTAAATATATTACAGAAGTTCTATTCAATATTATCTATACTAATACTAGCTGCCCGGACAGACTTCATTCTGTCAAAAGTTAATGCAATGCACTTTTCCTACCTACCTACCTACCCTACTTTACCCTACCTACCTACCCTTTTTTTTTTTTTTTTTTTTTTTTAGGATGGGAAATCATCAAATGACTTCTTCCGCTCTGGGCGGAGCGGAAGGGAGTGTCAGACTTGACTGACTAAAACCCATCCATGTTCCTTCTTAGCCCTTTGCGTTCCAGGGGCACGGTATCTCTTTCGAACAACCCGCAGCCCTGGCAGGCATCGGCCCTCACGGACCCCTTCCGATTTGCTGACATCTCCTTGAGGCGCGCGTGGAACACGAACGCGCCGTCGGCACGGTCTGTCGTCATAAGACGGACGGACGGTGAGCTAGCCCATTACTCACCGTCCACAGGCCCGCGCCTACGGTGGCCGGGGGCCACTGGTTGCCCCCCGACGCCCGGGGCGTCTCCCGCGGCGGCTGGGACGTGAGGTTCTCTCCCTCTCACGTTCCGCCACCTCCTTCGCTAGCATGACTGCCTACCCTACCCTACCTTTCTCACCTTTTAAACCTTCCCTGGACTACGACAAACATTTCAAAACCAAAATCAGCCAAATCGGCCCAGCCGTTCTCGAGTTATAAAATTACAACGAAAAGTGGCATTGATTTTATATATATAGAAGAGAAGATAGAAGATTATAAAGTTGTTTGGTTGAACGCGCTAATCTTGGGAACTACTTGTTCGAATTGAAAAATAATTTAGTGTTGGATAGCCCATTTATTTAGGAAGGCTATAAGGCTATAAACTATCACGCTACCACCAATAGAAGCGGATGTCGCAAAATCGGGGAAAATGTGCCGCAGCCGAAGTTGCGCGGCTCAGCTAGTTACAGATAAAATACGTGGGACACTCAGAAAGTTTTCGAAACTAAAAAAAATTGTTCTATACGTACATATATTTTTATTAAATCTTTTCAAAGTACTTTCCACCAGCCTCTATACAAAGATTCATGCGCCTAAACCAGTTTTCAAAACACTTTTTCCAGTCCGCCGCAGACACCTCGTTTACAGCCTGCTCGAACCCAGCCAGCGCATCTTCCGGCGACGAAAATTGTATCCCTTTGAGCTGATTTTTTATTTTTGGGAATAAAAAGAAGTCACACGGTGCTAGATCAGGGCTGTAAGGAGGGTGACCCAGGAGTTTGACTGGCGTGCTGTCCAGGAAGTCCCTCGTTTTGAGTGCGGTGTGCGCAGGTGCATTGTCGTGGTGGAGCAGTAGCCCGCGGAGCCCTGTGTTTGGTCGCTTGTTGCTTATAACAGAGAAAACTTCTGGCAAACATTTGGAAGTATACCATTCGGCATTAATGCTTCTTTGATCCCGTAAGGGAATTGATACCAAGTGGCCAGTCAAATTAAAAAAGCTAGCGATCAAAATCTTACCCCCGCTTCTAGATCGCTTCACTTTGGTAGGCGTTGGCTCATTTTGAAACACCCAAACAGTCGACTGGCGCTTGGTTTCTGGGTCGTATTGATAAATCCAGGACTCATCACCTGTAACGATGTCGTAAACACGCCGAGACGAGCCTGCTTCAAATTTGTTAAGCATATCACGGCACCATTCCACCCGGGCCTGCTTCTGAGCATCGGTGAGGTTGTGCGGCACCCAGCGTGATACTATCCTCCTCACGCGAAGATGGCTGTGTAGAATCTCGTGAACGCTTCCCGATCCAATCTTCAATATGTGTTGAATCTCCTGATATGTAATTCGCCTATTGTCTTGGATTAAATTTTTCACTGCTAGCACGTTTTCTTCGGTAACAGCCGTCAAAGGGCGACCGCTTCTTTCGTCATCCCCCAAAGTTGGTCGACCGCGCTTGAATTCGTTATACCAACGATACACGGTTGCCTTGGAAGGGCCTTCATCCATGAATGCCATTTGAAGTCTATCGTACGATTCATCCGGTTTCAGGCGACACTTGAAATCGTATAAAATCATAGCTCTAAAATGTTCCCGGCGCAGATCCATATTTCAGTGAGACACAATACTTTGAATTAACTCGCAAAAAATGTGGAGGGAAATTTTGAAATTGGAACTTACTTATTTTTACTTATAAATAATCATATTTTCGAAAAACATAATAACTGGCCAGTCTCCCATATATAAAAACTTTTTTTCGCAATACTTTCTGAGGGGCCTGGTAATTATTAAACTTCAACAGTGTAAGGTGTGGTTCCTTCCTACTGACATGAGTCAGTGAAATGGGAATTTTTAATTTATATGTTTACACAGTTCACCCACAAAACTGACTTCGTGAATAAAAATAGGAGTTTCTGACCACAGAACAGCCACAAGATCAGCCAGATCTTTTACTCCCGTCTGATATTCGTAATATTACCGATTGAAGTAACTGGATTTAGATAGTTAATGCGGCTTGTCGTCATCAATTTACCACCGGCAGAGACCAAAGAGAAGGTCATAGAGACTGACGTTTCTCCTCACAGAATTTCGGCCATGCCGGCCAATTTCAGCGGAGTCTAGTAATCGACGAGGGAGATATTATAGTGCGCAAGAGTGTGCGGAGACACAGGTGCAATCCCTTTTCTCTTCCCCGCATAACCCAATGGAACGGCAATCCCACACAACCGGAGAGATCAAAGGCGCAAAACCGGGGTATCACATCGCCAAGTTTACTCCGGGCCGCTATTGTGTAATATGAGCATACAGAGATGCAGGAATCAGCAATAGGGCAACAGTCAATACCTTTTTGTCCCTCCCGGAAATCCGCACTTCCTCATACAGTAAACAAAAGCAGTGCTATCTCGAATCGCGATTTTTATTTAATTCCGTGTCAATGTATCTGTGGCGTGCGTGACCTTGTCGACGCGTGCGCATTGGAACTTCTCTGTTTATTTGTGTGTTACAGGTGGGACACTCCTGCGCACGGTCGATGTCACTGACCGCTACATCCTATCGCCGCGGGATTTTGTTTCCGACTTTGGATATGAATGATGTGTTGATTGTCTTAAATTTTGACATAGAATAGAATAAAACTTTATTGTACACTGTTTTTAATACTGTAATATGGTTACAATGGCGGGCTTATCGCAGATAGCGATATCGTCAACGAAGCTGTATTTTGATGAAACTAATAGGTTAGTGCAGTTATTTTCGCAATATATTATTGCTCAACGCTGTTGTAAGTGCACATTTTCGACAGTGATCGAATTTCTTTGCCTCCAAATACCCAGTAAAATCTATAACTTTATTAACACACTGCGGAAATGCAATTTTGTTCGAGATAATCTATGAATTTAGCATATGGTTTCGTGAAATGCTTGAATTTTTAACATTTTAGTCAAACACTTGTACAAGCGGAACTTCGGAAGTGACACATCCAGTCTAAAAAGCTTTAAAATTGTTGGGAAAACAATCACAAAAACTTCGGTGTTAGAATGTTTACGTAAACATGTTTTGACGGTACTATTTTTATTTTAGTGTTGTTTTGTTAGTGCCCGTGAAGAAAGAAAACATTGATGTGTTAGCGTTTATCATCCTACGCACGCAAATATCAGCTGATCGGAATGGGCTGTTAGCATGAAGTGTAGAGCACAAGGCCGGAGAACAAATTGATATGATTAGAACCCTACTGTTTAGGCAACGTGTATTTGAAGATTTCAGAAAACAGAATAGGCAGTTTACCTCATGTTTTAAAGAAAATACAGCTGATCAACATAGGTTAACATGTTTTGAAGATATTTCGGTGAAAAAACGAAATATCTATTTCGATCTAAATCGAGCGAATTTAATTGAACTGGCCAAAAAACCCAAACTACTTGCGTATACCAAGAAAGTAACACACTATACACTATCTTAGCATCTTCGACATGTTTTATGGTGTCTGTGGTTTTCCTACAAACTCGACGCTTTGTTTTCTTTCCAAGATTACCATCACTAGAGTAGTTACATCAGCGTTTACATATTTTCGTGGTTACATCACCGAGTTGAGGCTAATTTAATTCACTTTCACAATGTATAAACTGGTATAACACTGTAAACTACTCGTTTAAACCAGATAAAGATGGGCTAAGGTAGCTGCAATATTGTTTCTCAGCTTAAACAATATCGTTGTTCGGTTCCAAAAGTTGATACTTTCGAAACAAACTTAGAGCATCACTATGTATAATAATGTGAAAGGATTGTAGTTTCGAATATGGATGGAAAGACCGGAATAATATTCCCCAGGTTTGGACTAAATATGCCTTAGTTGACGGGGAAGTAGAGTAGAGGAAGACTCAGATTATTTATGTAAACATGGTCCTTCAGTCAATGGATCAGGGCAGATGAGCCAGAATCGTCGCACAATGAGTGCCGGAAGATATCCGTCGTCACTGAGGCAGGCTCAAGAAACGCTGACGTGGTCATTTAGACTCGTTCTTGACTGATTGGCCAGAGAAAGCAAAACACCGAGAGAATTGGAAAAGAATGGGGAAGACCTCTGCCTAGCAGTGGGACAGAATAATCTAGCTAAACAAAATAAATGTGGTTGTTTAGCCTAGCCAAATCGTTATGTCAAAAAACAGTAATTGTAAGGATCTATCACATTTTAGATGAGATGTTAGCTAAGTCGGTTAACTTTTTAACCTAGTACATATGACAACAAGTTTTATGAACAAGGGACCGCCTTGACCACGACTGTGCGAATCTCCGCCACGTATCTACACCGTGCGTCATATTTCTTTGAAAAATGTATGAATCCTTCGATTACATATCGCTGGAGAAGACGGACGTTGCTACTGACGGGAAAAAATTACGAATTTTATCAAGCAACATTTGTCTACTTAATTATGGCTTAAATCATTAGAAGTTCGGGACAAAATCAGCTGCTATAAAATAATTTTGTCGTAAAAGAACACATAAACGTGGATATCGGCACCAACAGGGCCACGCATGTGCACAGAAATGGGTGAAGTCAGGCTCTGGATGAGATGATGTAAATAACATTCTACAAAGAAGGCCTTAAAAATAAACTGGTATTACAATGCATTGGTAATATTTTGATTCTTCCTAGCACACGTGGCTTAAGTTTAAGTCCACTACACAAAATGGACTTCCCTAAACCCCTACAATGGACACCCCCATAAAAAGGCCATAAACTTTACCAAAACACGAGTAGTTTTAAAAATGGCTGGACTTATAAGGCCCTTTCTATGAAAGTTTAATGTTGATGACGTCACACGCGCCATGTTTGCTGGCAGAATGTCGAACTACCCACCGTTATTGTGAATCGGGTCGCATGGGGTTGGTCAGCGGCCAGGGGTGTCAAGATTAAGGTCATGGAATCTAGGACAAGAGGAATTGTTGCATGCGAAGATAATAGAGTTTTAGAGGTAACAGCTATCTCTGAAGTAGATTGCTAGAATAGATTTTAAGTAAATATTGATAGTAACTATTTGCTTTTTTCTGTCACAAGTTCAAAAATGAAAATTCACAGGTGCCTGTTATATCATAGATACCTTTCAAATGTAACAGCAATGGTGCTGGCCGGAAGGGGATATTTGATTTATTTAATCAGATGACAAGGAAAATTTGAAATAAATCATTAATCAACATAAACTAGGAGTTTCTTAATATTGCTATCTGCTCTATTATGCTTTTTGACAGGCCTACACAGTCGTTTCATACAGAAGCTTCGACCAGTAAGAAAGTTTGGTTGCCAAATCTGACCAGTTTTGTTCAAGATAGCGTCCGGTCATGCGACAAGACGTGGTCGTGCATGCATAGAGCGCGTGAGATCCCGAACCACGGAGTTCCTTGCCGGTTCTCTCCATAGTACACGACCAATTGGAACAACGCACCTAACTTCTGTCGTTTCATAAGTCCCCATGTCGGTTTATGCAAACATTTTAAATTGAATTGAATACGCTTACATCACCGCACCGACCGAATGATGCAATTTTAATAAGAAATTCTCCTTTTACATCAACCTCTACTGTGCTTAATTGGAAATAACGGTTTCAACGTATTCTTAATTTGACGCTAATCAACATAAATCGTTACTGTTTCAGAAGCATAAAAAGTCGAAGCAAATATCGCAATATCGACATCTTGGATCTAGTTTTACTAGAACAGAATCTGATAAAATTCTCAACCTACTTTCTCAAGGCGACGAGGGCTTCTTTTATGACTTAACCTCACATAATAATGGGTTTCACATCGAACCCCCTACGACCATCAGCCTATAAATAGCCTCGATTACCTGCAGATCGATACAGCACGTAAAAGCATACATAATCAGCAAGGCAAGGCTATGGTGTAGCCGTCGACCTTGGCCGGAACGTCTGGTGTCTACACTTCTATATTTTAATTAATTAAGTGAGGCTACAAACAGATATGACATGTATTGGCACTAGAAGAAGCTTAACACTGAAAATAATGACGTTTCCCCACAAGCGTAACGTCTAATTTCGTCCCTGACCATTGTGACAAAAGACGGTGTAAAAAAGAACTGTCCTCTGCCACTAGGTCAGGCAGACCAAGTTAACAACAAAAAATACTGCTTAGTCTGGCGACCGGTTGTCTGTCTAACGGTGATAGGCCTTAGACTAGTCTACCAGTTAATGCCGGTAAAAACCAAACGGGTTCAAAACTGTACACACGATCGACATCACCGGCCAATCGTTTTGCAGATCTAGTTGGTTTATTGGTAAAAGTAGAGTATGATTTCCTAATTTAATATTAGTGAAAATGCTACGAAGCGGTGAGGAGCTGGCGTTTTGGGGAACTGTCTTGTAATTTATACATTCAAAAACTGCTGCTTCTCAGTCTCATTCAAAATAACAATTTTTAAATTAATCTTCTGCCTATCTCGAAGAATAGGCATACGACATAGTTGCGGAAAACCTGGATGAGGCTCTCACAGGAACGCGAGACCGATACCTAGCAGTGGGTTATGAAGATCGATTGATTCTCTGCGGATTACAGTCAAGAACATGAGCTGGTACTCGTATAATCAGTTCAACTCGTATTGAACAGGTAACCAGTCGGCCTTGTGTATCATGCATCCTATGTGATTGTACTGATGCTAATTACGTGCGAGATATCACGCCGGAGTCCCTATCAGGGTCAGTAGACACAACTTATTAGCTATTCGGTTGATTTCGCCTCGGCCAGTGTGAATGATACTTGGACGCCATCGCAACCCCATCTGGGTTGCGATGCTTTCTCCCTATCTCTTTTATGTATGTCGTGAATCAATATAAAATCTTGTTATGGGTTGTTAAGCAATAAAAATGACAAAAGAATCGAAATGGAAACATAACAAAAGTTAACTTTCCTATTATACACACAAAAATTAGAAGAATGTAGACAACTTTTGAACCAATAACTTCCACATAGAAAATAACTACATATCAGCAATTCGACATGGGAAATACTCGGCTGGCGGTCGGCTAAAAATTCATGGTCAATGCGAGAATTCGCTAACTACTTTTGTGATCGGTTTGAACTTCGTGACGAAATACTGGCATGTTTGAAGATACGATTGTTTGATAACACATTACTGCATGCCACTGTTCACTTTGACAACAGCACTGATTTCTACGAAACGCGTATTTTAGATGTAATGTCTTGGTTTGCTTGGTTTGGTTGGCTTGGACCAAATATGGCCATGATTATTACAGAGTCAGGAAAAGGCCACAAATGGCAATATACCCACAGACGATGAATTAATGACTCATTTAAAAGAGACCAATTTATGTAATAAAAGCATTGCTCATAAAAGCGAGAAAGCGGAGCTATTCCCTCAAAACTTCAAGGAAAATGAAACAGTTCTTGAAAAAAAAGTGACGTAAATTCACTATCTTTTATTCAATTCATTAAAAACACTATAAAAACGTCAAATCTGTGACTAATGCGAGGTATTTAAAATTTTATCAGACGAAGGACACCGATAGCGCCTATAGCGATAGTAAACAAAGGTGAATAACGTAATTATTTTGTCGAATTTACTAAAAAGTTTCAACTAAACATTTCGATGAAACAGCGAAGTTTCTAAGATAGGAGGTGTGTGTAGGCGATGGACTAAAATCCGGCAAAAATGACTCATGTTTAAGAAATTTGCAAGGGAGCATTTTTCAAAAAGGGAGGTTTCTTCTCGGGTAAAAAAAAGCACCAAGAAACGTTATTATGAGTGTTGTCAAATACTGTCTGGCCCACTTATGATAATTCAGATAAGACCTAAACAACGTAGTGTCTGCTGCTGTCGGGGGTCAACGTATTTGATAATATTTTGTAAGTTCAAGACCCTAATTTTTGTCTCACTATCTCTATGTTTATTGTTCTTTGGGCAGCGAATAGTAAACAGAGGACTTCGTTCTAGTTATGCAAAAAAGCGTGATGGGGGTCAAAAGAAAAATACTGTTGTCCGTTCTAAAGAGAACCACAGCTTTGAAGATAATGATATAGAGAGAAATTGTCATACAACATTATCTAAAAATAATGTTTATTACATGTGTATTACAATTTGTAATAAACTGCCTAGAAACATAACGGAACTTCATTTCAATTTTTTTTTAAAAAGCTTTGAAAATGGCTGATAGAAAATTGTTTTTACTTTATGCAGTAAAAACTGTAATGTTAAATAATGTACAGTCAGCAACAGAAGTCGTTGAACATAATTTGTTTCCAATATTTCCTAATCATTATTTTTCTCATAAGTTACTGACCAAAGTAAATTATAAAACAACTTGTCATAATTAAACTACAAAAGTCGCTGAACTCAGTTAAACCATAAATTGCTATACATTACTACCGACAAAATTGTATGATCTGTAATAAATACAAAAGTCGCTGATCATAGCTAATTTCCTACATTTCCATTTCATTTAACCCGTTTGCTACAAGGCACTATCCGGCGAAGCACAGCGCACCGCATTTTTCATATAATCAATCATTGCCGAATAAACACAGCTACTAGTTCAGAATATAAATTCTTTTTTTTTTGTTTTTTTTTTTTGAATCTTCCCGTATACTGGGAATTTCTTCTGTATCGTGCGTGTGTTTAGAAACATTTAAACTAACATACACAAACAGCCTTTTAAAACTAGGATAATATTTATTTATTTCTAGTATAAAACAAATATCAATAATAACCTACCCATTACCTACATAATAAAATACAGAACCTTAAAATATATCTATTATATATACTAAAAATATAATACTAGTTTGTTTGTTTGCTTGAACGCGCTAATCTCAAGAAGTACTAATCCGATATGAAAAATCTTTCAGTGTTAGATAACTCATTTATCGAGAAAGGCTATATAGCATCACGCTGCGACTAATAGGAGCGGAGTAGCAATGACAAATGTTGCGAAAACGGGGAAAATCTGACGCAGACGAAGTTGCGCGGGACAGCTAGTTATTTATAAAAACGAGCAAAAAAATACTTTTTGGTATGGGTACGGAACCCTTAAAACTCGCGCATAACACGTTTAGCGACTTCCGGCAAAATTTATAAAATTAATCCAAGCGTCGTAGCGTCGGGGAACCGCTTTGAGCACAAAACAAAGCCGACCCCCGACGCTACGACGCTTGGATTAATTTACTGTGGGCTTTTTAGAGGTTTTTGCGACGTGGGTTTTGAAAACTTTTAATTTAATTTTTTTTTCATGCTTTTTATTCTTATATTATTTTTTCTTAGCCTTGACTGTCTCACTCTTGGGCGTAGGCTTCCCCTCATTCCTTCCAATTTTTTCGGTGTTGCGCTTCTGAACGAAAACCAATTTTATCAAAATCAGTTCAACCGTTTAGGAGCTACGATGCCACAGACAGACACAGAGATACACACGTCAAAATTATAACGCCCCTCTTTTTTTGGTCGGTGGTTAAAAATAAGGAAAGTTATAAATTAAAAAAGAAACTATACTTTAGGGGGGAGGAGGGGTGCAGCCCCCCCCACTCGGCAATGCCCATGGTGACAAGTAACAAGATTTCAAATCGACTAGACCCGTGGAAGTTGTTTAAATCCCTTCATCAACTAGAAAAGAGGTGATGATCTTCAAACGGCTGAGCAGATTTTCTCGAAACATAGCTAAGAACACTCTCGATTAAAATACCTTTCAAACGAAACCAATTTTATCAAAATCGGTTCATCCGTTTAGGAGCTACGATGCCACAGACAGACACACTGATACACAGATACACAGACACACAGATACACACGTCAATCTTATAACACCCGTCTTTTTTGGTCGGGGGTTAAAAATGATAGTTATCGACTTACGCTATAATGATGTTTAGCGACTTATGAAAATATTAATGCTTAGCGTTTTTGTAGCATTGAAATGATAACCTTATTGTGTACTCTATTCTGGTAAGTGATTTATGGTCCGTTTTAGTGTCCAGGTGTTTTGCAAATTAGTATCTGTTCATGGACTTTTGTTGCTGACTGTACCTACACAGTTTTATAGTTTTATTTTGTACATATTTCAGTTAAAATTAGTCAAAGACAATGATTTGTATTAAACATTACATAATAATGTGAAATAAATTTGCAAGCCCATAACAGGCAAAATATGGTTTGTGCATACATCACATACATCACTAACTTTTATATCTGGTAACATCTGTATTTTATGCAAATAAATGATTCTTGTTCTTAAAAGAGAAGTGGAAAGTATTACCGATATTTCTGCGAGGATTGGAATGGCAATACAACCAAAACACAGCATTGATCTTTCTTTGTAAAGCGGCGACTGTTCAATGTATGAAAAGCGGTTTGACCGTCAGGAAACAAGAAATCTCGTAGCCGCAAAATTGAGTCAGAGACACAACATTGAATTCCTCAATGAAACCCAAACACGTGGGTACTTCGGGGCACAGCTGACACACATTTGTGGAGCCGGTTTACAAGCTATACACATAAAATATACAAGTAACCTCTGAATCAACTTACATAGTTCATTATCAAGGACTTCGGACGCCATTTGGAAACCACTTGAGGCATTTTATATTCATAAAGGATCACTACCGGTCTTGGTTAAATTTAGAACACGTATGACCATGGTAACGGAAGAACTATGTTTTTATCCCGGAAAAGCGGCCCAGTTTATTGGTGGATTTAATTCCGGATAAAAGTCACCTTTATATAATAACTAGCTGATCCCAGTATGCGTTGCAATGCACTTGTTCCTACCCACTACTTACCTACCTACATACCTAAAAACCTCCAACAGAGTACTTATTAGAAAACGTTTAAATAAATATGAATTAAACCGTTAAGTAGTTCTCAAGTTATGCCGTGACGAAGGGAAATAAGTAAATTCCCCAAAGATACCATTTTTCACAGACATTTTCTGAACTTTTTAAATAAGCTTTGGCATAGTCTCCTTTTTAGAAAAGATTTAATGTTCAATTCCGTGGATCATCATTATTTTACCGACAGCTGACTGCTGACTGTAACATCTGTCTACCCAACTACGGCGCAGCGATGGTATAGATAAACAATAAAGCTCTATGTTGCTGTCATGAAACAGTGCTTTTCCTGCAAGTAACTCAGCCTACATCGTGAATAATCTTCGTCGCAATATGGTGATAAACATATTTGACATTCATATTAAGGAAACGACATTGTCCCCGCGACAAAGATTGACATTGAGTGCCACCTTGTTTTTGTTACCAGAAGGAAACCGAGTATAAATAAGCTGAAGTTTTGTTTGGTCAGGGATTAATACAACATAATAACTGAACTTTGCGAAAGCGCAACAGGGCCAGTTACGTTGCGCGGGATTGCTGTTAAGTTCGCTCTACTTCATATCTTGTCGAAGCCAATCTAGACTGAGTCGGCCTAGAACTTAGCTAACAAGTTTCGCCCTATCATGAATTTCGCTGCCTTGACGCTTCCGCCTGTATTCCAGTAGTGTGCAGACATAAAAGCAAACAGGACACGATATCAGGTTTTCCATAGTTGGTTAAGCAAGGCTTTGCGCTGAAAGCGTGAAAAATAATAAATAATAATTTAATTTCTTATGAAATAAGTAGTACCTTTGTGCTCTCTTATCTTAATGTATTGTCCTGTTAAGTATTTTGTGTGTACATAAATAAATAAAAATAATTAATAAAATATTAACATAAAAAATAGTATGCTGCGAAAAATCTTAGAAAGGAGCGGTAAAAAAAAACCGGCCAAGTGCGAGTCGGACTCGCGCACGAAGGGTTCCGTACCATTATTTTTAAAAAACGAGCAAAAAATAACTTTTTTGTATGGGAGCCCCCCTTAAATATTTATTTTATTCTATTTTTAGTATTTGTTGTCATAGCATCAACAGAAATCCATAATCTGTAAAAATTTCAACTGGCTAACTATCACGGTTCATGAGATCATACAGCCTGGTGACGGACGGACGGACAGCGAAGTCTCAGTAATAGGGTCCCGTTTGACCCTTTGGGTACGGGACCCTAAAAATGATGAAAGAATAACGGCTTACCCGGAAGGCCCATTGATCAATGAAAAGTAAATAATACAATTATCTGTCAAGTTTTATAATGAATGAATTGTGGGAATTCTTTTATTGAGATGTTATACTCATTATATTTATTATTTTTCCCATATCATAAAGACGTTAACCCGAACTCCGAATGTTATTCTTATTTCGTTTTAAAGAAGTTTGAACTGTATTTTTGCCATTTATTCAACTGGGTTAGTTCCGCGGCGATAAAACAGTAAACTGTTCCCTGATACGGTATCAAATCCACTAGTTACAAGCGATATGGCTGCTGGTGGAAACGACCTGTACCTGCTATGACGCTGTTTATTGGGCAAGGTACTGAAGTTGTTTATTCAGATATTCTCTAAACTTTCCGATCATGGAGTGTCGTCATTTCTTACCCCTTCAAGAGTTACCTACTCGGTATTTTCGAGTTCGATCTCTATCTTCAAAATGTGATTCTGTACCTACTTATTTCAATTCAGAGCTCTAGATCAGACATCTTGTGAACAAACATTTAGATTCCTTAGTTTTTGACTATGTGTGAGCCTATCAATGAGTATCAGTGTAATATTGTTGTTGGTATATTTATCATTGATATTAATAAAAGTGGGTATTACCAATTTCAAGTATTTGGGTGTTACCACACCAATCGATCGATGCCATCGATCGATGGTAGAATGGATTAGTCGACGTCGATCGATAGTTTCTACTAGGTAGGTACACCTATCGATCGATTGTCGACTAATCCTTTCTACCATCGATCGATTAGTGTGGTAGCCCGTAGCACCCTTGTATCAACCAAATTAGTGTTAGTGAGAATTACCATAAAAGTGATCATTTTTCAAATGACATTATTTTCTGAATTAATAGATATGGTATTGTTCTGATAGAAGAACTGCATTATAAATGGATTGATCATATTTCCTTAACAGCTATTATAATTTTTTTTTTACAAAAAAAGAAACCGACTTCAGAAAACACTTAATGCACTAAAAAGTTAAAAATAATACTATAACCTACCTATATTAATAAAGCTCACCTAACCGACGATTAACCTATGATAAAATTTAATAATTCTTTGGAGTCGGTGCCAAGCAATATAATTTGAATTAATTAATAAATTAATATTTAGAAACTGTAAGATGTTTTGTTTTTCTGGCCTTAGTATGTCTATATAGTCATTCAGGTATCGTATATTGCTTGGCACCGACTCCAAAGAATTATTAAATTTTATCATAGGTTAATCGTCGGTTAGGTGAGGTTTATTAATATAGGTAGGTTATAGTATTATTTTTAACTTTTTAGTGCATTAAGTGTTTTCTGAAGTCGGTTTCTTTTTTTGTAAAAAAAAAAATTATTTGTTAATTTTTTGTGACATATTTTTAATCTAATAATAAAATATGGGTAGGCCTAGTAAAGATACTTTTCGTGTGAGAAAAGGCGTCGAACTGAAACTGAGAAAAAGGAAAACGATTAAAAGAAATTAGGGAAAGAAATGATCAACGCATTTTGAAAACAGACTGTCAAAGCAGATGACCTACATGTTACGTAGGTTGAATAAGGAAAGTCAAGAAGTTAGTCTGTGGTACACCTGGAAAGTGCATACCGTTACAATTCCAACAAGCCCAAACACAGCTAAGATACATTGTCTTATTTTGGAGTTCTAGTGCCTGTCTCTTGGCTTCATCATCAGATCTGATGGTAAAATGGTTCTTATTGAACGCAAATGCTTCATTTGTTGTAGAAAATACCAAAATCGCTGTACGTTTTCCTATAAAACTTGAAGAGTTCCCTCGATTTTGCCAAAATTCAATCATCAGATCCCGACTTGGTGACTATGGAACCAAATGGAAAGCATAGGCTTTGGAATAAAAAAATAATTTTCGAAATCGGTTCGTAAATGACTGAATTATGCGCAATGCAGAGTAAACGAAAAGTTAGAAATATTTAACTTTTGTTGATTTTTTCAGAAACGGCTTGTCTGATTTTGATAAAATTTTCATGGGACCATTTGGGAAGTATACGCTTTCAAACAAAAAAATAATTTTTCAAATCGGTTGGCAAGCGACGGAGTTATGCGCGAACAAACATAAAAAAAAAAAAAAAATACAAACATCCGAATTGAGAACCTCCTCCTTTTTTAGAAGTCGGTTAAAAATCAATGACCTTATTCATTTTTATTTGATGGTAACAAATATAATTGTGTCTTAACTTCAAACCCGGATAAATCCACTCTATCCTTTTAGGAGATATTTACAAAAATGTGATAACAGTCTTAATTTCATGAATTAAAAGGCAGTATTTGTTTTATTATGACTACAGTGTTGAAGAAAACGATCCTGCTTAGCAAATTCAGTATTTAAACCATGCATCTTTTCAAAAATTTAATATTTAGATTGGATTTACCTTCATTTGGTATAATGGAATGAGATTTATCCATCTTTGAAAAAACTCAGTGTGGATTTATAGAATTATATTAGGCCGCGTGTGGGCTTGCACTAGGTAACACAATTTTAATGGAATTAACCATGGGAACTGTCCAAATAATAAAAAGCAGAGGCTACTGTCGCAGAGTTTACGTTGAGTGACGGCCATGTTGAAAAAACTCAATTCACTGATTGGCTCTCATGGACTTAACTACATTTGAAAAAAACTGTCTCATGGATCTATCTGACTTAGATAAAAATTTATGGTTTTGATGGTTTATTTCTTAAGAACCATGCGGATTTATACACAATTGATAAAATTGTTTAAAAACTTCTTTTTTCACTTTCTTTTGATATCAAAATCTTCAAAATCTCAGAATTGGATTTATCCGAGTTTGAAGTTAAGCAACACAATTCTTAGAAATCAAATGAATAAAAAACCTGTAAAGGCTTTATGTAAACAATTAAATACCTGAGTTTAGTTATAAATAAACGGTAGTACAGGTGAAAAGAGCTTTAAACAATGACGTCAGAAACAAATGTCTACACAAATAACTTATCAGTAGCCATCTCATTGTGATAAACATAGATATTTGCAATTTGTGAGGCATTGAAGGTTGCTTACATATATTATTTAGCTTCAAATATAGTCAGAGTAGTGGTGGCCTAGTCAAAATGGCTGTAATTTACAAGTCCGAGAGATTGAAGAACATTGAACCAATACAGTCACTTCTTTGTAAATGCTTTCATGGTCACTGCTCTCAAATCCATGAAGGAAATCACTGTAAAGAAACTCACATGTCCTAGAACCAAAAATTCTAAGACAATTTACCATCCAACCAACTCAAACTGGGCTCAGATGGTGGGTTACAGGTCCCTCACAGAGTGTCACCTGTGTTCCGGTTTTAGGAATAAAATAGTTTGAATAAGCTCTGCTAAATAACATTGTCATATCAATGGGTCGAAGGACACACCAATAAAAACATTAATATTTTTATATGTCTACCTATTGTTGTGGTCGGACTCGCATATGAAGGGTTCCATACAATTTTTATAAAAAACAAGCAAATAAATCACTTTTTTGTATGGGAGCCCAATTAATTTTATTATGTTTTTAGTATTTGTTGTTATAGCAGCAACAGAAATACATAATCTGTAGAAATTTCAACTGGCTAACTATCACGGTTCATGAGATACAGCCTGGTGACAGAGGGATGGACAGCGAAGTCTCAGTAATAGGGTCTCATTTGACACTTTGGGTATGGAACCCTAAAAACATGATTTATAAAGATAAGAGAAATAGTATGATAAGAATAAATAATCATCTAATTATCATGCATGACACAACAGTAAAAATTTGAAATAAGTAACATTTTACCATATATTTAAATGCAAATTTAGTTTAATATAGTTAAATAGGATTTTTCATAGATCAATAACATTTGAAGACCTATGGGATTACCTAAAAATTTATGAAAATTGCTTATTCATTCAAATGCAATGAAATCAATTTGGTTGAAGAGTGTTTGAAAACTTGGAAAGTTGTTGCGTTGCTAGAATGATATTGTATAAAATCAATTTGTTTTCTGACATTAGAAAGTTTGTTTCTTTCAATCAGATCAATATAGATAGTATTTAATAGAAGTTTTGATTAAAAGTGCGAATGGGTGAACTTAAAAAATTTTTGTTGAATTTTATTTTTAGCACCCAACCAATATTTTATATGCTTGATTATGATTCATTATTAGCTTAGGAAATAAATGGTTTCCCCAATTATTTTATTTCCCCATTATTCTACAAACAGCTGATGCTTTAATCAAAGCATCAGCTGTTTGTAGAATAATGTTGTAAGTAAAAATTTAAATATTATTTGACAATCCTGATAGCAAGTTTTAAGGTTTAAAAGTTTTTATTCTTTGATAAGGTTTTATGCCAGCTCTTACCTTTTTTATCACTGGTATGTTTGGTAAATGAATGACTGACTTGATTAAATAATGAGACCTACGCCAATTAATTACATTAAAGGGTTGTGAGTTTGTTTGTTGTAAACATTTGTGGTCACAAAGTTGATATACTAATGATTTGAGCAAATAATATGATCAAGCATTAGTAACGAGCGGAATATAACTTAAATTTATAGTAAATAACAGCCGGGACAAGGTTAGGTAGTCTTTAACAAGAAACAGTAAAAACTAAGGTTATATGAAGTAAAACACAAAAAATACTTACACAATAATGAAACAGGGGCTAGCAACTACACTAGACACAAAAAATAACACTTTTTCCGTACGAAACGTACGGTGTGCACACGAATAACGGAATCAACTGTCGACTACTTGATACTACTATCATGTGTAGATAATGTTTATCATATCAAAGGCAACGTTACCACGAAGACTAACCAACTTGCATACACATGACGTCACAAAACAACCACCCAATTCACAAATACACAACACAGACATCCGATAAAGTTGCTAATCGCGGCCTAAATACGACGGCTACGCGTCGCGCTACGTCAGCCCAGGCGCGCTACACTACGGGCTACCGCTGATCCAGCGGGTGAAGGTCTAACTTGCACAGTCATACAGTCAGCATTCGCTACATAGAAAGTTAGTGACGGGCAAACATTGGTGCTTTATCAAAAACTTACCAAATAACAAGGATTGGACTTTTTTTCAAATGTTTATTCCTCAGTCAGACTTATATACGTAAATAAATATCACACATTATCACGTTACACAACACGGTATCACACGATTTACTATAGAATTTTGTTAATTTTTCGTCTAAACAAAAACTGTTTTTGACGAATTGACAATTATCGTTTTTATTCGTGACAAAATCAACATGTCCTCCAACAGGTCATCCGGTCATAATTTTAATTGATTAGTACGAAATAAACATAATTAGAGTAACAAAAAATACCTTTAAAAGTTTTCCGTTTTTATTTGTAGCACAAGATAGTCTTCAGTAGTAATATATTTATAGTTACTAACACATCATTGAAAGTTTCTCAATTAACAACTATAGAACGTAAACTATTTTTCTAATAGTATGTTTTTTTAGTTGATTTGTAACACACGAAACTTCCAACACTGGCGCTAGTAGTGAGCTTGCATCACGTCTCTATAAAGTCTGTGGCTTGAAAAGAGTAAAGTAAAAACATACTTAAAACACGCTGTGGTAACGCAATCAAAGCGTAATGAGTACATAGAGTGGGTCGTTTTCTACTAAGAGAAATAATTATATCATGTTAGTAGAATTAACTGAAATACAGTAGAACCCAAACATAGGCATAGTTTTTCTTTTATTGGAAAAAGAGTGCAATGACTTTTTTACAGTTATGGTAACACCGTTCGTCCGTACAGACGAGAGCGCAGATAAAAAATAGTACTCAAATCTAAAAGGGACGAAATGAAACGGTCGTTCTTGTAAAATATTATAGACTTTCAAACAATTTGAAAGATTTCTATTATTGGGAAAATGAACACCTCAAGTTTTTCTACCGACCCTTTACATGGGAAAGCAGCAGATACAGCAAAAACATTCGTAAGTAGAAATTTAAAAACATCTAGGTTATGTTTGTTCTTGAATTATAATTTAGACACGAAAACTATGTGCAGATGCCTATTTTTTAAGCTTCTTGTGGTTGCACTGTTCCTATGTCGCATTGTTTACATGGTTTTTAGAATGGTTAAAGTTTTCTCCAGTATTTAACCATTTTAAATTCGGTGCCGCCTAAAGTTAAGGTCTTGTTCCTAAATGGGGATGTATCGATAAATCAATTCGTTACTGGCTGCTAATAAACATTTTGTATGCTATACATAATGCAAGTCTAACTAAATCTGCATAGCACTGTTGGTTACATTTAACTTATTACTTACAGATTCTACCAGACAAATGCTTCCAAAAACATGTCGGATGTTCATGGGGACGAGGGAACAAGTTTACGATATACCCTCGAAGCCAAACTGTGAACAAAAACCCAACAAACACAGAGGATAACAAACTCCTTCAAATCCGCCAAGATATTCTCCTCTTCAACCCTGTCTTGAGGAAACTCGTTAATGAATCCAATGGAACATACTTATCCTTACAAAAAGCTGCTGAAGCTGCGAAAATATCAGACAACCAAGTTGAATTTCTCAAACTATCTCGCCAGTTTCGCTCAATCCTCCGAGTTTGTATTGAAAACCTTCAAGAATCTGCCTCAAAAGAACAAAATGGTGTTGAAAAGAACAACTTACTATCCTACATAACAATATTCTACTCTATAGAATGTATTTGGCATTTATGTGAGATTCTGTACATAGATAATGTTCCTGGAGATATTGTTTTACCATATTTGTTGGAATGGGTGCGGTTCCACTTTCCTAGTCATGAGCAGACTGCTGCCCAGCTGTTGGAGGCCTGCGAGAGGGATTCCGAAGTACATCAAGAGTATTGGGACACTGTAGTGGGCATGATAGTACAGGGCAGAGTTGATGTGGCTAGAGCCCTGTTGAAACTACACTCTGCTACAGAGAGTAATGAGTTTAAGCTGGTGGATAACTCTCTGAGGAGTATGCCAGTATATAGTGTAAGTTTGAGTTCTTTATTTGTATTTTATTAGTCACATAAATGGCTATAATTTGTCTTAGTTTTGTCCTAGCTTTAAGAGATAACTTAGCTTCCATTTTCTAGTGTGTCATGAAACAAAATGCTCAGGCATATATAAGAACAATAAGAAATGTAAGGATTTAAATGATTTTTTATTATGTTTGTTATTGCAGGTGTATGGGGGCATATCAACAGGGGAGTTTACAATATCCTGGAAACACTGGCAGGCAGAGTGCAGGTCTAAACTCAGCAGCAGGGTGTTGGCTTCACAACCTAAATTGGAGCTTATCATGAGGGTAACAATCGAAAATCATTTTATTACTGCCATTTGTATAAATCAGTTTGGTGTGGTTCCATGAGTCACCATGAACCTGAAATTAAGCCAGATTTTTCAAATAAACATGCATGAACAAAGTCAAAATCAAACATCATTTTATTCTAAATTAAGATTCCTCAAAGAGGCCCGCCCTTTTCGGCTTCCTAATGTTTTCGGAAGCACAAGCTTTGTTCTGTTGCAACAGCATCGAAATATCGGGAGCTTGCAATAAACAATAATCACGGAAGATACCGTAAGTGCCAGTGTAGGTTTATTTACAAACCGTGAAAGCTTAAAACAGTGTTTGAACTAACTTTCTATATATCACTGTTGTTTCTCATATTTTACAACACTAACATTATTATCAAACTATAAACATCCCAATCCCCAGATAATAATCGGCGACTACACGGCGTTCGAGTCGATCCGCAGCAAGTATTCCTCATGGTTCGACATCCTGGGGGGCTGGGTGATGTTCACGGCCCCCTGGGCGCGGCGGCACGAGCTGGGGGCGGCGGCGGGGGCGTGCGCCGGCATGTGGGGGGCCGCGGGCGCCGGCCAGCCGCGCTCGTATCTCGATGATATGGTGCGCGCTCTGTTGGAGGGGGACTTGCATCAGGTATGTATGTGCTGTTTATTATTACTAACGTATGTGGCTGAGGCATCATTTTTTCTAGGCAAGCCACCGAGGTCGCGTCGATGTTTCTCATCAGGCGAATTGCGGCCAAACGCAAGCCTTTTCATATTAAAAAAAAAACCAGCCTAGTGCGAGTCGGACTCGCGCACGAAAGGTTCCGTACCATTATTTATAAAAACAAGCAAAAAAATCACTTTTTTGTATGGGAGCCCCCTTAAATATTTATTTTATTCTGTTTTTAGTATTTGTTGTTAAACCAGCAACAGTAATACATAATCTGTAGAAATTTTAACTGGCTAACTATCATGGTTCATGAGATACAGCCTGGTGACAGACGGACGGATGGACAGCGAAGTCTCAGTAATACGGTCCCATTTGACCCTATGGGTATGGAACCCTAAAAAAGGACTAAGATACTGGCTCGAGAAAATAATCTCTCTCATTTGTGGTATTGCCTATCGTGCCTGTATCTCATCATAACTAGCCTTAACAAAAAAAAAGTGTTAACAATTCCACAGTAAATAAATTGTTTGATTACAGGTGATCCACGAAATACAACAGATATCAGACAACGGCTGGTTCGCGACGCATCTCACAGATATACTCTTCCATTGTGGAAAACTTAACATTATGGATAAGCACCAAACAAAGTGAGTCATTACTTTCTCCATAAAAAAATTGGTTGTCTGTAAAGTTGGTTTACGGACGATAGTTTAACGTGACAACGTCATAACAAAATATTGATGCGGCGCAAGCGTACAATGAGCGTAACGGGACAATGTGTCATCCTTTTTCGTGCATGCAGCCGGCGTTTATCGATTTATTAGACGTTGTCACGTCAAAAGCTTTTAGTTCATGTTGGTTTCACTGCACGCCTTAGAATTAGCATTTGAACTAGTATGAACTCCCTGAAATAAGCATAAAAAGCAAAAGCAAATGAGTGACATCATCTGAGCTAGAAAACTCTACATGAAACTAGTCATATAACGTTCTTGCCAAAATCAAGCGACACTTGCGGCGATTGTGATTAACTTGTATGGAGGTATTCGAACTGGCGCGAATAGTCGCGTGGCTTGCTAATCATTAAAACAAATGTCGCGCGCAGGATTCGCCTCGGTCTCGATTTATACACTTCATGACAGGATCTTTCTTTTCCAGCGTAACATCCCGCCTCCGAGACAGTCTAATCCTAGAATATGGTTGTCTCCTCATGGAACACAAGTCGCTCTGGTCAGTAGGGCTCTCCTACCTGGCGTCTTGTCCACCGGAGGGGTTGCGAAGAGCCGAGCTCATTCTTGAGAGGATGCCGGTTGAGACTGACGCCAAAGCTATGAGGATCATTGCTGAAGCTAAGAAGCATGGCCTGATGGATGTTGGTAAGTGGCTTGAAAATCTGTTGAAGAATATTTATGAAGAAGTACTTACAGGGATACATCTGCCTGACACGGGCACAGGGGTGCAGTTCTTTTACTTTCGCCCTTCATTGTACAACCTGTTAACTTTTTAAACATGCAAAACGCCAGCTCTAAACTCATCTTCTCATCTATTAAATGCCCTGATTGCGCAGGAACCGGATCTCGATGTGTTTACGAGCAGCCATAAAGCTGTACTTAATTATTGCGTAAGTTTTTTTAGTTAATTTTAGGTTGTTGGCTTGCTGCACGCTTTGGTGCAAACTGTAAGTGCAGCAAGTATTTGTATAAATAAATAAATAAATAAATCTTGCATTGAGGTTGTAGTTTTGGGGCACATCAAAGTTTTGATTGGTTTCTGAAGTACAGGAAGCATATACTTATTGTCCTCTCTTTGTTTCTCAAAACCTGCTCAAATGGAGATTTATAGAAAACTGCTGAAGAAATGTGGTGTTTGTTTTAAAAATCTCTCCAGTGTCTCCTATTGTCTTCACATTACAAATGATGGATGCCACAGAGTAAGCTACTATCGTTGTCGCCATCGACACGCTAGTCAAAGATTTCTCAAATACTTCCTAATACCGTACGTGGTTGCAGCTCAGTCCGTGTGCCGCTGCATGTGCGCGCGCCAGACGCGGCTGGCGCGCGCGGGCGGCGCGCTGTGCTGGGCGGTGCGCGCGCGCTGCGGGCCGGCGGCCGCGCGCGCCGCGCACTCGGCGCTGGCGCACTACACGGCGCACGCGACGTTGCCGGCGATGGACTTGTTGCTGACTGCTGGCTCCGCTATGCTGCTGTCTGATACGCTGCTGTTTTTAGGTAATATTTGCTTGGTACAAGTGGCGGTACTTTCATAAAAGCCTACAAGCTTGGTTTACCCTTATAACCTAAGTCTCTTCATGATTTTAGGGTGTCTGAATAGTCTGCTTGGCTTATTATGGGCTTGATGTATTATTGGCCCCTAGGTACGTCACTACTTTGTACATACATATCGCTAAAAACCAGGGTTGTGCCACTGTCTCGCATGTTAATACAGCATTATTCTGAGCGATGACCGTTTTGCGTGGGTGTGACGCATATTTTCCTTCTACTTATTCTTCTTGTGTCCAGCAGTGGGCATGACAATTTGTGTAATGAATCATGTTACAATGTGACAATTTAATAAAACAGTATGACGAAGTTTCGTCCGCTTAGATATTCGTATTTTAACAGACTGGTTTTTTTTTCAGGAAAATACTGTGAGTTCCACAGATTCTACAAAACTAGAGAATTTAAGAACGCTGCTCAGCTACTAGTCTCGTTGATAACATCGAAAATTGCTCCTGAATAGTAAGTATATCTTTATTATTGTACTAGCTGTTAACCGCAACCTTCGTTCGCGTGAAATTATTATAAAAAAACTTCCCTTTTTTAATCAGTGCTTGTTACCAATTTTAAGGGTTTTTTTTTGCACGAACCCTAATCCATTTTTAAAATAAAAGTAGCCTAAACTACTCCTTGTTACATCAGCTATCTCCCAGTGAATGCCCCGTCAAAATCGGTCCAGCCGTTTCGGAGATTAGCCAGAACAAACAAACAGACAGAAATGTCTGTTCTAAGTACCGTATATACTTTCATATGCTTTCAGTAAAAGCTGGTATTTTGATAAACAGACACTTAAATTTTATTTATTTGTAAAGGTTAAGAGAAAACTGTTCTAGAATATGTGTTAAATAAGCAAGTCGCCTGTGCAAAACAATCCTTAATGCATTATCAACTATTAACTCTTTTCTAGCTTCTGGGAAACACTTCTTCTGGACACATTACCCCTCCTCGAATCAGACGAACCTGTCTTCACCTCAAACGACACTTATGAAATTATGCTGTGCCTCGAACTGCGTTCCACCACCTTAGACGGAGAGAAGAGCGACCTCCTCCGCCTAGCATTAGCCCGCAACCTTGCGAGAACTGCCCTGGCAGAGGGAGATGGCACGACTGAAGCACAATGATTGTTCATGAGGTATATCGGTCTTGGAACTCTGTGCATTGGTACCAGAATAGTCAAATTGTGTGGCATGCAATCAACATGCACTTATGTGAGGAAAGTGAGGTTTTTCAGTAGTTAGATGAATTGGTTGGCTTACAAGAGATGGAGTATGAATGTCCAACTTCTGAGATAAGGTTTCAAAATTTAAAAAAAAAAAACATTTATTTCAAGTAGGCCAGTAAAGTAACAGCCAGTTACAGCCACTTTTGAACTGTCGAAACAGTCCAGAGTTAATAAATTGTACACATTCGGGATATTTATGATCCCTCCCTGTGATCATATCCTTGAGGGCCCCAGTATTTTTACAGGCATTCATCAAATATTATAAAAAACTCCTCAGTTGGAAATCCATTTTGATTGATTAGAGATTGAAGTGAAGAAAATGGTAAGGACATTTTTCAATTAATTTCTAATGGTGATATCTGTTATTTTTATGAAATAAAAATGTTAGCTACTAAGTGAAATTAACTTAAAAACGTGTTCAAGATCCTGTTTACCCAGAAGAAAAAACCTATGACTTGTAATGATAAGACTTTTTTAAAGTTTCTTAAATATTTCCATGTTTTTATACGTAATTATAAATTGTATGAGTGCAAATTGTATAGTCACAGGTTTTACTTGGGATAGACAGGATATGAATGAATAGTCATACACAAAATATTGACGGAATACTGAAAATAGCTGAAATGTTTGGAAAGCTTTATATTATTATACCGTTTACTACTACAACTTAAAAATGATTATGTGTAACCAAAGTTCACATGAGAATGAAGGAAACTATTTTTAACATAATAAACAACTGAACTCGACTGATAATATTCCCTATGTCACGCCAATGGTTCCTCTGTAATATCAGTCTAACAATAACATTATAAGTATTATATTGTAATTAGAATCAGAATAAGAAAATAACTCAGTGCCATATCCCATATATGTGTGCCTTGCCAAAATTGTAACCTCATATTCTATAAGATCAAAAGAGTTCGAAGGATTAAATTGGCAAGAATCTGTAGACACTGAGTAATTTGTAAAAATAAAACTTGTTTTATTCTTCAGCCGTTATTGATTTGTATATACAACCTGTTTTTTTTTATATCCCATAACTCTAGGGTTATATTCTGTAGGTAAAAATAATACTAAAACTCCTAGAAAAGGTGGTCCAAAAATGCATAGTTTCGATATCATGAATCATAATTAAATTAGGTCAAAAATTGGCACCAGTAAAACGAATCTTTACTTTTGCGAGGTTGCCAATCTTCGCAGTAATGTAGTAAAGTTGTAGTAGTTTCATTGATAAATATGAGTAATTCTTTTTATTCAAGCCAATAATTCATATTTAAAGCTAAGAAAACGCAAAAACCAAAAAAAAAGTATGATTGAAACATAATTCATATCTCAGTTGATTCTTTGATATGGTCTCAATCATATCCTAGAGTTATGGGATATCAAAAAAACAGGTTGTATATAAAAAGAACTTTGCAAGTGTGGACCACTTGAAAAGTAACAGTTTGTAAGTAATGTATGTGTTTTATCATATTTTTTTGTAATAATAATAAAATTGTAAACTAATAATAAAAACAATATTTTTCCATTCATGATCTTTATTTCTTATATCCTACATTTTGGTAATATTAACACTGAGTATTCATAATACTTTTATTCTATCTAAAAACAAACAAACAATGAGATTCTTACAAGTATTGTCAACATTACAAAACCACTATCTAGTTCTAGTGAATATAGATCTCCTAGATATGTATTATTTATGTTCCAACAATCATAATCCTAAATTCCTAGTTTCAAAATGTGATGCTAAACTACACAGTCATATAATTTCAAACAATATCTTCAATCAAGTTTATCAACATTATCTCTCCCTTCCCAACTATATTGCTTCCATTCTGACCGGATACAGCTGAATTCCAGTATTTTAAAACTGTCTAACTGACCTCCTGCCCATCAGCTTGGTAAGACTGGTAGATGACTCTAACTAACTTGTACTTGATATGATAAATTCCTAGGTATATTAACTGTTATAATAATATTAATTGTGTATTGAATATCTTGATAACATCTGAATAAGAATGTTTTGTCTAGTTTCTAAGCTATAAAATAAGCAAATTCTTACTAATGATAAATACTTGGAAACAAACACTACAGCCTCTGTTAAATGCAACATTGTCATGATTCTGGAAATGGATGTTTGGATAACAGTATTTTAGGACACATTAATACTTAATAAGCTATTTTGTCTATGAAATAGTATAAATTGTGCTACCTAGATCTATGATCCTAATTAAGTCGAGAGTTTACATTGTGCTATCACATATGGTTGGGATCTACACGTCATGTTACTTGGCTCATACTTTGTCTAAATTTTATTTCTACCGCTATACAATACTCCACCTCCTATATTGCCCACTGAGACCCAAAACATGTCTGGGTGACCTCTGCATTGCCAACAACGAAGCAGTAGATGTGCCGCAGTTTTGGACTAATTAAATATGATGTTGTGCCAGTGACATCAAAAAGAAAAGTGCAAGATAAAGACAGGAATCTATTGTAGTCAGAGACTGTCAAAGTATGTGCTTAGCAGCGATTAAGGATCCCAAGCTAAGATAGGTTTTTCATTCAAATGAATTTAAGTTTAACTTCAACATTATAAGGAACATAATAAACGTAATTGAATTGTACACTTATGTCTACAATAACTCATCACATTTTGATCACAAAAATAAAACTAATTTAAACAAAATAATAATTAAAACAGACATATTAAATACATAGAAGTATAAAACTTTTAACAAAACAAACAAATTACTACAAAAATGATTCTTATGTTGACTTTCTATTTACATAAAAAGCTTCCATAGAGTCCAGTTCCTCGAGTTTATAATTCAAGATCTTGTCAAAACCCTCATAGTGGAAGGTCCCAAAGAACTTTTTTCCTTGCAGCATGTAAGGAAACCACAGTTTATCATCAAGCCACATATCTTCGAATGGTACGCTGTCGTTCTTGAACCATTTTGGTTTCATTTCTTCAGTTTCTTTTGGCATACCTTTGAAGACATTTGTGGAAAAAACTCGAACGTCCATCAGAGTCCGCTGCCCTTCAAAAGTGAACTCTAGGTGTGCGATATTCTTCAAGTCACCAGGTTTAACGCACAGACAACATTCTTCTTTTAATTCCCGAGCTGCAGCATCTACTATCGTTTCGTTGGGTTCCACTTTCCCGCCGAAACCATTCCATTTGTTTACACCGAATCCGCGCTTTTTGAGACCCAATAATACTTGATCATCTTTATGTACGAAAACAAGAGTGAATAACTTTTTTACCAGCATGGCTGGAAGGGGAAATTGTATTGGTTTTATCACAGAAATCTCTTTTATTTCAATGAATTTTTAATTGAATTTCAACAACAAAACGACAACCGGCTAACTGGACTGATTGAGGGTGACATAATGTCAATCAATTCATTACTGTCACTGTCAGCTGGCTGTCAACGCGTTTAGTTTTTCGGCATACCTTTAATAATAATGCATAAACGTCATCCGGCTATTTTGCAAAACTCACTGAGCAAAGCTTCTGAATACTTACGAGTATAGTTTCTATTAAATGGGTCATTGGATCCATTTTAATTAAAATTAATCAAGTGGTTTCATCTTAAAGGATCTCACAAAGGATTTGCGCCGTAAACTAAGTAAGTTTGGAAACCAAAGTTATTAGAGTTGAATAGAGTTAGGGATAGCATACCCATCTTAATGCGCTGTTTTACCGCGAACTTAGTTTTATGTTTATAATTTAATTTATTCGACCGTAATAATACGGTTAGATAGTTTTGCTTGTGGCTAATTCGTAGTTTTCCTTGTGGCATGTTTCATCGTAGGTATATAAAAGGTAACCTACTACAAGATAGGTAGTGACCACAGGAGCTAGGGTTTTGTTGGCAACTGGCGTAATAAAAGGGAGAAGCCCCTGCCCCAGTGGCGGATTTATACATTTTCAAGGTACAGGCTGTAAAGTTTTTTTTGCCGCCCTTGCCTCTACAATTTTCATGTCCTAGAGTATTTTTACAATGCAACAGTTTCGTTGAAATTGCACGTAAAATAATTTTTGAGCTAATCAAAGCTCAATCATTTTTTCCCCGCATTCGGGGCAAAAATATTTTTTGACTTAAGACTATCTCGCTATCACTGTTCAAGGTTTTTTTAGTGTTCCAATAGAATTTTCTAAAGTAAATGCATGTTCAACACATGCACTTGCTGTGCTTGGTCGACACACACATACAAGATTGAAATCGGTAAAATTATTCACTGAATAATCTTAATCTTAACTAATATTATAAAGAGGAAAGATTTGATTGTTTGTTTGTTTGCATTGAATAGGCTCCGAAACTACTGAACCGATTTGAAAAATTCTTTCACTGTTGGGAAGCTACACTATCCGCGGGTGACATAGGCTATATTATATTTTCAAAAAAATTAGGGAATCTTACTAAAACTGCAATTATGTAACCCAAGGTGTATAAAAATTACCTAAAATAATCTTTACATCGCGTGCGCTGCGAAAACTATTGATGATAGAATAAAATAATGTATTACGACTTTGCAGAACACATCATTATTTACAAAAAGTGTCGCGACAGCATATGTCTAACTATTATATTTATGCCACAATAAGTGTTCTTATATTTAAAAAAACTATTTTTTAATGCCGCCGTTGGAAAAGACCCTGTATTTGTATCTTGGTATTAATCCTTATCAAAATAAATTACTTCATATACAAGACTGCTTCAATACCTTTATATAACTTTTTGAATTATTCAATTCGGACATCCCATTCGAAAGATATCAGGAGTTTAAAAATATAAGTATTAGAAAAAAGTTGCGAGGTCGCCGCTCACCCTGCTTAGCTGGCTAGGCATCACCTTATACGATGTACGCGTCACTGGGGTACGGGCCGTACGGGAGGGGAATATTCAAACTTATTTTAGTTCATCATCATTCATCATTTCAGCCAAAAGACGTCCACTGCAGGACATAGACCTCCCCCAAGTGTCGCCATTGACATAAGGGGGGTTTTGACATAATCGCCACGCTTGGTAGGCGGGTTGGCGATCGCAGTACAGTTGTTACAAAAGCCCACAGAACGCTGCTGCCCATTCTCTGGCAAGTCCCTTAGTCGCCTCTTACGACCCACGGGAAGATATGGGATGGTGTTATTCTGTACGTCCGACACCATACAGAACCCGACACCATACAGAATTTCACACCACAGAGATTTTTTTAGTTACCTGACGCAAATAGAAGGGTTTTTTAGGGTTCCGTAGCCGAATGGCAAAAAACGGAACCCTTATAGATTCGTCATGTCTGTCTGTCAGTCTGTCCGTCCGTCCGTATGTCACAGCCGCTTTTTTCCGAAACTATAAGACCTATACTGTTGAAACTTGGTAAGCAGATGTATTCTGTGAACCGGATTAAGATTTTCACACAAGAATAGAAAAAAAAACATAAATTTTGGGGTTCCCCATACATAGAACTGAAAATCAAAAAAATTTTTTTTTATCATACCCGTACGTGTGGGGTATCTAAGAATAGGTCTTCAAAAATGATATTGAGGTTTCTAATTTTTTCTAAACTGAATAGTTTGCGCTAGAGCCACTTCCAAAGTGGGAAAATGTGTGTGTCCCCCGCCTCTAATTTCTAAAGAGGAGGAAAATTCTGAAAATATTTAGGATTGTAGAACGTAAAAAAAACTATCAACGAAAATTGGTTTCAATAAGATATGATGTTTAGTTTTTGAGATATGGGACTTTTTCATCAAACTACAGCAGTAACTTTGTTTTACATTAACATACTATGAAAAACCAATTTAGTTTTGCGGTTGAGTGGAAGTTTACTAACTAATACTACTAACTAATGAATGAAAAAATATCAAAAAAATATCAAATATCAAAATATTGTTTGGGGCTATGGAACCCTGTGTGCGAGTAAGACTCGCATCTGGCAGGTTTTTTTTTATGTTTGTGTATTGTTAAATACCCGTGCGAAGCCGGGGCGGGCTGCTAGTTTTAAATAAGTATGATGACATGATGAAAGTAAGGAACTATCATATCGCCAATATCAGATGTCCCATTGTTAGAATAATTTATTTAGAGCACATCAAGCCCAATAGGATTTATCATAGGTTAAAAAGGCATTAAAACAATGATAACCCTGAATAGCGAATTTTCAAAAATCCCAGTGACTTTGTCTTGTGTAAAATAAAATATCATGCTTCTAGATGCAGCGATTGAGACTGTGCGTTGACTGTCACGTTTCAACTTATATGATAGTCATTATAATTCGAAAAACCCATCCCAACATTATTTACACAATCATAAGGTGCTTACATAAAGAAGGTTTCCGGTACGGGCGGGTCGGTACAGATCGGTGCAGGTATATATATTATTATATATTTCTATGTTATCTAATGCGCTCACTTATAAAGAAACAGGTTAAATTATGTAAATATATGCAAGATAACCCAGCACCGAAAACCGAGCCTCATAGATTTGTCGGTACCGGAAACCTGTTTTTTATGTAAGCACCCTTAGGTTAGCCCCACTCGAGCAACAATTTCATAATAAAAGAAAGCTATAAAACTTACCAACGAAACGTATAGGAATCTTATAAGTTATAAATAATAGGATGGAGGGTAGATCGGATTCAGCGGCGCAACGTGATGCTTTAATCATTTGTACCGTACCCGTACTCAGCGGTGCGCCGTTAGTGCTGGGCTCACGGGGGCGTAAGGCATCGTTCACACCAAACGTATTGTCCGCCACCGACAGTGAGTATGCTCACTGTATACATAGAGGTATTAGAGCTATACGTATAGTCGGTTCGGTGTGAAAAATAAATTAAATTATTAAGGAAAAGCGATAAACTGTGTAACGCGCGCTCACAGTCAGCGTACGACAATACGTTTGGTTTGAACAATGCGATCGATCCCAGTTCCATATTAGGTTTGTTTTCATGCCATTTAATAATATTTAAAAAATCACAAACTTAGTATTTAAATTGCCCTAGTTGTTGTCGAGTTTTTTTATGTTATAGTCTGAAGTCGCGTATATCGGTACGATTTAATATTTTGATGTTAGTGCTTCATTTGTGTCATATATGGCGTTGTAGTACATTTTGTAGTGCCGCTACAATAGCAACAAACAACTTTTTGTTTCGGTTTTTAATAAAGTTCGTCGGTAAAGTATTAGGTTGCCACAAAATGGCTAGCAATAATGAATAAGTAACTTTATACCGTTATCTCTGAAGTCAATGAGGCATCGCAATCTCTTCAAATTAACCGTTTACAAGTTAAAAACAAAGATATTTGCAATTACGGTTCAGAGCAAGATTAAGGTCAAACAAAATATTATTGTTTACGTTTTTATATTTACAGTTGAATAGAGTAAATGTAAATATAATGACTATCATGAAACGTTAAATTCCTATACTTAAACAACGTAGGTACACCCTGGTTCCTATCGAAAAGTAAAACAATAAATTCTAACGAAAACTCTTTAGAAAGCAATAAACGAAACTCAACTAAACATACTACCCTTGTAAGTTGTAACTGATTGTGATAAAATAGAGTGGGTACGTAACGTAACTTAAAGTATAAGAACTATTACACTGAACTGTTTCGGTGGTCTAGTGATCACAGGCACAGGCGCTACTGCTGAGCAAAACGTCCTTCGGGGTTCAATTTCCCTGGTCGGGCAAAGTGTTATTCAATTCAATTTATTCATCAACAATTCGCATTGTGTTTGAAATCATAAATCTATAAACAAATAAAAATAAACACGTTCATTAAAATAATAAAACTACTTAACACAGTCATGGTAAGTACCTACATTGTACAAGGTGTTGTTTTGGATCCTCGTCAAAATTCAGGAGGTTGCCACCAAAGACATAAATAATCAATTTTAAATTACGGTATGTTAATTATTAATAAACGCTGTATTTTTGTTGTTGTTTATATTTGTCAGTAATAACCCCCACGTTGTTCAGGCAATAAGAAATTATCGAATAAACGTTTGAAATTGTTTGTATGTGTCAAAGCGAGGTTATAAGACAAGGATCGGTGGGTCAAACGTGCGTCGTGTTTAAAACACGGGTGGTTCACACTTACCGAATTCCGTAAATAAGAAAAAAGAAAAATATTACCTGGCCATTTTATTATTGATTCGGGTCGAAAATCATTAGCATAGTTACCTCCTCGAACTTGACGAGGTTGGAAAACAACACCTTGTAATATAGAAAGTAACACAAATTTAATAAAAAATTAAATTCGATTTCATTACAAATTAAGAAATCAATACAATTAAAAATTCTAAATGTGTCACTGCTTGATATTGAGGACTATGCACAATATAAATTTGGGCTATTATTTTGTTTTTAAAATCTTTCCAAAATAAAAATTAAATTCACCAACAATACTAAAACATAAGAGGCTGAGCACAGTAACAATATTTAAATGTATAAAGTGTGGCCGACAGCTCTCCAATTGCGATATCCGGACCATGGTTCGTATGGCTCTCTTTTGGAGCGCAAAGGCTCTCTGGCAGTTATATTTAAAACTAGCTGTCCGGCGCAACTTCGTTTGCGTCACATTTTCCCCGTTTTCGCAACATTTTTCATTGCTGCTCCACTCCTATTGGTCGTAGCGTGATGATATATAGCCTATAGCCTTCCTTGATAAATGGGCTATCTAACACTGAAAGAATTTTTCAAATCGGACCAGTAGTTTCGGAGCCTATTTAGTTTAGAGTATTCCCCCAAAACTGAACACTGTAATCGCCACCTTGATTCTATTGGAGCATAATGCACCACTGAAAGGTGTTTTATGTCTATTACGTCCCTAAGACTGCGTTACACGCGTGCGTGCATGCGTGGGATATAACACGCTGAGGAAATATACGAATGACTGGCTTGCAATTCCCTTTCCCAATTTATATATTTGTCAATGTATATCCCAAGAAACTTTACTTCATTAACTATGCCAATTTTAACTTCATATTGGGTTTCATTCACATTAGGAATTTCTCAGTAGCAGCTACGGAGTCTGGATTTGTGTCAATGTTTTCATCATCTGTTATGTAAATGTTTTCATCATTTCCATCATCATCATTATCATCAGCCTATAATGTTCACACTGCTGGGACACAGGCCTCCTCTCTATGAGAGCCAGTGGGCTGTAATCCACCACGCCGGCCCAGTGCGTGTTGGTAGATGTCACATGTCTTCGAATTTTCAGTTTTAGCACATGGCGGTTTCCTCACGATGTTTTCCTTCATCGTTTTTGAGGGCAGCGGTGATGAAATAAATTACACAAAGTAATGCGCCTGCCTGGGTTCGAAGCCACGGCTTACTGCTCGTAAGTCGGGGCGGCCACTACTGGGCCATCGCTGCTCTATTGTTGTCAAATGTATTACACTGAAGTTATTGTATTGTAGAAACGAGAGCAGAAGTTATAATGGCAGAAGGCAGAAGCTATCTAGCTGATTAACATTTCTTTTGCCATGTTTTAAAGGAAAATGTCGCGATCACCATCGTGCATGGTCCGTAACCCTAGCACATGCGATTAGTAAAGCCATCAAGCAGGAACGCCCCCATCTGCCGAGTTGCTGACGTCGCAAGATAGCAATACTGCGGGCAAATTATTCGATATCGTAATTACCTTTACGCCCTATTAGTTTTAATGGAGACAGCAAATCTCTAAATACCTACCAATATCAGGAAGAGGTATTAGTGTTCTTATTTTTAGGTACTCGATTCTTCCCATAGTAAAATTTGTTCAAAACGATGTGTCACTTCATATTTAAGCGGCTTACGGTAAATAAATAAAAATATAAGTCATTAAAAAAGACGAGGCAGAACATTGCATTTCTACTACATTACATAATCATAGCTATAGTCACTAGACGTTTGTAATAATTGTTTCAGGACTCAATCTAAGCTACTCACAAATGGCGCCCAACACGGGTCCAGTAATTTGAGTCCTACATCAGAGCCAAATCGTTCAATCCCGCAGTTAGTGATCAAAGAGGTAGCAATCAGTGCCAAGCTATCAGAAACGAACTGTTTCGTCCTGGGGCTAATTGCTTAATATCCAGCCAATCGTATGATAGAAGATTAGACCAATCCGTTGGTATCTAGATCCACTGACTGTCAGTCTTCACTTTCGTGCAATTTATGTGTTGGCTCTTCTTGTGAATTCCATTTCCCAGTGAGTTCAAGTTAAAACCAGATGACAAGACTAGAAAAAGAATGAAGAGAAATGTAATTTTGAAGTTGCGAATCTTTCTGATTCTTTCTGAGCTATACAAACAAACATCAGACAATTTATTGTTTTCCATTTTTAGATGCAATTAAATTCTTATACGGGTTGTAAATCACCTCATCACGAAGCCATCAACCAAGCATTCTGTACATGAAACTAAGTAACTTTACGCAAAAATTATTGCTGGGAAACGACTTTTGGGGGAGGGGGGGGGGTAAAATCATGTTTCGTGGTAGAACTCAATGTAACGCAATCAAAACATTGTGCTGATGGACGGATTGAATACTACGGGGGTCGTGGAGGTGTTTAAAGTAAAAATCTTACATGAAAAACTTGTATTTAAAAAAATACTTGTCAAAAAGTTGGAACTTTGACCCCTTATATCTCCGTAACTAGAAGGTTCTCAGGTATAGTGTAGAACAAACAAATGATCGCAATGACAAGGAGAACCAGTGCCTTTCGGCTTCGTTAAGAGGTGTTTTACGCCCTATATGTTTATCTCACGTTACTCTATTGACCATGACGTTACCATAATGACACATTGCTAAAATGACTATTATTTTGTAAGTTCAATTTACGTTTTTGACAACTATGAAACAATAGATTAGGAATTCACTTCAAAAATGTCTCGACGAGAGACTAAAGCAGCGCTGAAGAGTTAGGTACCTGTAATAACTTATTTTCCACGAATTTATTACTTGGTTATTAATGGGGTATATTTACGAATTCAAGAGTTGGTTGGAAAATGTGCCTTTCGTGCTGTCGAAAATATTTTAAATTCCGCGAAATCATACTGTGAAAAATAATGACAACGGACATTTAAAATGAATACATTGACGATAATGGGAACCGCAACATCGAGCACGATTTGATTGTTACCGATGAGTTTGTAATGAATTTTATAATGTGATATTAATTAGTTTTGCCGCTGAATTATTTGTATGAATAGGTTTACTGTATATGTATTTATTAAGTCCACGTGCAACGGGTACTACCTACACGTTATTTGTGATTTCACTAACACCAGACGTCGCCTAAAATGATCTACATATGTACATATAAATAAAATAGCAGTGTCTGTTTGTAATTTCAAAATGACAGCTTTTTGCTGAATGCATTTATGAAAGTATACGGTACATAAAACAAAAACAAACCTTTTTTTGAAGATTTGTCTTTCTTTTCCGGCTAATTGCATAGACTTTTACTGGCAAATAGTTGATGTTATAAGGAGTAACTTAGGCTACTTTTATTTTAGAAAAATTAAATCATGAAATTGGTAACAAAACCCGATTCAAATTGTAAAGTAATATTTTCATAATAATTAACAAGGGTAACAACTAGTGCCTAAATATAATCATTTAGTTTGGTACTTACCTAATCTATTTTAGATCATTGGACCATAATTCTGTCTATCCGTGATAAATAACTTATAATGATTGTCTCAATTTTCTAAGAGTAAAATATCTTTACATAACTTTTTTATTAAAGTAAGTAATTGTATATCTTGTATTTGCGACAGCAATTAGTGTTGATATAACCGACGTGTCCTAAGATAACAGTATTTTTATTTAGATATCAGGCTTATCGAGACGTTATGTTTATTGATCAGTCGTCACTTGTAATTTTTTAAAGAAAGTAATTTTATTTACTTGAGACTTATGATAGAAGACAAATAGCATTGCAGTTTTGGAGTTAAATACAAATTATGTATGGTGAACAGCTACAGTTGTGGTGATCCGATGTAGTGTTTCAACTTGTGCGTATGATTCAGCAACCGTTCTCCTAAGACCGATTTGCCATTGCACTGTTCGTCGACAGGATGATTCATTTATTTCCGTTTCCCCAGCAGGGTCTTTCACCTATGGACATTGCGTCACTCTCACCTACGGACATTGCGTCACTTTTACCTACGGACATTGCGTCACTTTCACCTATGGACATTGCGTCACTTTCGACATCAGCCCTTTCCAGCTTCAAAATGTTTCACCGACACGACGATAAACCTATAAATCTTTTAACTACAGACCTTTCCATCTACGACGGAGAATTCGCCGTCAATCTTAAGACAATTTTCTTTCACCACAAATAAAAAAAAAACAAAATTTTTAAATCTTTGTTCAAATAGTTTTTTTTTTTATTCTAAACAATTTTTCCTATTAAGCCTACCTAATATCTATAATGATCCCGCTGCTGAAACAGAACTCTGTGAGCGGAAATAGCAATGAAATGCCCACGTGGAGAATTCCTGCCCACTCCTTACAGAGCGGAGGTCGGCGTCCCTGCAGCAGAGGGAATATTATAAGCTGACTATGGTATTGGAGAAAGAATATCAAGATTTCTGATTTAACCAATGAGCTACTTATTCGTTACAGATTTGAAAATCCACCTTTCACCACTTCTAGGCTTAAAACTCTATAGAAGTCGTTATGGTCGGGCATTTTGGAGTCTTTTTATTGCCGACCAAAAACTTTAGATTCTCTTTTTTTTTCTAGCCTGGTCTGTCCCAGTCCTGGGCAAAGACCTCCCTCCACTCTTCTTAATTAAATAATTCTCTGCTTAATTAATAATTGAATCTAACAATCGTACAAATGTTGAACTTTTTTATGAATTGTAGTCTGCTGATCATGTGTTGGTACAGGGACATTAAATTAATGAATATTAATGCCCCATATAGCTTGATTCCCTTAAGTTACCTCCCCGTTTCCATGGTACACCTCGTATACACGACAGAAAGTACACGTCAGCGTCCACTTGTTATGTAGGGTAACAAATTAACTTGAAAGCAGCAAATGTTTACTTCCAGCAGGTATGTAAAGTGGATTAAAAGTGGATAAAGCCACAGTACAGAGTGGTGGCTTGTCAGGCTGACACGCGCGTGTTTACTTTGTCAGTTTTCCCAACTATTCTGCAGCAGTAGTACCTAGGTGTATTACTGTAGCCGTGAAGTTTTCTCGGTGTGTTGCTGACACGTGTATTCGTAAGTATAGCTACTTCAGCTTCAGCGAGGGGTCACAAGCCTTTCTATACGCTTAGTTGGCTATCCCGCGACCCAAGGGCTGACTTTTACCTTGGCCAGAGGCTAAGCGTTGCCATACATGCACATTACCGAACAGAATTGAGGAGAAGTTTTTTGATGGCATTTTTTAGTTTATTGGTAGTTTAGTTACTATAGTTTTATTTAATCGTTTGTATTTGTAAGTATAAAGTTCAATACAACTAATATTAAAGGTTACAAAAAAAAACAGGTTTAGAACTGGAACTGTTGGTAAGTAAGCTAGTTTTTTACTATCCATCATTAGCACAATTCATACGTGGTCGGTGAAACGTGATATTTCCTTCCATATTTCTTTAGCAGTAGCCTTCTAACTCACAAGTCACCTCCTTTTCAGCCATATCGTCTGTCACACAGTCTATCTATCGTCTTTTTAGTCTTCCTCTTTGCTCGTTTTACAACCTACCCTACTACGCTATTAAAAACTGAGTGCTTCCTAGTTTTTTATAACTTAAATTTAAAACGCCGACTAGCCTTTTATTTTACAAAGTAACAAACTATCCAAAATACTCTACCTTCTTCTGTTATTTTACTGTTACTTACTGTAACTGTTAGCCTATATCATCCCACTGCTGGTCAAACACCTCTCCCCATGACTTCCAAATCCTTCAATTCAGGGCCAATGTGGACCACTGGTCGTTAGTTCTGTCCAGCTCGTCCCGCCATCTCCTGCGAGGTCTACCGCGTCGCCTTCTGCCTCTCCACAGCTCGTCGGGCGTACGGCAGATATGGCCAGCCCAGTCCCACTTCAGCTTAGCGGCTTTTTGAGCAACGTCAGTTATTTATGTTTTGGAGCGCAGTGTGGTGTTGCGTACGTGGTCGGTTAGTTTTGACGCCTAGAACGCTGCGCTCCATTGCAAGATGGCAGATCTTGAGTTTGGACTTTTGAATATTTGTCAAAGACCAAGTATGGGATCCATAGGTCAAAATGAGAAGAATGCACATGTCTATGATTTTTCTCTCTAGTGATAAAGGAAGGTTTTCTTTCATGAGTTCCTTTATGGACCAGTAGCTCTTCCAGGCATTTTCGGTTCGTCTTCTGACTTCCTTTTCTTGTCTGGCTTGGAAAGAGACTAACTGGCCCAAGTAGATTTATTCATGGACATATTGCAATTCTTCACCATTCACTCTGATCCTATGCTTAGTGGTGTTTGACATCAGTTTGGTCTTCGACATGTTCATCGCGAGTCCAACCTCAAGTCTTGTATCACTGAGTTGGTTTAACATATGCTCCAGTTCTGCCGCCGTGGAAGAAAATACAACAATGTCGTCAACGAAGCGAAGCTGTTATCTGTTATTTTAAGTTATTTTATTTTGTTAATGTACGTAGTCACTTATAATAACTGTATATTTGAATAAGGTTAAAGAATACTTCATTATTTCGTGTCTATTAACTACTACATAAGTTCAAATGAAAAAAAAAACCGGGACTAAATCCAGCGTAAACAAACAAACATACAAATGACAGAAGTCTTCACATTTTCGTATTAATGGGGATTTGGGAAAACACTGATATCGAATACATAAGCAACTGATAAATAATTATGTAGTCTCAGATTGATAGTACAGCACGCCAGTCAGTCGGGAAGCGAGTTATTATACGATACTCGTCTAATTTAATTATTTAATTTATTGTGCTGGGGTTTTAAATGTAAGTACTTTTCCTGTTGATACAATTTTTCGACGTTCATCTGACCATGACCTCTTAAAACAGTATTGTTTTACTCTTATTCCAGTGTGGGAAACAGACGGAGTCATACAGGATGTCTGGCGCCATCTCTTTCCCACACTGGAAAAGGAGTAAAACAATAATGTTTTAAGACGTCATGGTAGGCCACCTTTATTTCCGCAAGGCATGTCAATAACAATGACAATAAGGAAAGGTCAGGGGAGAAATTGGTAAAACGATTTAATTTGAAGATTTAAACCAACCTTGGCTATAATGGTAAATATCTCGTTTTTAATGTTAGTTAAGTATTAGTGGCGAAGAAGACATGCTGCGCCGACCCCAAATGAATTGGGATAAGAGCAAGAGAATGATGACGATGACTACACGAGGTCGACAAACGAAAGCGCGACTAACGCTTGTGCGACAAAACTGTATTGCGAATACGATCTTCAGTTTCTGGCACAAGCGTGCATTCGAACTATAATGTGTCGCAGTAAAGTTTTGTCACACAAGCGTTAATCGCGCTTTCGTTTGTCGACGTCACGTTATACAGTCAGATTAGACTTGCAGAGTGGAAGGGTCACTGACGCACATACGGTTGCCACATATTCAGTACATCAGCTGTTTTTTTTTAACAGCTTATAAATGCAGTACCTACACAGAGGTCGTGACTAGATAATAACAGCCGCACGGGTCGATCTTTAAGGTGAAGCCGTGCTTGCCGAAGTTGGTCCTTGGATGGGTGACCATAATTACATACCGAGTTTCCTCCGTGCCTCGTAAAGCACGTTAAGTCGTCGGTCCCGGCTGTCATTTGTAGATCTTTGACAGTCGTTACGAGTAGTCAGAAGCTAAAAGTCTGACATCCAGTCTTACCAAGGGGTATCGTATTATACCCAATTACTGGGTTATGGAGGTCAGATAGGCATTTGCTTCATGTAAAATACTGGTACTCAGCTGCATCCGGTTAGACTGGAAGCCGACCCCAGGATAGTTTGGGAAAAGGCTAGACAGATGATGAAGTGCATTACCTACAAAATGTATGGAACAGCTGATTTAGTCAGCTTTAGCTGGGTTAAATGTTGCTGAATTCGTGGTTACCGTTTTACGTTGGTGTCACTTCCACCCCATATATTCTTTAGTTACTCATGTTTTACCAAATGCATGAGTGGTGTCATATTCCTAGCATGAATATATTCCTAGAAAGCTCTCAGGTACTAAAAAATGCAGTGCCGGGAAGAACAAATGCTTTTCGTCTTCGTTAAGGGTGTTTTTACATTATAATATAAATAAAATAAAATAATGTTAAGTCTCTATCGTCTTCAATAAAATATTTAGCTGGGTATTCCAAGGTATGTGATTTCATGGGTATTTACAAAGATTAGCCGGACGCGTGCGATATATCTATCAATGAATTTGATAAGCTATCATTCATAGTGATTTATTTTTAATCTTTCGTGTGTGTCTCTATATCCATTTGTAATCGCTTAGTGATGGGTTTTACCAAGCTGGACTAACACTAAGCATAAATAAAATAGTAAGCAGTAGGCAGGAATAAAACGGACTCATTCTTAGGTATAGGTATTATAAGTATTCCTACTAAGGAAAGGTTCGGGGGGTCTACTCACAAGTCCGTCAACGTGGGTCCGTTCGTGACTAGCCTTTTTTTATTTGCAATTTATTTGCTCTTGACTCTAGTCTAAGTCAGAGATGACAGAGACAAAGTCAACGATGGTGCGAGCTTACCCAGAAGAAGCCTGTTCACTCTAACTTTGAGTAGATTAGGGTTGTAAGTGTTCGGAAACACCGACGTAGGCAGAGAGTTCCACTCCTTTGCTGTGCTCATTATGAAAGACGTTTGAAAACGCTTAGTGCGAATTGGTGCAATAAGGTAGTGATCGTAATTTGCAGTGCGTCTTGATTTCCGATGGTAGAAAGGGGCCGGTGGGAGGAGGTTGTGAAGTTCTTGGGCACACTCACAGAAGTACAGCTTTATACTTCAAAATGAACCCTACTCCTTAATATTTTCGGATTCATGAGTTTTTCAAACACATCGGGAATAAAAACAACTGTTCAATCGTGTTGTCATTCATTTTTAGTTCAGGAATAACGAATCTAATGTCCGCAAGTGATACGGAGTAGGAAACGACCGTTACTTCGGCCGAAACTACGGATTTCGTGGTTAGAGAGTGAGTAGGTTTGAAGCATGCATTAAAGGGTGTTTGTGGTGTTTTAAAACTTTTCTCTCTTAAATTTCGGGTGCCGCGCACAATATACCTACAGACTGTGAGGGGGGGATACTAGAAATGAACAACTCTTGCTATGGAAGTCGGTCCCACCCAAATTAAAAAATAAAATACGGTTCCCTTTATAGTGAAATCTCTACACAATCAAACTATGAACAACTGCATGGGAACAGCAGACTTTTTTACACTCTAAGGAGGTTTCACTCTTAGGTTAGAAAGCATTCTGTAATAATAGGTACGCACCTATTTTAAGTTAAGTAACCAAAGGCTAATTCTGTAACCCTAATTAAAGTTTAATTGTTTTGCTTCCCAATTAACTAATTCAAACTGTTCAAAGCCTACAGAGGCCTTCAAAGGGGTGAAGCGGAACACTTAAATATTCATCGCGAACGTTTCCTAGCGGCCGGCAAACGGCTCTTGAACTTGGTTTGTTAGCATGCTAATATTAAAGTTTTCAACTCGTTTCATAGATCCTAAGACCCTTGTGGTTTTATTAGGAATGTAGATCAGAGGTGTCGGGAGACGTTCTGTATTTCCTAAAGCCTTTTCCCCAAGGGGGCTGGCGGGGCAGGGGAATAAGACGTGGGTATAAGGTTGTATGTAGATCAGAGGTATTTTTGGTCAATAACACAACATAATTATACAGCTGTTTTATTGTGTGTGCTGTTTAATGTGTTTTCATTTTGCTTAAGGGAGCCTATTTGGCGTAGCCGTGAGACATACAGAGTTATATTCCTTGTTTATTTTTAAGCTTTTTGTTTAATATTGCGCCCAGAAGTCTGTTAATAACACGTGGTGTCATATGTTGTATTTAATTATGACGTGGCAGACCTTCCACTTGATACTTGAGAAATGGGCCGAAAGGATCCAGAGTATTTTGCACTTTAAACTTCGAACGTTTCTCTTATTGTATTTCACTTGTTCCAGAAATCATGAAGTGTCTACCATTGGGGTGCCAGGCTTACAGCCAGGGGACGGCAGGAACTGCCTTCACGCAGTTGGTGACTCACTTCCTTGCAGCTCAGTGTCTCATTACTGAGCCATGGCCTACGGACTACTCTTACGGACTTACAAGTGAGGATCTTATCCTTATATGTTAGAGAAGAATTTTATGGATCTGCAAATTTGTCTAAGTCGGCATCCTGACCATAGTTATAATGCTGTTCAATTTGTGACATTGAACGGGTCGATCACAATATTCGCTAGACCGTTCGCTTGTTTGGTAAGTGGCGCGGTTTCGTGATTAATGAAATAGACTTAATCTCCCCGCGAGTTAAGGTAATTCGTAAATGGTAAGTATGGTGTCGGACGTAAAGTATAGCACCATCCCATATCTTCCCGTGGGTGTCGTAAGAGGCGACTAAGGGACTTTCCAGAGAATGGGCAGCAGCGTTCTCTGTACTTTTGTAACAACCGTACTGCGATCGCCAACCCGCCTGCCAAGCGTGGCGATTAGAGGCCTAAGTCCAGGTGGACGTCTTTCGGCTGAAATGATGATGATGGTGCTTTTGCCAGTCATACTCATAACTATCGTCGCGTCAGTCAGTCATAAATAATGTGTTTAGCAAAATACGTGGCAATTATTATCTTATTATAGTAGAAGTATGAAAGAAGAAGACTTGCTGCGCCGACCTCAAATAAATTGGGATAACGGCAGGATAATGATGATGATGATGAATGCCATCATGAAGTTCGAAATGATACTTAAAGGCCTAATTAAACTAAACAGTTTATCATATTCCTCGAATGATTAACATTGCCCGCTATTACAATTGGTGTCCGTTTGTTCCAACAGGTGGCGACAGGTTCGACTTCATCATCGTCGGCGGAGGCACGGCAGGGTCCTTGCTAGCCAGCAGGCTGTCAGAGGTTCCTGAGTGGAAGGTGCTGCTGGTTGAAGCTGGTGGAGATCCTCCTATGGAAAGTATTGTGAGTAGCAAACATAAACAGTTTTTAAATTACCGGATATATATAAATTGCAATTGTAAAGTCGTCAATGGAAACTCCGGTAGAGTTTCCCTTGACGACTTTACAATTCTTGACTTGACTCTTTTAAAGACTCAAAGTTAGAAATCATACTGTGTCGGTCTCTTTCTAGAGGGTTTAATGATGATTGATTAGAGCTAAACTTCATTTCACCTATCTGATATTTATAGGAAGTAAATCAAACGATTTTTGTTACGGAGATATTGGAGGCCAAAGTTCCAAATTTATCAAAAGTTTAAAAAATACTATTTTTTAAGGTTAGAACATAACTTTAGTTGCCTTCATATCCTGTATACTAGTTATTGCATCCAACAGCACACTGTTTTGAATGCGTTACATTGAGTTTTACCGTAAACCGTGATTTTTCACCCTAAAATAAAACCCGTTTTTCAGCAAGAAAAAAATCAGTAGCCTTACTTAGTTTCATGTACAGAAATCTTGGATGCCTACTTCGTGAAGGTTCTGTTTAGATCTTGTATAATGATTTTAATGCTAAGCAAATATTAAATCAGCATAAAATATTAAACACCTCATAGGTATGTTACAGCGACCCTTTTTGTAATAATCTTAAGAAGTAAGATATTTCACCTGTGAACAACAATAAAAGAATTTGAACATGAATTTGAGCAAAACTATACTTTACTTCCAGATTCCCAACTACTCAGGCGCTACGCACAGAACTCGAAGTGCCTTCCAGTATTACACTGAGAATGATGAAAACTCCAACAGAGGCAGCGTTGACAACCGAGCCTTCTGGCCACGCGGCAAGGTCCTCGGAGGAACTGGCTCCATCAATGGTCATCTGCACATGCGAGGCAGCGCTGGAGACTACGAGCCCTGGCATCTCACCGAAAACGATGGCTGGGATTGGCCTACATTAAGAGAATACTTCAAAAAGAGTGAAAAAATGGTAGACCCTTTTATTCTTAACAACCCAGAACTAAGAAAAGAACACGGAACAGAAGGAGAGTTTGTCGTGGATCAACTGAACTTCACTCACGCAGGAATAGCTGAGAAGTTGACCGACGCTTACAAGGAATTAGGATTAAAATACCTGGATGACTTAAATGGTCCTACTCAGTTGGGTGTTGGTAAGCTCAGAGGCGGGATCCACAAGGGCCGCAGAGTCAGCACGGCCACAGCTTTCTTGAATCCTGTTAGGGAACGCAAAAACTTAAAAGTTATGAAGTACACCTACGTAAACAAATTAGAAATTGATCAAAAAAACAAATCCGTTATTGGAGTAAGATTATCACTTTTATACGGTGACGTAGAATCCTACTATGCAACAAAAGAAGTTATAGTAAGTGCTGGAGCAGTGAATACTCCTAAACTGCTAATGTTGTCAGGCATCGGCCCTCGAGGACATCTTAAAGAGAAGGATATTAAAGTTATCAGTGACTTAGATGTTGGGCAGAATCTCCAGGACCATGTACGTATACCTATCCCGGTAATAATAGACACAGGAGCTGAAAGGAGAGGTGAAGAATTTTGGCAGAAAGCTGCTGCTCAATATTTAATAGATCAAACTGGACCCCTCACTACAAACTATGATCAGCCTAATGTTAATGCTTTCTTGTCAGTCTCAGATGACAAGTCCCTACCCGATGTTCAAATAGATCATAACTACTTTTTGCCGAACACGTCATACGTATATTCCGTTTGCACAGATTCCTGGTCATTAAAAGACAGCATCTGTAAACAGTTCGCGGAATTTAATAAAGAAAAAGAATTGTTTATATTCTTTGTTGCCCTCTGCCGGCCACATTCGAGAGGCTATATTGAGCTCCGCGGAAAGAACGCCATGGAGCATCCTAAGATGTTCGCAAAGTACTTTAATGACACACGGGACATTGACACGTTTGTAAAAGGTGTTAAGAAGGTAACAGAGATCGTCAAAACTCCGACGTTTAAAGATATGAAAGCTGAAATAAAAAGGATTAATTTCGAAGGTTGTGATGATTTTGAGTTTGAGAGTGAAAACTATTGGGAATGTATGGCTAGAACCGTAACATACCATGTGTACCATCCTGTGGGAACAGCTAAGATGGGGCAGGTCAAAGATCCTAAGGCAGTAGTTGATAGTAGACTTAAAGTGTACGGAGTCAAGAACCTGAGGGTGGTAGACGCTAGCGTGATGCCTACGATTCCAAGTGTAAACACTAATGCAGCAGTTATGATGATCGCTGAAAGGGCAGCAGACTTTATTAAAGAAGAGTATCTAAAAGTACCCACCAAAAAAGACGAACTGTAGATTTAGTTTCATTTGTTGGGTTCATATTTTGAACAAAAGCTAATTGCTATGCTAGTCAATTTCAATTCATGCTAATGCTTGTAATGTTTGTGTTATCTGTTGTGTGACAAGACCTGAATATTTCTACGAACACGTTTTTTTTTTAAATAATGTTATAAAAATAAATTGTGTTTATTCATTTTTATTTTATTCAAACGCTCTTGTTTTAAGAAATCCTATAAGACTAGTATTGTTTTCAATATTTACAGAAGCAAATATCTTTGCTTAACACATTCATTTCATCAGTTTTGTCTTATCATCATCTTCAGGTAAAAATATTTCGGAAGATGTTTCAGATGACTGACTGTCGCTCCCTCGGAAATTGATCTGGCTCCCAAGATCCATCACTCTGTACCTCTTCTTTTGTTTTATCTCTTGGTGAATTCTGTTACAGATGTCCACAGCGCTCTCTCGCATCCCTATCGGCAGATCCCGTACTATTACATCCCTTAACAAACCGTTCGTCAACTCTCTGTCTACACGTGAACCTTGTGGATCCGACAGATCATTTTTATGCTTTCTTGATCTCCAATTCATCAAACTATATTTAAGTTGCCCTGTTGACCATTTCATGTAACACCACACCGTGGTTTGAAGGCAACAGAAGATCGACAGCACTAAGCCACTGATAGCGATTATGTAGGCTACAATCGAAACTACAGCATGTTCACAACATGCCTTGAAATCCGACGTGTCTCCATCCAACACGCACAGCTGTCCATAAATCATATCCCGAAGCATTTTCACGTTTTCGGATATAGTTGAGCAGTTTGATTTTACAATTATCTTAAAATCATAGGGAGTAGATTTTGTTGACTCAGTAACAACGCCTAAGCCAGTGTTAATTGAATAAATATCACTAAGACTAATAGGGTGATCGAGATCTCTGCAAATGTTCATCTTAGGTACATATACTACGTCTGGGAGCTCCTTTGAGACATTTGTCTCGCATACTGGTACACTCACACACTTACTACGACTACCTTCATAGTACGGTCTTGTGCCAGAATACTTTAAGTCACAATTGACTGGCGCACACTCACGCAGGGAGTCCTCATCTAGAGAGTTACAATTGCTACCTTTTAGATTATCGTAGGAATTCATATACTGTGTTTTCTTTTTGTTTCTTATTTGTGTATCGAAAGGTATATTAACAGGCAGCTCTCTTGACCGTCTTGTGTGGCTGCATTTGAAGTCAATGGCAAAATCGCAGTAACCAACTTGATCGTAATGATATAAAGTAGGATACACATGAATTAATGTTTTTCTGTTTTGAGGCTTAATCACTTCCACGTTGCTGCCATAAATAGTATCTAAGTTACACTCTTTGTATTCTTTGTCAGCTAAACAACACATTGTTGATCTCGAAGTTACTCTGCATGTGCCCTGGTGGTGACCGTTTTCAATGTCAATAAAAAATTGTATTCCTACTGACCCTCGTTCTATAGGAATTATACCTTGGTCCAACACTGTAATCAAGGTAAGAACTTCATGTATTATTGACGCAAATATAACTAGATACACTAGATAGATATTCGCAAAATAATGCACTGTATACATTTCTCGTCCGACATTTTATTTTGACAAGTTAGGTAGTATCATAGACTATACTAAAAAGTCCATTGGTTCATTGGCAGTTTTCTAAAAGAAGTTTAACTGTAATTTTCTGCTCGTTCTTGTAAATAAGAAATATGGGTAAAGATATTTTACAGCAAACAACTTTAGGGGGTGGCAATCGTAGTTAGAGATGACCCCAGCACGGTCAACTGAAGAATTTAAAAAGGTGACTGTAACAGGTTGGACGCAGAAGGACAGGGCTTTGTGGTACAGCTTGGGAAGTTGGGACGCTGATTTATTAAACCCATTCACCTGTACCATGTACTCGAACATCATACAGATTTCCAGCTACCCTCAAATAGTAGTTGAATTCGCAATTATCTGAAAGACGAACAATCAAACTCTGTCGAAAATGAAATGCTTAACAAGATTTTTGATTGAATCTCTTTGTATTATTTCTTCTTTGACTGTATTACTCCTATTTGCTATTTTCCGAGGTTTAATTTACGAATTTATTAATGAATACGTATGAGAGTGTGTCGTTGAATGTTTGATTTATTTTATTGTTTGAGAGGTTTGTTGGCAATTAATCAATTCGTTTTTTTTGTGTTACACGATGTTAGAAGCATTTCGATTGCAGTAGGCCTGTTGTAGACTCAATTCGTGCCTGATTTGAGCTTTTAATTTATCTACCTTGGGAGTTGAATAATATTCGTTTAGTTTTGTCGAGATCCTGGGTGACACACACACCACACCATTTACTGGCAAAAAAGGAAGCCTATACTTAGCTCTTGGTTGGATAAAGACTACCAATCATGGTCGTGACAATGATGGCATTGATATCAGAAGAAAATAAACACTCCTCCATTCATGCTTAGGTGCTTACATGTGTAATAAATTCTCCAAAAAAAATTTCATTTTGAATTTATTTTTAAACAAAACTTTAACTGAAACTTTCGGCTTACCAAAGTTGTTCCGCAATACTAACTCCAAGTTACGTTACAAAATCAACAACTTCTAACTATTACCTGAACCCAAAACCTCAGCGTGATTCATGACAAAAGCCAGTAAACATGCTAACATCGCAACTTCCGAGAACAGTTTGGAAGAGCGTTTGATCTGTCTGAACGCAAATTGATGTGCGGTAAACTCGGTACTCAAGTCAGCCCCAGGGATTCAGTGGCGTGAACCGTGAATTACCGAATTTTGTCCCACCCGGTGCCGTCGCATATTCGCATACAGTATCTCAACTAGGAACGAATGGTCGGAATCGCCTCACCCTTCCTTACACACCCATGGCAAAGCGTTTACACGATACTGAACATGCTTCAGGTAACAGGTTTTTCATCATCATCAACAGCCCAGGGCTGGACATAGGCCTCTCTAACTGCACGCCATAAGCTGGATTCGCAGCAACTCTCATCTTCCTGAGATCGTCACTCCACCGAGCCTGAGGGCGTCCCATTATACGTTTCCCGATTTGCAGTCTCTACTCAAGAACACGTCTACCCCAACGGTCATCGGTGCAATTGTTAAAATGGCCGGCCCAGTGCCACTTTAGCTTACTTATTCTTTAAGTTATGTCGATAACTTTGGTTCTTTGCTGGTTTACCTCGTTCTCGTTTCGATCCCTCGAGAGAGGAATTCAAGCATTGATAACAGGTTAGTAGTTTAAGTCAGTATCGATACAAATGGATATGTAAAATCAACAAGTTCCGTTGAAAACCATAACGCCTGACGTTTGATTATACAAAAAGGGCCTATAGTTGGTTTACTGGTTGTCTTTATACAGTGCACACGGGGTGTGTACCGTAAAACCGTGTATTTATAATTACGTTTTGATTTGAATGGGAATCTTTTGTGTATTGTGTCGTTGTATTTTGGTTGTGTTCGTATATTTTGTGAAGCTGACACAGAGTTGTTTAATTTTGTTTAGACGTGACTAGATTGAGATGTGAGAGGCGTATTAAAATGGTTTACTGGTCGTAGACCCCTACATTTTCCAATGCCTCTCGATCTCAACAATAATTTAGTGGACCTCGTGGCTAATTAATAACTGCCGCTCAGATCAATCTTCACGTTAGGTTAGGTTAGGTTCCCATACGACTGCTTTGGCACATACCTGTACAAAATAGCTAGACGGGAGGCGAGTCCAGTGTATCACCAGTGTGGCTGCAGTGAAGACACGGCCCTTCACACCCTTTTTTTTTTTTTTTTTTTTTAGGATGGGAAATCATCAAATGACTTCTTCCGCTCTGGGCGGAGCGGAAGGGAGTGTCAGACTTGTACTGACTAAAACCCATCCATGTTCCTTCTTAGCCCTTTGTGTTCCAGGGGCACGGTATCTCTTTCGAACAACCCGCAGCCCTGGCAGGCATCGGCCCTCTCGGACCCCTTCCGATTTGCTGACATCTCCTTGAAGCGCGCGTGGAACACGAACGCGCCGTCGGCACGGTCTGTCGTCATAAGACGGACGGACGGTGAACTAGCCCATTACCCACCGTCCACAGGCCCGCGCCTACGGTGGCCGGGGGCCACTGGTTGCCCCCCGACGCCCGGGGCGTCTCCCGCGGCGGCTGGGACGTGAGGTTCTCTCCCTCTCACGTTCCGCCACCTCCTTCGCTAGCATGACTGCTTCGCAGAAGGAGGTGACAGCTTCCCATTCCCTCTCGCTCCGGACCATGGATTGAACCAGGGCCGGACGCGAGAGGTCGCCGCCGCCAATCGCCGCTACGAGGACACGGCGGTGCTCAGCCCAAGCAGGGCCCTTCACACCCTTGAGCATTGTTTTAGCTGTCACTCTTTGTAAAATTTGGTATTAAGCTGCATCAGGTTAGACTGGAAGTAAACCCCTACTTAGTTGGGAAATGGCTAGGCAGATGAGATGAGGGATAAAATATTTTTTTTTTATTTCTTCTTCTTCTATCGGCCCCTCATTACTGAGGATCGTGGTCACTGGATCCCTTTAAATGGACAATCTGCCTCCATCGACTCCGGTCCAAATTTGCCATCACCGCCTGCTGAAATTTGCTTGAGGCCATAGCCTCTTTTACTTGGTCCGACCATCGTGTTGGCGACCGGCCTCGTGCTCTCTTGCCTTCAGTATTGCCAACAGTGACCAGCTTTTGGCTGACCGGCTTTTGGCAAGGCTGCTATCTCCCCTTCGCATTATGTGGCCGAAATATGTTAAAATACGCTGTATGCAAACTGTAGTCAACTGGGTCTTGATATCTAGTTGGGAAAGGATAGACACATTTGTGCGTTTTGCTGTCCATGGAATTCGGAGGATCCGCCTTCAGCACCACATTTCGAATGCGTCTATCCGCTGTCTTTCTCTTGCTCGGATCGTCCATGTCTCAACACCATAGAGGAAAATTGGGAAAACTAGTGCTCTGACCAAACGGGCCTTAGTTTTGTAACTTATACCACGATTTTCGTCGGACCCACGAATTAAGCTTAGTAAGTCGGGTTGTTACCGCTGGGCTTCCACTGTCCTTGAATGTTAATAAGCTACCACCAATCAGCTTCTAGATATTATTTGTATGTTCGACCCACGTATCATCAAAGACAAAATGAAAATCGAAATCGAAGACAACCATGCCAACAAATTAAAACAGCAAAATACAAAACTAAATGCAATCAAGATCTTAGGTAGAACGCGTGCGTCCTCCTCAGAATCTTGTGCGTAAATGCGATTCCCGCGACCGTGGCTCTGGTGGAGGCGACCGCAAACCTGATTTCCCGTGTTCCCGACCTATAATTATAGGAAATTGGCGGGAACGCCGCAAACCGGCTTCCAGTACCGCACGTAATTATGAGAGATCAAACATTACGTTATGTGAATAAAAGGATATTCCTGTCCATCATTAGTAGTTTTGATATTTACGATCCACGAGCTGATCATCTACGAGCTCCGCTCGTGTAATCGAATTCACAGATTTTATTACGTTGTTTTACAAAACCCGGCTTCATGATAACATGAAGCCGGGTTTTGTAGATAAAAAACCTGTGTTTCAGTTTTCTATAGAAATTGGTCGCGCATTCTAAGTACAGCGGGCAGTACGCCAGTGGTAACGTTATGCCCTCGAAACTGCCTAATGTTCTCAAAATCTAAATCAACCAAATATTTTAATTTTACATAGGCCTACAGGGGCACTTATAAAACGTCAACAAAAAGGTGCTCGGTTCGGGTTGGTCGTTTCCTATGGAGAAGAACCGGCAAAAAACTCCATGGTTACTCTTTTAACCATATAGTTCGGTACGGGCCCCCAAAGGGGCTCGACGAACAAACCTACGCTGGGTTGGTATCGGCCCCGAAAGGGGCTAGCAATTAAGTCATTCGTCATCCTCATAATTTATGCAAATATTTTATTTTCTGATTATCAAATACTATGAGTGTGCGTTAATTAAGAAAGTTGGATAAAAATTTCATATATCAACGCCATTAAAACGTCTGTAAATAGCGCGCAAGTATCATAGTTTACCCTTATAAAATTCAAGTGCATAAATACGGTCATCGCCATTTTGACGGCTGTGCTGGTCGAGGCTAAAAATCATAAAAATTGTGGTTTTCGATCATTTGAGCTCCACTATATGGACAATAATCAACTCGTCATTTAATTATTCGGTTAATTCATCCATAGTTCAATTTAAATAAGCAGTGGTAATTATGAATTTTGAAATCTAAAGTCGAAGTTTCGCGCCAATCGTGCGTGTTTTTTTTTTTTTTTTTTTGGGAATGGCATCTCGCAGTTCAACCTAGGAGGTTGTCGTCTGCTTAACCGGACTATCCTGTGGGTGCCTTAAGAGTAAGGCCTCCAGCCAGGGCATAAAACTTACAAACTAAGCGACTACACGCTAAGGGCACCCCCTGTGGGGTACGAGCCTCGGCTTAGGGCGTCGCTGGGGGAGGACTGCATGGGGACAGGCTGGATCTGAATGATATCATTATTTAGGGGCTGATTTAAAACTACTGGCACAGCATCGCGGGCTGGCTCGAGCGAGGGTCGGGGAGGGCATGGACCGGGACGTCGCGACGGACCTCGACGGCGAGGTCGGAAAGACGGCGGTTTGTGTCTAAACTTTTTAAGAGTGCTAGTCTCTTTGCTACTCTCCTGGAGGAGGGTGATAGCATCATCGGGAGTGACGAGGGTATGCCGAGGACGGCGTACTGTACTAATGCGCGAGGGTTCGTAACGGGCGGCCGCTGCGATCAGGGGATTACGGTGTTTAATGGCGTTATCGAAGAAACGCTTCGAAAGACGTTTCATAAACTGAAGGACGGTGGGCATTCTAAGGTCTACGTGTAGACGGTCATTACGGACATAAAAAGGGGCTCCCGTGACTCTACGTAAGAACCGGTTCTGCAAGGTTTGCATCCTATGGATGTACTTAGGCTTGGTGTGAGCGTACACGACGCAAGCGTACGTCATAATTGGGCGGATCACCGCGGTGTAAAGGCGCAACTTGCACTTGAGTGACAAGTTGCTTTTTGTCGAAATCATGAAATGAAGCCTACCCATAGCAAAGGCAGCTCGGTCGCGAGCTGCTTTGATGTGCGCCGCGAAAGACAGGTGGTTGTCAAGTAAGACTCCTAAGTACTTGGCTTGCTTCTCCCAAGGGATAGGCTTACCGTACATAGTGATCGGGTTGAGCGTGGGTGGCTTATTCTTACGCGGTTTAGAGAAAAGAACTGCCTGGCTCTTGTCGGGGTTCACCTCGATTCTCCATTTCCGGAACCAAGCGCCTAAGACGTTGGCTGAGGTTTGGAGGGTGCTGTAAATAGCGTCGTGACTACGGCCAGTGTAATAGATGGCCGTGTCGTCCGCGAACAGGGCTAACTGTGCCTTCTTGCTCTTGGGGATGTCACTGGTGAACAGAGTAAAGATAAGGGGAGAGAGCGGGGAGCCCTGAGGGACTCCGGCTCGAATGGGGTGGGGGGAAGACAGTGCCTTCCCGATGCGATAGCGGAAGGTGCGATCCGACAAAAAGTCTCGTAAGATGAGCACGAGACGGTCTGGCACTCCCAGTTTGTACAACTTATATAATAAGCCATTGTGCCAGACTTTGTCGAATGCCTTTGCAATGTCGAAAAACAATACACCCGTCATCGCTCCACGCTGGAAGCCAGCGCTCAAGTGTTCTACGATGCGGTGGGCCTGTTGAATGCAAGAGTGTCCGGTCCTGAAGCCGAACTGTTCGTTGGGGATGAGACTCTTAGCCTCGGCGAAGTCTTTGAGTCGCTTATACATAAGTCTCTCGTAGATTTTTCCGAGTGCATTCAGGAGACTGATAGGTCTGTAGCTCGAAGGCTCAGACTTAGGTTTGCCTGGCTTTGCGAAACCGATGACCGTGGCCTCTTTCCATATTTGGGGAAACGCGTTGTTGCTCAGGGCGCCATTGAAGATGGCCGCCATTAACACGACGAGCTGAGCGGGGAGGAGTTTGAACACCCTATTGGTGATTCCGTCGGAGCCGGGTGCTTTCCGCGGTTGAAGTTTGTTAATGATGTCTAGCACTTCGTCAGCTGTGACCGGAGGCAGAGGATCATCAGGGTCTTCTTCGGGGGGCAGGGCGGTTCTACGTTCGACGAATGCGTTCACCTCATCGAGATGTCGCTTGTCTACTGGTTGAGAGCTGGGGGAGCACTGGGACTCCAGGCTGTCGGCTAGGCATTCGGCCTTCTCAGAGTCGTCGAATGCGACGCTCTTATCGGGTCGGGTGAGGGGAGGCATCGAAGCCTCTTCGGTGGAGCGCAACTAGCGTTGCAGCTGCCAGAAGGCTAGGTGGGTAGGCTCGAGTTCGCTTAGCGTTTTGTCCCATTGATTATTACGAAGCTCACTGGTGCGATCCTTTACAGCACGCTGTAAATTACGCATGTGGGCTTTGTTTGCCTCGCAGGGAAAGCTGCTGTAGGCACGGATGGCCGCGTTCTTTTCGGTTATCAGTTCACGTACGTCAGCGGGTAGTATCCAGCGTTGATCGCTCATTGCTGGTACTTCCCGTGAGCAGTCCTTCAGTACGGATTGCACGTGTTCTGTAAACGAGTTGATGGCGGCCGTCGTGTCTGCGACTGAGACTATGTGGTCGGGGATGGCCTCCAGGTGAGGCGACGTGGTGGATTTCAGCTTTTCGCTGACTTTCCTCCAGTCGGTTATCACTTGGGTCGGCGGGGGCTGGCTGGAGTCAGAAGGACCCGAGCGGGGAACTAAGTGCATGAGCACTGGTCTATGGTCTGAGTTAAGCTCATGTAAAGTCTCGATGGAATGCAACTTAAGGTTGACATTCTTGAGTAGCGCTATGTCGAGAACGTCCGGACGTTGGTCGGGGTCGTGGGGATAGTGGGTGTGCTCCATAGGAGCGATGGGATCGAAGTTGAGGGACTCGCCCAGGTTATACACGTGACGTCCTCTGGCAGAGGTCGTCGTGCTGTTCCAGGCGGGGTGTTTGGCGTTGAGGTCGCCCGCTATGATAACGGAGTCGCTCAAGCCGAAGAGGACGGCAAGGTCTTTGGTGAATAGAGTGTGCTCCTCGGACGTTCCGCCGGGAGGGATGTACGCAGAGGCGATTGTGATCGGTTGATGGCCGGTCATGCCTAGTCGACACACTGAGGTCTCGAGAAGAGACTCCATGGGAGGGGGATCTAAGGGGATGCAGTGCAGTTCTTTTCTATAATAGATTAGAGTACCGCCCTTGTGGCAGCGTGACCGATCGTTGCGAACTATGCGATAGTTGGCAATTCTCGGATCGCGGTGACTGGGCTTGAGGAAGGTCTCCTGTACGAGGAGGATATCAATTTGATGGTCGCGGAGGAAAGTGGCGATCTCATCACGCTGGCCTCTAATGCCATTGGCATTAAAGTACCCTAATTTTAGGGATCGGGGTTTGGTGCACGTTAATCTCGTATTATCCATTGGAGTTAGTCAAGATTAAGGTTGCGGAGGAGGTCGCCTAACTTGAGTAGGGACTTGAGGATAATTTTTAGTTTATCGCCACCAGTGTTAGCCGCCCTGAGATCAGCCGCCATGCGGTCTGCTTCGGGGGTGACTAACTCTGCTAGCGTTTCTAAAATTACGTTGTGAGACGGGTCCACGGCCGCGGGGCCGGGTGGCGTGGGACGAGCGGGCGCCGGTGCGCTCGCTTGGGCCGGGGGAGTGGGGATAGGGGCATCTAGTAGCCCGGGGATGGGGCTGGACTTGGCTTTGCTGAGTGCCGGGAAGGCTCTCTGGTGGTTCAGCGTGGTCCAGGGAGAGGGCCTCTGAGGGCTGAGTCTCTCCGGCATCTGGGCAGAGGGTAGCCTCACCGATGGGCTTTCTCTTTGCTGACGGGCGCTTGCACGCTTCACCAGGTTAGAGGAGGAGCCTTTGGGGGCTTTCGAGCAGCCGCGGTAGTTGGCCGTGTGGCCCGACTGGCCGCAAAGCACACAGCTCGGTGGCTCCGTGCAAAGCGATTTGTCTTTGGGACGGGGGCAGTCTGCCGTGCCATGGTCGCCTAGACACTTTACGCATCTGTGCGGCGCATGGCAGTTGGCTTGGCTGTGTCCATACATCTGGCAGCGGTGGCATTGCCCGACTACGCTTGAGCGGTAGGGCTTCTCTATTGTGATGCCTGTGAGTGAGCATACCGACTTCACTTTGAAGATCGGGTGGTGACCTTCTACTGGGTCACAGATGACCAGTACCATATCGTACTGGTCTCCGCCTCTCGCCTTATGAAGGCGGTGGACGGCTGCGACCGGGATGTCTTGGCCTTGGAGGTCATTGAGGATGTCCTCCGTGGGGATTTCCTTCGGGATCCGCCTGATCACCACGCGGGTGGGCTTCTCCTCTGGGAGGGAGTAGGTGTGGAAGGCTATGCGCCTTCCGATTAATTGGCGGGTTAGTTCCCTGAAGTCGGTTGTCGTAGGGACCACCACTTTTATGCCCTGCTGTGTGCTTTTTGCGCTTGTGTATTGAATACGGCGCTCATTACACATTTTGGACACGTCTGTCCATTTCCCTTTGTCCTGAATGAACAACGGGGGAGGGGGCTTCAGCTTCTTTGAAGAAGCGGCTGAATGTTTAGCCTTAGGACTGACTGGCCTACTGGTATGAGCAGCGGCGGACGTAGGTAAGGGGACCGGGGAGGTGGGACGGGAGGCCGCGTGAGAGGGGGCATAAGGGAGCGCGACGATCTTTTTGGTCATGGCGGCCTGGGAATTTTTGCCCTTCTTCCTCTTGCCCTTTCCGACGACTTGATAGTCGTCTTCAGAGGATGAGGAGGCAGAGCACGCGTCTAAAATTGACTCTGAGTCGGAGATTGGCTCAGTTGTGTCCATGTTCTCGGAAACGGGAACAATGGACTCAGATTCGGACTGATCCTTTGTTTGCGAAACAAAAGGTTTCGAAACAATGGGTCTCGGTTTAGCCGGAATCGCGGCGGCGACGGCTGACGGTAAGCCTTTGTCCATGTTCTCGGAAACGGGAACAATGGACGCAGGTGCGGGCTGGACCTTTGTTTGCGAAACAAAGGGTTTCACAAGAATGGGTCTTGGGGTGGCCTTAATCGCGGCGGCGACGGCTGGCGGTAAGCCTCTGTCGGCAGGCGGCGGCGACAAAGGGCTATCGAGCGCGTCACTGAAGTCAGTGACTGCAATACTGGGTTGCTGCAAGGCAGCGACATCGGACCCATATTTCTTTAAAAAATCTGGGTCTTTCAGGACAACGCTTTTGAAAAACGCAAAAAGGCGTTCCTCATCCGCATCAAGGGCCATATTATCTGCTAAGAGTTAGCAGACATTTGAGTGAAGCTCAGCGCGCCTAACAACCTAATTCCTTGCACAATTATGTAGGGAATTTACTGGGTCCAGCGACTCACCCGCTTCAACCTTCCCGCAGCCACAGTCCGAGGGTCCGGGCTTGGTAGCAACTCCAACTCCAGTCCAGGGAACTTTGCTTTCAGGAACTTGTTGAAACGGGAAACACTAGCACAGTAAATCGGCGGCGCACACGTTCGCGACGGAGCCCAATTTTTTCACCTAGACCCTGAAGGGGTTAGGCGGGCGGATTGGGTCATCACCCTCTCTTGGTTTCGTTGGCACCGTTAGGTTTCCCACCAAGAACCTCGAAACTGAGGACTTTTCCCTGATGGGGCAAAGGAAGTTAAATCGGAATAATATCCGAAGCAAAATGAGCAAGTGCTGTCTTAATAAAAAGACAACAATTGTTCGGGGGTGTAGTCAAGGGACTACTGATGACGTCACGACACTGGGAAGCGACGAACCGATGACACACACTGTTAGCGAGCGGGAATGCGAGCAGGTAGCGGCACGTCCGTACGCGGCGGCGGTCAGGCGGAGAGTGATTGCGTGCGTGTTTACATTTTTATTTTTCACATATAACACACACACGCGTATAGATTCGGTAACAAACATGACAAATAACATTCCAAATATTATAAACCGCATGAAAATGCCCAGATCTTAGCGTTATTTACGAATACGGGACCAATAACACATAATATTCATTACCACCGCTCAATAAGTATTTTAAATTTTTTTTTTTAATTATTGTGATGTGTGAAAGCGATTATTTCAATCGATTATTTTTTCGAAATCTTCGATCAACTCGAGTAATTAAATTGAGAAATTTAAGAAATCGATTGATGAAAATTAAAATAAATTTATTTTAACCGTAAAATACAGTAAATATTTATTATAATGTTTTTTAGGCTTTTATAATGGTAATCTTAATTGTTTTTCGTACATTCCGACCCAACAATAAACAGCACGGACTGATATTATGACTAAATTCGCGCCAATTTTATTTCCATCTCAAAATTTAAATTTGGAATACGTTCGCTGTTCCAATTGATATTGTAGGCATTCAAATTTACTATTATAGATAATTTATTGTGAATTTTGTTTTGAACTATCTGAAGATTGGTAGAATGCACAGGATCTCGGTAGAAATAGTAAAAAGAATTATGTAGTTTGATTATGGTTAGGACGTTGGGTTGGTTAATGGATATTTACTCTTTACTTTATTAATCAGCCTGTTCTGTTCCACTGCGGGTAAAGGCCTGCCCAAGGCTTTCCAATTTAGTTTATCTTTTGCCTTCACCGTCCAATACTTTTAATCGACAATATTTTTTTACTCCTACTTAGATAGGCTAGGTTTAGGGATAGCTACCCCAAAAATAAAAAATAAACAATTTTAAACAAAACTATCCAAAGTATACGGTAAGACTCTCGAGTAAGAGTCTTACTCGTATATTTTGTAGACTCTTGATGGTTCTGGTTCATATCTATTGCTGTTCATGGCTTCATTCAAGTGACTCGGCCCTCGGCCTTTGATGGATAACCTAAAAATGGCAGATTTAAAAAAAACGTGTGCGTCTCGAGACGCTCGACAGATGTGATAATTTAAACTAATCTAAGCCTGATGCCGTATGCATGAGAGAAAGGGAAGCCACACAGAGTGGTGCCGTAACGCGTTACGTTACGAAGCGGTTTACCCTCCAGGTACCCTCCCATAAGAAGTTATCACTTCAAAAACCTTTTTAGACTGGACAGTGAACCGCTTTGAAACAATAAACTAATGTTCCTTGAAACGGCTTATGAATTGCCGATTGTCAACCATCATCATCAACTGTTGGGGTCGGCTTCCAGTCTATCCAGATTCAGCTGCATAACCGTAATTTAAATAGAGCGACCTGCGACTGCCTACTTATCTGACCTCCTCAAACCAGTTAGTATCGGGTAGTCATCATTTCAGCCTTAAAGACGTCCACTGCTGGACATAGGCCTCCCCCAAGTGTCACATTGACATTTTGGGAGGTTTTGCCATAATCGCCACGCTTGGCAGGCGGGTTGGCGATCGCAGTTGAGTACGGTCGTTAGAAAAACACAGAGAACGCTGCTGCCCATTCTCTGGCAAGTCCCTTAGTCGCCTCTTACGACACCCACGGGAAGATATGGGATGGTGCTATTCTTTACGTCCGACACCATACAGAGCAGAGCATATCGGGTAGTACGATACCCCTTGGTAAGACTGGCTGTCATACTTTCGGGCCACTGACTAGCTGTAACATAACAATAACCCCATCATACGATACACAATCTTGGAAGAATAAATATAATTTATCTTGTTAGATAATAATAAATATTTACTATGCCTTCCAAGATCTTGGGCATTCTTTAATATCCAACCTTCAGATATTACACAATAAAATTCTTAAAATGTTATCTTGTAAAATTAAAATACTTATTTTAAATAATGAGAATTGCGAGCGCATTCTTTATTCAAATTTTGAAATCGAAAAAAATCGGCGGGAATTAAGCCTAATCATTCAAATGTTGACTTGTTTTTTTTTTGGGATTACGGTCTTCTGTCGTTCTTATTACTTAGTAATAAATCTCCTTCCCATGAAGTCAACGTTCATTAATTAATTATAAGATGCTTTTGATCTAATAATTACTTAATTAAATTATTAAAAAAGATGGTTATTACGACTAATTCAAAATTAAATAATTATTTAAAATTATACTTGAGTTTTTATTCAGTGTCAACTTTTTTTTTTCAAACTCGATTTAATTGCGATTATCGATTAGGCTGAATGCAACTAATCGTAAATAAGAAACCCGGGTTTTCGGTCAGCACTAAGAAGTGTTATGTTACAACATAGTTTTCGAAAAAGGCGGGAAACTTCGGTTGCGCGCGGTTGTTTCAAATTCTTGAAATTTAATTTTTATTGTAAAACGGATCAGTTGAGTCTTATCTTTGTATATAATTTTGTATATTAATTGTATATATTTGTAGTAGTGTTCGTAGGTGAATATTTGGTAAGTTTTCTATATTGTATGATTAGTCCGTAAGTCCGGGTCGTATGAACGACCCCCCTAATAACTTGCAGGGGGATTTAGGCGGCGGCCTAAATCCCCCCGAGGATGTCGCAAACTATGTGACTATCATGTCACAGCATGATAATGTTTTAGATAAAAGTGGCATGGACACTGATGGTTCAGTGGCCACTGACAGTAGCGAAAAATCTTCTCGAAAACGCAGGAGAATCTGTAAAACTTGTAAAATACGCAAACGCACCAGAAAAGGTCATGGCCAGAATGAACTCAGTATTACGGATTGTAATTGTAATCCCCAAGAGACGGTTCTTGAAAATAACCATGGTAACCAAGCATCGTCCCAATTTGAGTCACAGTCAAAGCCTAGTCAGGCAAGTTTTGAGCCGGTTGGTAGGAAGGAGTACATACATACCGATATATCTCCTTATTTGATACATGTACAGCGCATCACCGACTTACCTAATAGTGGAACTGTATTACACCCCATTGCGTTTGGAAACTTTATGAAACGAGGAGGATTTAAAAGTATAATTAATGGAAGCATTAAAAGGATAGGCCGCAATAAGTGTGCAGTTGCATTTTCAACTTTCCATGATGCAAATGATTTTTTAAAATCTAACTTATTAAGTACTAATGGATTTAAAGCCTTTATTCCGACATTCAATGTAACAAGAATGGGTATGGTGCGTGGTGTTCCTTCAGAATGGTCATTAGATGAAATTGAAGCAAATATTTCTACACCTGTTGGGTGTGGAAAGGTCATTAAAATTCGGAGGTTAAATTATAAAGTGCAGATTAACGGTAATCCAGTTTGGAAACCTTCAGAATCCATTGTTATAACCTTTGATGGACAAATTCTTCCAAAGAGAATATTCATGTGTTATAATGCATTAAATGTTGATACATATGTGTACCCCACCATTCAGTGTTTCAGATGCTGTAGGTATGGACATACAAAATTACAATGTAGGGCTGCAGAGCCGAGATGTTTTAAATGTGGACAAAATCATTCAGCTGAATCTTGTAGCATAGAGGAGGATTGTGCATCTTGTGTAAATTGTTCTGGTTTTCACTTTGCCATAAATAAAGCATGCCCTGAGTTTAAGAGACAAAGAGATATCAAAAACACTATGGCTCATTCATGTATTTCTTATTTGGAGGCTAGTAAGTTGCATCCATTTTCCTCTATGTCATATGCAGATAAAGTTGTTTTAAGTAGTAAAATTTCTCGATCAGATTCCAAATCCGCATACTTCCACACTAATGAGAATGTAAATAATGGTCCTAGGACAACTTCATACAAAAAAACAGTATTTAAAAAACCTCGTTCGCCTCCTAAACATGCGTCTGGATATGACAGAGCAGCACACAATGCATTAATAAATGAGTTCAGTTTTCCAAGTCCCAGTAATGGGTGTGCACTACAGAATAAACCCGAACAAAAAGAAGATCATGAACAGATTATGGATTTAATTAATAGTCTTATTAAGATGTTACAAAATAAAAAATACATTAAACCGAACAACGCTGACCTGATTTGTAAATTACTGACAGACAAAAACGATAATGGATTTGATTATTCAATGGAACGCCAGGTCAGTGACTAATAAAAAAACTGATCTTTTATATTTAGTTAACAAGTATAAACCGCTTATTGTTGCATTGAGTGAAACATGGCTTAAACACGGTCGAATATTTGGTATTCCAGGTTATGTTTGCATTCGTAATGACAGAACTGATGGCTACGGTGGTGTTGCCATCTTGATCAAAAGCAATGTTGCATTTTCTCAAATTACATTACCCAATCAGTTTTCTTTAGTTGATTTCGTTGCTGTACGTGTAAATAATGTATCTTATGCCTCTGTATATATTCCAAAGCCTTCCTCCGCTGCTCTACAAGAGATGAGTGATATTTTCATTTCATTGAAAAGCCCTGTCTTGATAATGGGTGATTTTAATTGTCATCATCAGACGTGGGGATGTGGTGAAAATAAAAGTGATGGTGTACGTTTGCTACAAATATTAGACGACAATAATCTATGTGTATTAAATACTGGGACACCGACTAGACGTACCAAGCCCAATGAATTGCAGAGTGCTGTGGACTTGTCGATTTGTTCCCCTAGTTTGGCCTTATCACTCACTTGGTCTGTCTTCTCTTCTTCTACACTAGGCAGTGATCATTTTCCCCTAGTAATAGCATCCCCTGACAAATATCCCATCAGTGAAAAGCGTCCTCCTCGATTAAAGTACAGATTGGGTAGAGCTGATTGGGAAAAATTTAAACAGGTCCTTGAAGTCAAAGTGTTACAGTTACCTGAAATACTTTATGGAGGGGAAGATGATTGCTCTCGAGCCTTAGCTCTTTGCATGCTTGAAGTAGCGGATGAGATTTTCCCTGTAAAAAGTTCTCGCACAAACAATTTACCTATGCCTCCTTGGTGGAATTCTGAATGTTCATATGCAGTACGAAGAAGAAAGGAAGCGGAAAGAGAGTATGGTGAAGATATGTCGGAAGAAAATTTAAATAAACTTACTGGTATAATTAATGAGACTAGAGATTTTTTGAGGGAAAGGAAATTTGAGGGATGGAGATCATTTTGCGCCTCCCTTTCTCCTAGAACTTGTCCTTCGGAGGTCTGGAGAAACATTAAGCGTTTTAGGAATGCTTTTAATCAAAACCGTTGTGGTGTTCAGTTGTCTCCTACTTTAGCTGACGATTTTCTTGATAAATTGGCCCCTGCAACAGCTCCTGAAAAAAAATCTTTGATGCCTTGTTGCGCATTATATCCTGGAATAAAAGAATCGAATAGTTTAAACTTACCTTTTTCTTTATACGAGCTTAAAGGGGTATTGTCGAGTGTTAAAGATTCTTGTCCTGGAGAAGATGGAATACCTTATGCTTTCTTTTCAAATATGGGAGATTCCTCACTTTTATATTATTTAGAAATAATTAATTCTATAATGATTTCTGGGAACATTCCTACCTCTTGGCGAACTCAAGAAATAGTCCCTATACTAAAGCCTAAAAAATCTCCAGATGATCCGGATGTTTATCGACCTATAGCCTTATCTTTGGTTATTGTTAAAATTGCAGAACACCTGGTCAAAAATCGTCTTGAATGGCATATCGAAAAAAATAATTTGCTTTCGATTTCTCAATACGGCTTTCGTAAATCTAAAAGTACCATCGACAGTTTAAGTATCTTTACCACAGACATCAATTTGGCCTTTTCTAATAATTTATCGGTGGTTGCTGCTTTTTTAGACGTTTCGGCAGCTTATGACAATGTAATCATAGCAGTGCTCAAAAATAAACTAATGAAATTGCAGGTGCCGTTAATTTTAGTTAATTTTATTATTAATATCTTATCTGTTCGCTTTATATTTGTAATAACAAACCAAGGTTCAAGAATTTCACGAACTGTTTATAAGGGATTACCTCAAGGGTCTGTACTTAGCCCGTTACTTTACAACATTTATACATATGATCTTGAGGCGTCCTTAAATGGTATCGTTAGTGTTTTACAATACGCTGACGACCTACTTATTTATTCAATAAACATGTCTATTCCAACTGCATGTAATTCATTAACAGAATCCCTCACGTTACTAAAGGTTTGGCTTGATAATAATGGGATGGATTTATCACCTAACAAAAGTTCTGTAGTAGTTTTTTCTAGAAAACGGGATTTTCCGCCACCTAAAGTTTTCTATTGCAATCATATTTTAAATGTTGGGGAGGAAGCTAAATTCTTGGGTTTAATTTTGGATAAGAAAATGACAGGTAAATCTCATTTAAGTTACATAGTGGATAGATGTGAAAAGCAGTTGAATATGATGAGATGTCTCTCGGGTGTGTGGTGGGGTGCCCACCCTTTTAACCAGAAATTGTTATACAATGCAATAATTCGTAGTATTTTGGATTATGGTACCTTTTTATTAGAAGGTGGTAATAAAAAATGGTTCAAAAAGTTAGATAATATTCAATCTAAAGCTCTCAGAATCATTTCGGGTGCAATGCGTTCGAGTCCTTTAAATGCGTTGCAAGTAGAGTGTGGTGAACCTCCTTTATGTTTGAGAAGACAGCTGTTAGCTGATAGGTTTCTGTTTAAAATCATGCAATTTTCCAACCATCCATTGATCATTAGGTTAGATAACCTAAATTCTCTGATTGAAAGCTCCAACTATTGGAGATGCAAATCTGTTCCTTGTTTAATCACTAGTTACAGGAAGTTTAAGTTACTTGAATCGCCTGTGCATAATGCACCAAAGCTAGCAATATTTAATGATAACATTTTTGACTCTCTACTTTTAGAGCCTGAAATAACATATGATATGGGTATCGCCAAAACTGATTCTGGAGCGAATTGTAAATTTATCAGTAATATTGATGATAAATGGAAAGACTGGCACCTAATATTTACTGATTCTTCTAAAACGCTGGATAGTTGTGTAGGTGTAGGAATTTATCATGCACAGTATAAGCTTATTCAAAAAATAAAACTTCCTCCGGAGTCTTCCGTTTTTACAGGGGAGTGCTTTGGCCTATTTAAGGCACTAGAATATGTTTTGTTAGCTAAGTTACAAAATACTGTTATATTTTCCGACTCTAAGAGTGCGTTACAGGCAATTGAGAAGTTCCCTTTTAGAATGAAGGCTTTCTACCCTGTTGTATTTGATATTAGGAATGTATTATATGATCTAAGGTTGAAGGGGCAATCTGTACATTTTGTTTGGATCCCTAGCCACTGTGGCATAAAGGGAAATGACAAGGCGGATGATTTAGCCAAGGAGGCTGTCAATGATGGAGACACTTATCCTTATATAAACTTTTCCCATGATATAATGAATTTACCCAAGTCATACCTTCGCGATGCATGGAGTGTCTCGTGGGGAGAGAGTGCTCAAACAAAAGGAAAATATTATTACTTTATACAACCTCATGTTCCTATTAAGCCGTGGTTTTTCAAGGTTAAGCGCTCCAAATTGATTGTTGGTCAAATCATTCGTATGCGTTTGGGTCATGTATGTACTCCTTACCATCTTGCCAAGCTCCGTATTGTAGAGGATAACATGTGTGAATGTGGGGAAGATGTTGGTACCTTGGACCATATATTCTTTTCATGTTCTCGTCATGACCGTTCTGATTTTCTTGATTCCCTTATTAGTTTAAAAACCCCTTTCCCCACTCGTATGATTTGTTTATTACATAACCCAATTATTTATTATGATACAATTGCCTCTTTTCTGCATAAAAATGATATTAAACTTTAGTTTATTTATTATATTGTACATAATATATAATATTAATGACTTGCCTGATCCATATTTCCTATCATTGTAATCCTTTCCGTTCCGCTTTTTATTTCCCTGTTTCCCAAATTTTTACCTGAAAATGGCACAAAGTACAACTAGTGCCACACCAAAAAAAAAAAAAAAAAAACATAGTTTTCAGTAATATTTGTCTAGACTTTGATTGGGTTTTTTTAAGAAAATGTGTGTGAATAATGGCAAAACTAAGAATGCAGATAGAATGTTACTGTTTTTATTTTGCCCTTCCGAATTGTTTTAGCAAACGAGAAGCCTATGTACATTATTTCCAGCGCATATAAGGTACCTACTTTTTGGAAGGGTGTAGTAATATGTATTTTACGCATATTTGGCAATAGACTGACTCCGTTTTACCGACCTCAACACGATACTGAATATTAACCTCAAATTTATCGTATGTAACAGATCCCATGACATATTTTTCACAATAAAATCGAACGCTGAAAGTTTATGAAAATTTCGTAAAATTCATGACAATTCGCATCACCCCGCCGATTCAGCTGATGTGTCATGTGTCAAAATCTTGTCGGGCATAGTGGTTAAAATCATTTGGTTTTACAATACAGGTTACAGTGTTAGTACTAAAGTATGGGAGGACATCGTAGGCCCGACAATAAGTCGTTGCTTACTACAAAACGTAGAACGAAATAAAAAGTTACCAAGGATCTAGGAATCTATAAGGCCTACAATGTCCACACATTTACAAACAATTGCTGAATAAGAAAAAGAGTCTATACAACAAAAAAAAAAAAAAAAAAATAAAATAGAAAATATCACAAATTGACACAAATGTTTTCATCTATATCATCCGTGCTGTAACTGTTCTAAACAAAAGGTGTAATGATTTAAAAACTATTGTCTGACTAAAAAGAAAGGAAAAAAAAAATAAGATTGAGAATAGTTAGAGACATCCACACATTTGTGCCGTTTATGAGCTACCAGGGAAGCCGCATGTGCGAAGGGGCTAAGGCCAAACTTCTCTATCTTCAACGTAGTCCTTAATTTTGTAATATGCTTTTTTAATTAGGACACGTTTGATATAATTTTTAAACTTTCCATCGGTCAGTTCTGTAACTAACTTCGGCAACTTATTATAAAAGCGTAAACTGTTTATAAGAAAAGACTTGCTAGTTTTGGTTAATCTGAATTAGGGTATTACAATTGCGTGTTTACTGCGAGTATTTATATTTATGGAAGTCGCTTCTAATTTTGAAAAGTCTTCGGTTTTTGTGGATATAAAATACTTTCTAAAATATAAAGTGAAGGCAGAGTCAGTATATCGATTTCTTTAAATTTTTCTTTGAGGGACTCACGAGGACCCATTTTATAGATGGCGCGGACTGCCTTCTTTTGTAGTATGAAAATTGAATCAACGTCTGCTGCCGATCCCCACAGCAGAATGCCATAGGACATAATACTATGGAAATAAGCGTAGTATACTAACCTAGCTGTGGCTATTTTAGTTAACTGCCTTGTTTTTGTTACTGCATAGGCAGCTGAGCTTAATCTTCCCGAAAGAGTTCTTATGTGCGCGCCCCACTGCAGTTTTGAATCGATTGTTATCCCCAAGAATACAGTTTCCGCTATAACATCAAGCTTCTTGCCGTCAAGATTCTACGAAAGTCTACGAAGTTTGAACAGAATAAGAGGTCAGAATAAAATGGTTTTGATACCTTAGCTACTTACCTTGTTCGGAATAATTGATATTTAAAGCACTTAAGATAATTTTTCATCGAGAACCAAGTATGAAAACTCATTTCACTTAAGCCATTCCATTGAAATTATTAAGAGTCCGCGCCGATTCAGAACCATCCAATTTTCCGATGAAATTTTGAAAGTGAAAATACAATCCTGAAACTTGGTAATACGCCTTAGTAACAATCATTTAAAACGAAGGAGGGTTAAAACTTTTTAATTACGAGTTTGGTGTTGCTTTGAACAACACTTTGCTTATTAAGGGGAAGACTTGACTTTGTACTAAATGGGATTACAAATGCCTTTCTGTTTACATTTATAGAGGAAGTATTTATTACGAAGTCCGTTTTAATTAGTTGTTGCTTTGGACGGCGCGGCATGAATTTGAAGATGAGTGTTGATGATCGCTGGAAACATTTTGTGAAGTTATTATAGATTTCGTGGATTGATGGCGCCATAGTGCAACAGACAGCGCCACCTATCAATTAGTTTTGTAACTAATAATAATACACTCGCGAGCAATGAAAAAGTTCCAGTGTAGCACCAAGTTACTCCTAAACGGGAAAGGCTAGCTTAATGATGCCGTCTGCAATATTGAAGTACATTTAGCAGCGCATCAGAATATTACTTACTAAAAACGTAAATATTGTGTTCAAATTTTTAAATTAAATGTTTAAAAAATTGGGGCCAATTGGCAAATAAAACCAAATGTAGGGGTTTTAATGTAGGGGTTTTTACTGATTTACAACTTGAGCAGTGTGGGCCCGTGCTTTATCGTGCATGAACAGTGCATTGTCGCCCATATTGGCCAAAAACGGACCAGTATGTTCATTGAGAATCTCATTGATGTGTCTCACAGCAGTTAGGTTCCCGTTCTCGATTGGAACTAACGCTGTTCGACCCCCTACGCAGATACCAGTCCACACGTGAACGGTACTTCCGCCGTGTGACACTTTTTCTTCAAAACATGCTTGTGCTTAACGTTCTCCTGGTCGTCGGTATTCTCTTTTCCTCCCATCATGATGGTACAGCATAAATCTTGACTCATCAGAGAACATCACTCTGCCCCATTCGTCCTCACCCCATTCTGTATGCTCGCGGGCGTAACGCAATCGGCAAGTTTATGATGCCGTTCCAGTTTTGGGCCAAAGATTCATGTCGCACTACCGTGATGTCGATCTTTAGTTTGTCGCACTAGGGTGATGTCGAGCTACAGTTTGTCGCACAAGCGTGCATTCGACCTATAGTGAGTCTCATTACAGTTTTGTCGCACAAGCGTTAATCGCGCTTCCGTGTGTCGACCTCACGTTATACACTCCATTTTCTGGCCTGTAAGGCTTCAATCCTCTTTCGGCAAGACGTCTCCTGATTGTCCACTCGCTTATTGGCTCCCTTCGAACTTGCAGAAGTTGTTGTTCAACCGTCCCGTCTGATGTCGATTTCTTAACATTGCTGCCGAAATGAAACGATCTTCTCGGACTGTTGTGCACCTTGGCTTGCCAGTACCTGGTCTTCTCAGGTTTAATCCAGTCTCCCTAAACGAGAGTATAACGTGAGGTCGACACACAGAAGCGCGATTAACGCTAGTGTGAAAAAACTGTAATGAGACTCACTATAGGTCGAATGCACGCTTGTGCGACAAACTGTAGCTCGACATCACCGTAGTGCGACAATCTGAAGATCGACATCACGGTAGTGCGACATTAATCTAGCGATAACTAAATCAAAGTCAGTTTATTTGAGAGAGGACATAATAACAAGTTCTTACTGAAAATTTTGTGAGATTTGACAATCAAGGAATCGACTTATTAGAAATATAGTAAAAAGAAAAAGAATTAAAGAAAACGAACTATTGGCGCTTTTTAGGGTTCAGTAGCCGTAGCAAAATGTGCAATCAGGATTGCACACAGCCGGTTTATTCCGAGACAATTGGCACCACATCGATGAAAATTGGAGAGACGGAGTATTCTGTGCACCGTGCACACTGAAATACAAAATAATTTTGCTGTGATTCAATTAAATGCGGTGCATGCGTAAATCCCTCATCATTGCTATGTATGGTGTCGGACGTAAAGAATAGCACCATCCCATATCTTCCCGTGGGTGTCGTAAGAGGCGACTAAGGGATTACGGTATTAAGGGACTATAAAAGCACAGAGAACGCTGCTGCCCATTCTCTGGGAATGGGCAGCAGCGTTCTCTGTGCTTTTGTAACAACCGTACTGCGATCGCCAACCCGCCTGCCAAGCGTGGCGATTATGGCAAAACCCGCCTGCCAAGCGTGGCGATTATGGCAAAACCTCCCAAAATGTCAATATGGCGACACTTGGGGGAGGCCTATGTCCAGCAGTGGATGTCTTTTGGGCTGAAATGATGATGATGATGCGTATTCATTCCGACTATGGAACCCTGCATTGTACAAGGTGCGACACGCGCTTGGTCATTTTTTTGGCTTATAACCTGTCTGTCATTTGTCAGTTGATGACCAGAGTAGTCAAAAGTAAAATAATCATGGAAGTAAAAAGAACTAAGAAATAATTTAAAGGAACTTGATTCGCAACGTTCAATCGATTGATATAATTTCGTATTTTATAGATTATTTTGTTTTAAAATTATGCTGCTTTTCGCGCTTTCTAGATTATAATAAGTTATATTTATTTTAATATTGATTATAATAGCTGTGTTTTGGGATTATCTTGAGAAAATTTAGACAATGAATTTATAAAATATTACATAAATATTTGCTAATGGAACCACCATCATTTGTCTTTACTTAATTTAACTATTTCTGGAATTAACAAATTTTGTTTATCCAGTAATATATTTTGTTTTGTTTATAAACAGAAGTTATTATTTTCTTTCTTATTTTTATTTAAAATATAAAAGCCCTTATCGAAGCCGAAAGGTACTGGTTTTCCCCTTCATTGCGATAATTTTTCTGTTGCGGACCATACTTAAGCTAAAGTTCCAACTTTTTTTAACAATATACGTTCAAATACTTCATGACCCCTATACTATTCAATGCATCCACCGGCAAGATGTTATAGTGCTTTAAAGTGCACTAAAGTGCAAGTATAGTGAAATTTCACATTTGTCCACCAATAGCAATAATTTAACAACAATAATTGTTGAGCGATGCTGCTTAGATGTACTGAATGCACGAAGTATTCGGTACATCAAATTAAGCAGCAGCGATGGCTTGTGAAGGATTATTTTACACCCTATTTAAGCGACAGTGTCGAACAAGCGGTTGTCGCACTACCGTGATGTCGATCTTCAGATTGTCGCACTACGGTGATGTCGAGCTACAGTTTGTCGCACAAGCGTGCAATCGACCTATAGTGAGTCGCATTACAGTTTTGTCGCACAAGCGTTAATCGCGCTTCCGTGTGTCGAGCTCACGTTATACACTCTCCCTAAACCTTAGGATCACTCGTCGGACAGTAGTATGTGTCATGCCCATTATTCTGGCCGTATTTCTTTGGCTGGTCTCCAATTCCACCATAGTGATGATTCTCGTACAATCCTCGGGTGATAGAGGCATGATTTATGGGTACGAGAGCCGTAAGACTTAACAATTTAAGAATTCTTTCACAACGGCGAAAAGAAGGATGCAATCAAAAGCAAAACAAAAAACTAAACTAATGTATTCCGAAATTTTAAAACCCCAAAATTTTGATTTTTCCACTTTTATTATCCATGGCTTCAAAAAGACCAGTATTTAAAAGAGTTTAAGTTTGCATAATAAAATAGATTTCATTATACTTTTTAATTTATGAAGCTAAGGAGTTTGTGTGTTAACCCAATTAATAGCATTGATTAATAAGTACTCAATAAAACCTAAACATCTCAACTCAAAATGTCATGAAAGTGTCATATTTTCTGCTAATTTTCTAATACCATTTTGTTTCTTTTGGGATTATCTAAAATATTCATAAGAAATGATACAGTTACCGAAAACAAAGCGGGATCCCAAAGAAACCGAGTACCTCTGCCAGTGAGTATTTATATAATTTCATTTCAGCCCAAAAGACGTCCACTGCTGGACATAGGCCTCCCCCAAGTGTCGCCATATTGACGTTTTGGGGGGTTTTGCCATAATCGCCACGCTTGGCAGGCGGGTTGGCAATCGCAGTACGGTTCTTACAAAAAAAAAGCACAGAGAATGCTGCTGCCCATTCTCTGGCATTATATAGCTTATATATTATAGTATTTATATCATAATAGTAGTAATAATAGTTTGGAATGGGCTCTGTTGTCTTAGATTATTAGGTTGAGCTCGTGGCTAAATAAGAACAACCACAAGGGTTAATTGAAAGCTAAGCTATGCTTGCCGTAGTCGGTCTATGGAGGATCCATTTCAAAACGTTCCTCGTAAAGTATGTATGCCGTTGGTCCGGACTGTCTTTTGTAAATCTATCAGCAGTCGTTACGGATGGCCAAAGTCCTAAAGTCTGACATCAGTCTTACGAAGGCGTATCGTAGTACCCAGTGCTTGGGTTGTAGACTTGTGGAGGTCAGGTAGGCATTAGCTCCATTTAAAATACTGGTATTCAGCTGCATCTAGTTAGACTGAAAGGTAACTCCAAAATAGTTGGAAAAGTCTAGGCAGACGTTGGTTGTCATAAATCCGACATGTCGTTGTTAGAAACAGCCGCACGCGTCGATTTTCTAGGTGAACAGAAACGCTTGCGCAACCGGATCCATGAATGGCCGACCATCTATTCCATACCGGACTCTCCATGCCTCGGAAAGCACTTTAAACTTTTGATTCGTTGACTTCCGTTCTTATATTAATACCTTTAGACCGTGACGTTGTGATCGGTGCAGACCTATGATTGTCTTGCAGATGCCGTCCAGTATGCAAGAGTCGAAGACGTGAGTGGAACGGCGAGATCCAAAACACATCAGCAGAGCTGCTGCTGGAGAGGAAACCACGGCCTCTCTGCGTTAGGAGATGGCCGACGGTAAAGACCGTTCTCATTAAAAAAAAAGACAATCAAATATTTCACATAAGCGGACATGGGCAATTGGGCACTTTTAAAACGTCGAAAAATTGTTGCACGGTTCGGGTTGGTCGTTTTCTATGAAGTAGAACCGGTAAGATACTTCCATGGTTACTGACAGGTAACACTAAGCGATATCTAAACGAATAACTTACATTGCATCATACCATACCCGTAATCCCCGCGGGTTAAGGCAGGGTTCGTCTAGGAGATATCATTTGGCCAGTAATTTTACAATCCTATGAAATACTGGACTAGTTTATTATCATCAACAGGGTAAAAGTGATAACTCCAAGCAGCTGCTGAGAAATTCGTGGGAAAAAACCCATGAACATTTTGTCCTACCTGGTAATTAATCCCAAAACCTCATTCTCAATGGTAGCGTGACCAGATTAAATGTGACAGTTATGTTGATGTCACTATTTCCATGAACTCTGATTTCATCATTTTGTTTTAGAAAATACAACCGAACGGTCCGTGCCCTCTGTTTGGCCGCTCGCGCCGCATCACTGTCAACGAGCGCAACATGATCCGCAAGCCTGAAGTAGTGCGGATCTGCCAGGCACCCCTCGACGACACCGTGGAGACACCCTATCTGAATTACGCCAAAGTGGCTAACAAGCTTGGTAAGAAAAAGAGTTTTTGTCGGGTCTAAACCTGTACATCAATTGCCTAGCACTCTGTCGATCACAATCCGAAGGATATTCCATTTCTTCAAAAATTGTATGCGTGTGTCATCCTTCGAAAGCTGGCTCGGACTACTTGAATACGAAAGACGGGATCCAGGACTTTTTTATGAATTTCCTAGAGATAAGAAGAAAGTTAAACATTTCAAGTTATTCATAAAAAAACAAAAAATACTATCCAAAGGAAATTTAAAAAAAAGTAACGAGCGTCAATTTTTTTTTTAATAAACTTTCTTCTCTACCCTTTAGGAACTCAATAAAAAAAGTCCCAATAAACTTCGTTCCACCTTATGAGTATTTTTCGTCTAATTGCATTTGACTATTTCTCCATGTTCAGGCACGTGGGACGCGCTGCAAGCATGCTGCACGTTCTGCCAGTGCGGCGCTTGCTGCCCGTGCGGCGTGCGCGAGTACGTGCTGCACGATGCCGAGCAGGCGGCGCGACGACGCGGCGACATGCACAACTTCGACAAGCGCGTCAAGACTGACCACCAGATAATGCGCATCATGTATGACGACATGTGATCATCAAATGGACCGATAAAGATTAAAAGCCTGTGCAGACGCAGAGGGAAATTAAGTCCATCATCATCATCATCTATCTACTGCAGTCTACTAAACAAAGACGTCTCTGAATTGCACGACTTTCTCCTCGATTTTCCACATTTTTCATCCAGCTGCCACCAGTCATACTGCAAAGATCGGCGCTCTACAGAGCTTAAGGGGGTTTCAACTTAGCTACGTTCCCTAATTCACGGTCTGCATTCAAAAACATGTCTACCCCAACAGTCATCGGTTCTACAGCTTATATGCCTGGTTCCAAGAGTTTGATCAGATGATCCAGATCATGCTCATTGTCGGATCAAAAGATTGTCGGTGACACCGTCACACCGGAAGAGTGACGGTCAAGCCGTTGCGGATAAATTGCGGATGCAGCTCCAAACACAGGACTCTTGACAGATTTATTTACAATTTTTTTGAGGCTGATAAAAATATATCTGGCGCTCTCATCACACGGGTTACCACTCGCTACTCTTATTTATCGATCGATTTCTCTTGAGATATTTGTCACTAATGTAAACTTTACTTATACGTAAGAGCGTAAGTTGTAGCCCAGGCTAGGCCACAATTTTAGCGTACCTTCAGAATATAATATTGGCTTAGCATTATAAAAGGAAAAAAAACAGCTTAGATATCTGACTTCGGGCTACAAACAATTGGGCAAACTATCTTACATACTTTCCTTGTTATATTTTGAATCCATATTATATTACCTATTCCTATTTTATAACATAAGTTAAAATAAAATTTCTTTTACCTATTTAGAGTTTCTTTAATTTACGAAGTCGTTACATGATCTTAAACATTACGCCTTGACTCAAATGATACCCGATTACCCGCGAACGCTCTTATGCCCGGAGTCCACAAAACTGGGACGCGCGAAGCGGTATCAATCGCAGGAATGATGAGACAGGGGATATGGATTTCAACGTAATCGTTAGAATAATTCTAAATCATATATATACATATATATTTATTTATTTAATCATTTCATTTTTTATTCGTTGGTATAATTGATTCCAGCCAGTCTCCGCTCCACTTGTTTCTGCTTTGATGGTGTCCGGGCGCATATTGGGCAAGGGTCGGCTTTGCTGTCTGATACATGCTGCTGAAGTGTTAAATCGAATGTGCTGAATTGTATGGAGCACTCCTTATGGCATACAGTAAATGCACATTGCTAAACACAATGATGAATATCATTATTTAAACATGTTATGAATCAAGACTCGAGTCTGATGCTGAGACATAACTATAGTAATGATATTTTCAACAAAAAAATACCAAGTAACATAAAAAGTATAATCGAGATAAACCAAAAGGTAAAAAAAAATTGTTCCGTTTTTGACATTTGGCTGTGAAACTGTAAAGAGTACATAATACATAGTATCAAATTATTTTGTGTCTTTCAAGTAAAACATTTATTCACTGCGCCGCCGGTTTTTCCGTCTTTCAGAGAATCTGAAAAATAAAAGTCATGTAGTGCAATATTCTTTGAACAGGTTATTGATAGAGCTACGTCTTCTACTCTGAAACAACTAAGCCAGAGCCATATCTCATGGCTATGGCAACATAGTTGTAGCATAATCGACCTATATCGTTTCCACTGCTGGGTTACAAGTTACAAGCCTCTTTCTGTGAAAGGGAGTAGACTATATTATCTAAACTAATATTATAAAGAGGAAAGATTTGTTTGTTTGTTTGCATTCAATAGGCTCCGAAACTACTACATAGTTCGATTTGAAAAATTCTTTCAGTGTTAGATAGCCCATTTATCGAGGAAGGTTATAGGCTATATATCATCACGCTACGACCAATAGGAGTGGAGCAGCAATGAAAAATGTTGCGAAAACGGGGAAAATGTGACGCAAACGAAGTTGCGCGGGACAGCTAGTTGCTCATAATCTCACGGCCTGCTTCCAGTCTAAACGAACGTTGCTGAATACCAGTATTTTATATGGAGGGATTGCCTATTTAACATCCACAACTTGGTACTAAGAACCACCGATTTTCAAACATTTGGGTTTTTAGACGACCCGTAACAACTGCAACTGTCAGAGATCCTGGAATGGCAGTAACCAACACTTTATCGTGAGTTCCGAGGCTCGATATGTACCTAAAGATCACACCCACGGGCCGCTCTAGCAAGTGTACCTTAACCTGGTCGATGTGGGGCAGTTATTTAATACCTAGTCTTCCTGACCGTTTTTCGGCCATAGCGGACGATCTAAGTAGAGATTAGCCATCGGCGCTGGAGATATTATATGGAGTAAGGATAAGTCTGGTCGCAGATGCAGGTGCACTTATTCTTCTCACTGTCATTGTCCGATGGGACGACGAACTGACATGAACCCAGGACCCAGCAGCCACGCTTGCGACCAGGAGGCCTGCACCATCAATCAGATCCTCATCTCATTATCTACAGTAAAACAATAGCAACACTATGTCAGCTTAACAAAGCCATCATTTGTCTGAATGGTTTAATTGGTTGAAATGTTTTACCAAAATTAAAATTTACCTTGTTTGTTGATAGTTCTGCTGGTGTGTATAGCTGGTAATTTACTGTTGCTCTGTTCTTTGGCTTTTCCGCTACGTACAGGATCTTTGGACAACTCTATCAAATGACCCGCCGATGGTGGTTTCGGTGACTAGAAAAATAGTTGCACATTAATATTTTATGAGGTCGTCAGTTAACTAACGCGTTGGTCAAGCGCTACTGCTTAACCTGAGCTCCTGGTTTCAATTCCCAGATTCATCATTCATCATTTCAGCCGAAAGACGTCCACTGCTGGACATAGGCCTCCCCTAAGTGTCGCTACATTGACATAAGGGGGGTTTTGCCATAATCGCCACGCTTGGCAGGCGGGTTGGCGATCGCAGTACGGTTGTAACAAAAGCACAGAGAACGCTGCTGCCCATTCTCTGGAAAGTCCCTTAGTCGCCTTTTACGACACCCACGGGAGTATATGGGATGGTGCTATTCTTTACGTCCGACATCATACAGAACCCATTCCCAGATTGAGCAAAGTGTAATTGGGTTTCCCCATTAGGAGTTTCTGAGTAGAAAACCCGGAGTTTGGATTTGTATACGGATGATGGCAATTTGCTCGCCCCTTAGACTTTGACTTTAACATAACTGGCGAAATTTCAATGTACAGCCATAGAAGTTACGTTATCTTTTGAGGTCCCAAGATAGAGCAGCTGAGAGCTGTTTGTGTCTGCATCACCCAAAGGTTGATGGGTAGATTATGCCTATGGCATTAAGTCCACCCTTGTACTATGTGCTTGACAGGCTGTACTGGCGCAGCTTTGGATATGTCTTGTAAAAGATACTGATAATGAATTGCCCACATTTTCATTCAAAATAATCTATTTAAATTAGTGACCTTTCCGTAATAATCTCAGGAAACTAGTCAATAATGTCGAAAATGATATGGTAAAAGAGAGTGTGTCAGTTTCTATAAAATAAAGTAATTGAAAAAACTGCGGCTTATAGTTTTTTATTTCCAGCTGTTTAGATTAGTAACGTGAAACATTTAGCAGACGATTATACATTTTTTCGATCAAGACAAACCTAATGACGTAACGTATCCAAATCCGTTCATCCGTTTAGGAGTTACGAGGGAACAAAGAAACACACATACATACTCACAAGTCAAACACATTGCCGCAGTCGGGTAAAATAGAAAAAGAACAACTTACCGGCGCCGTCATTATGTCTTCAAGCCCTGACCGGTTTTGGTCATAGTGCCAGATCGACTGGCACCGTGTCTGTGTCTCTGGCTTGTCGTCCTTATCTGGAGGGAAGTCTATCACCAGGTGCGGTGGCTTTATTGGCTCTCCACTGCATTGTGCGGGATCTCCCTCCGCCGTGATAGGCCCAAATCTCCGATTTAATGCGCGGAGCTGATGAATGCTTTAGGTTATTAGGACGTACGATAAAACTCGCGCGCATGCTCGCTATATTGAATTAATGCAAAATTTCAATTAAATCGGTTCACAATTTATAATTCAGTTGGTAAAACATCAATCAAAACCTATTTTTCTACGGAACCAACTTCGAGGGCCACCTCCATTTTTTCGTCAGTCAAAAATATGGGTAACGCTTACAGATGCGGGAGAGTGCTGGTTTCTAAAGATAATACCAGGACGTTCGAGACAGACACCCGCTCGTTTTAGCGAACGCCCTAACGTTTCCCTTAAGGTTTTGGTTTTAAAGGCGCTTATCTCAATGAGCAAGAAGTGGCCCAGAGCGAGTTAGTTTCACACAATTATGTTTTCGAACAAAAGTTAACTTTCGCCACCTACTTCGATTCCTAGAAAGTTATAAATCAGCATATAATGCTAAGAATCAAATTCTTACGTTGCTTAAAGACATCGAGTAAAACTTGTGTGACAGCCGCAAAGGATTCGATTTAATTTTTTGTTCGAAAGTTTTAATGAAGTAGGTGACTTACGAGCTAAACTTAGATCACATATAGAACTGATTCATGAAATAAAGACTAATAGAAAAGTATGGAATAAGAAGACATGCTGCGCCGACCCCAAATAAATTGATGGGGCAGAAGAATGTAATGTTGACACTTACATCAAAAACCTGCACAGACGGCTTAGAAGTCGCGGACTCAGAAGTAGACAGCGGCATCGCGTCACCGCACTGGCAGCATATAATGGACAGCACGAAGGTGATCAGGTCCGACACCACCTGCACATACTCCCAGATCCTCACGAACCTATGGATCAGAGGGTGGAAGGCGTAGGGGCTCACCGAGAACATAGGGACGGCATTTGTTACCGACCAGGGCTCAAGCAGCTAGTAGCTACTCAGATTTGGAGATAAGACCGGGTGGCCCGGATTTGGAAAAATATTTAGAGAAGCCGCTCTATGAGGTTGACGTTGGCAATGAAAGATGATGATGACCAAAGAGTAAAACAAAGAGTAGATTATAAAATATTTATTCTCTATTATTTATAGCAATTTGACAGAACTACTAGTCTATGGAAGTACTTGTAACGTAGTACTTATAAGTTCCACGGTTTCCAAAAAGTTTATTAGGGCTTGTTTCGTTTCTTGTTCTTTTAATTATTTAATAAAAAAACTTTTTATTCTTAACTTTCCTTGTTAGTAGTGTTTTGGTCAAATCTAGCAATTGAATTTCGTACCAGTTCCGCCAAACCGATTGAGCCGGAATTTTCACAAACCTTTGGTCCTGGCGACAATACATTTTTATGGCAGACATAACTTGACGAAAGAACTCTTCATCGGTTAAAAACACGGACACGAAACGTTAATAACCTAATTTTCTTCCTCTCATTTTAATAAAAGCTTGTTTCTTATTTACACGACAGAGACACCTACGCGAAAAAGCAATTACATATCATTCTTTAAATACAAACTCTTTTTTATTAACCAAAACAAAACGGTAAAAAAACCTAAACATTTAAAAACTAGAAGAAAACATTCCAATAGGTACGAATTTCAAATAAATATTACAAAGTTATAAACTATTATAAAAAAACTTAGAAACCTGGCAAAGGAATGTGGAGATTGACAAAAGCAAAGAGAGGTCTATACCATGCAGTGGGTGCAGTCGGGCTTTGGATGATGACGATGATGGTGACTATTCAGGGTTCGCGAACTTTTACGTCTGAATGAAGCAGTGATGTCGCGACGGCGCGTATTTCTCTTCTTTCCCATGTTATATTCAAGTTATGCTCTAGACTACAATGTGACTTATTTTATTGTAATATTATAGGAATTTACTGCTT